>CM040404.1:101391330-101540008 GCA_022702515.1 Ilyophis sp. 1 JC-2022 | reverse complement strand
TTTTTTTATTTCCGTTCGAGTCAATTTCATCTCTTGTTCAAATCCGGTCATAGTTTTTCTTTAATTGACGCGTCTGTATTTCCATTTGAACTTTTTTGCTATTCTGGCTTATGAATTATCTAACTGGTGACGAGGTGGCCGAGTGGTTAAGGCGATGGACTGCTAATCCATTGTGCTCTGCACGCGTGGGTTCGAATCCCATCCTCGTCGGAAAAGTTGATTTTGACACAATAAACCTTGTTCTTTGTGTGCAGCAAACACCTGCTCATCTTCAATCTCTACTTTCTTCTTGTCCAAACAGTGGAAGATTTTTTTGTGGAGTTTTTTTTATTTCCGTTCGAGTCAATTTCATCTCTTGTTCAAATCCGGTCATAGTTTTTCTTTAATTGACGCGTCTGTATTTCCATTTGAACTTTTTTGCTATTCTGGCTTATGAATTATCTAACTGGTGACGAGGTGGCCGAGTGGTTAAGGCGATGGACTGCTAATCCATTGTGCTCTGCACGCGTGGGTTCGAATCCCATCCTCGTCGGAAAACTTGTTTTAGACACAATAAACCTTGTTCTTTGTGTGCAGCAAGCACCTGCTCATCTTCGATCTCGACTTTCTTCTTGTCCAAACAGTGGAAGATTTTTTGTGGAGTTTTTTTTATTTCCGTTCGAGTCAATTTCATCTCCTGTTCAAATCCGGTCATATTTTTTCTTTACTTGACGCGTCTGTATTTCCATTTGAACTTTTTTGCTATTCTGGCTTATGAATTATCTAACTGGTGACGAGGTGGCCGAGTGGTTAAGGCGATGGACTGCTAATCCATTGTGCTCTGCACGCGTGGGTTCGAATCCCATCCTCGTCGGAAAAGTTGATTTTGACACAATAAACCTTGTTCTTTGTGTGCAGCAAACACCTGCTCATCTTCTATCTCTACTTTCTTCTTGTCCAAACAGTGGAAGATGTTTTGTGGAGTTTTTTTTATTTCCGTTCGAGTCAATTTCATCTCCTGTTCAAATCCGGTCATATTTTTTCTTTACTTGACGCGTCTGTATTTCCCTTTACACTTTTTTGCTATTCTGGCTTATGAATTATCTAACTGGTGACGAGGTGGCCGAGTGGTTAAGGCGATGGACTGCTAATCCATTGTGCTCTGCGCGCGTGGGTTCGAATCCCATCCTCGTCGGAAGAGTTGATTTTGACACAATAAACCTTGTTCTTTGTGTGCAGCAAGCACCTGCTCATCTTCGATCTCGACTTTCTTCTTGTCCAAACATTAGAAGATTTTTTTGTGGAGTTTTTTTTATTTCCGTTCGAGTCAATTTCATCTCTTGTTCAAATCCGGTCATATTTTTTCTTTAATTGACGCGTCTGTATTTCCATTTGAACTTTTTTGCTATTCTGGCTTATGAATTATCTAACTGGTGACGAGGTGGCCGAGTGGTTAAGGCGATGGACTGCTAATCCATTGTGCTCTGCGCGCGTGGGTTCGAATCCCATCCTCGTCGGAAGAGTTGATTTTGACACAATAAACCTTGTTCTTTGTGTGCAGCAAGCACCTGCTCATCTTCGATCTTGACTTTCTTCTTGTCCAAACAGTGGAAGATTTTTTTGTGGAGTTTTTTTTATTTCCGTTCAAGTCAATTTCATCTCTTGTTCAAATCCGGTCATAGTTTTTCTTTAATTGACGCGTCTGTATTTCCATTTGAACTTTTTTGCTATTCTGGCTTATGAATTATCTAACTGGTGATGAGGTGGCCAAGTGGTTAAGGCGCTGGACTGCTAATCCATTGTGCTCTGCACGCCTGGGTTCGAATCCCATCCTCGTCGGAAAACTTGTTTTAGACACAATAAACCTTGTTCTTTGTGTGCAGCAAGCACCTGCTCATCTTCGATCTCGACTTTCTTCTTGTCCAAACAGTGGAAGATGTTTTGTGGAGTTTTTTTTATTTCCGTTCGAGTCAATTTCATCTCCTGTTCAAATCCGTTCATATTTTTTTTCCACTGGCCTCTACCATAATTACTTTTGTACGTCTTTACCGTTCAGCCTTTCTAACCAGCTGAAAGGTGACTGCTCATCCATTTTTCTTTGCACGCGTGGGTTCGAATCCCATCCTTCTAGGAAGTAGTATTTTAGACACAAAAATCATTATTCTACGTGTGCAGCAAAGACCTGTGCACTTTCACTTTATACTTTCTTCTGGTACAAACACAGAAAATGTTTTGTGGAGTGTACTTATTTCCGTTCGAGTCAATTTCATCTCCTGTTCAAATCCGGTCATATTTTTTCTTTACTTGACGCGTCTGTATTTCCCTTTGCACTTTTTTGCTATTCTGGCTTATGAATTATCTAACTGTTGATGAGGTGGCTGAGTGGTTAAGGCGATGGACTGCTAATCCATTGTGCTCTGCGCGCGTGGGTTTGAATCCCATCCTCGTCGGAAGAGTTGATTTTGACACAATAAACCTTGTTCTTTGTGTGCAGCAAGCACCTGCTCATCTTCGATCTCGACTTTCTTCTTGTCCAAACATTAGAAGATTTTTTTGTGGAGTTTTTTTTATTTCCGTTCGAGTCAATTTCATCTCTTGTTCAAATCCGGTCATAGTTTTTCTTTAATTGACGCGTCTGTATTTCCATTTGAACTTTTTTGCTATTCTGGCTTATGAATTATCTAACTGGTGACGAGGTGGCCGAGTGGTTAAGGCGATGGACTGCTAATCCATTGTGCTCTGCACGCGTGGGTTCGAATCCCATCCTCGTCGGAAAACTTGTTTTAGACACAATAAACCTTGTTCTTTGTGTGCAGCAAACACCTGCTCATCTTCAATCTCTACTTTCTTCTTGTCCAAACAGTGGAAGATGTTTTGTGGAGTTTTTTTTATTTCCGTTCGAGTCAATTTCATCTCCTGTTCAAATCCGTTCATATTTTTTCTTTAATTGACGCGTCTGTATTTCCATTTAAACTTTTTTGCAATTCTGGCTTATGAATTATCTAACTGGTGACGAGGTGGCCGAGTGGTTAAGGCGATGGACTGCTAATCCATTGTGCTCTGCACGCGTGGGTTCGAATCCCATCCTCGTCGGAAAACTTGTTTTAGACACAATAAACCTTGTTCTTTGTGTGCAGCAAGCACCTGCTCATCTTCGATCTCGACTTTCTTCTTGTCCAAACAGTGGAAGATTTTTTGTGGAGTTTTTTTTATTTCCGTTCGAGTCAATTTCATCTCCTGTTCAAATCCATTCATATTTTTTTCCCACTGGCCTCTACCATAATTACTTTTGTACGTCTTTACCGTTCAGCCTTATGAATTATCTAACTGGTGACAGCTGAGTGGTTAAGGTGACTGCTCATCCATTTTTCTCTGCACGCGTGGGTTCGAATCCCATCCTTCTAGGAAGTAGTATTTTAGACACAAAAATCATTATTCCACGTGTGCAGCAAAGACCTGTGCACTTTCACTTTATACTTTCTTCTGGTACAAACACAGAAAATGTTTTGTGGAGTTTTTTTTATTTCCCTTCAAGTCAATTCCATCTCTTGTTCAAATCCGGTCATAGTTTTTCTTTAATTGACGCGTCTGTATTTCCATTTGAACTTTTTTGCTATTCTGGCTTATGATTTATCTAACTGGTGACGAGGTGGCCGAGTGGTTAAGGCGATGGACTGCTAATCCATTGTGCTCTGCACGCGTGGGTTCGAATCCCATCCTCGTCGGAAAACTTGTTTTAGACACAATAAACCTTGTTCTTTGTGTGCAGCAAACACCTGCTCATCTTCAATCTCTACTTTCTTCTTGTCCAAACAGTGGAAGATGTTTTGTGGAGTTTTTTTTATTTCCGTTCGAGTCAATTTCATCTCCTGTTCAAATCCGTTCATATTTTTTCTTTAATTGACGCGTCTGTATTTCCATTTAAACTTTTTTGCCATTCTGGCTTATGAATTATCTAACTGGTGACGTGGTGGCCAAGTGGTTAAGGCGATGGACTGCTAATCCATTGTGCTCTGCACGCGTGGGTTCGAATCCCATCCTCGTCGGAAAACTTGTTTTAGACACAATAAACCTTGTTCTTTGTGTGCAGCAAGCACCTGCTCATCTTCGATCTCGACTTTCTTCTTGTCCAAACAGTGGAAGATTTTTTGTGGAGTTTTTTTTATTTCCGTTCGAGTCAATTTCATCTCCTGTTCAAATCCATTCATATTTTTTTCCCACTGGCCTCTACCATAATTACTTTTGTACGTCTTTACCGTTCAGCCTTTCTAACCAGCTGAAAGGTGACTGCTCATCCATTTTTCTCTGCACGCGTGGGTTCGAATCCCATCCTTCTAGGAAGTAGTATTTTAGACACAAAAATCATTATTCCACGTGTGCAGCAAAGACCTGTGCACTTTCACTTTATACTTTCTTCTGGTACAAACACAGAAAATGTTTTGTGGAGTGTACTTATTTCCGTTCGAGTCAATTTCATCTCCTGTTCAAATCCGGTCATATTTTTTCTTTACTTGACGCGTCTGTATTTCCCTTTACACTTTTTTGCTATTCTGGCTTATGAATTATCTAACCGGTGACGAGGTGGCCGAGTGGTTAAGGCGATGGACTGCTAATCCATTGTGCTCTGCCCGCGTGGGTTCGAATCCCATCCTCGTTGGAAAACCTATTTTAGACACAATAAACCTTGTTCTTTGTGTGCAGCAAGCACCTGCTCATCTTCGATCTCGACTTTCTTCTTGTCCAAACATTAGAAGATTTTTTTGTGGAGTTTTTTTTATTTCCGTTCGAGTCAATTTCATGTCTTGTTCAAATCCGGTCATGGTTTTTCTTTAATTGACGCGTCTGTATTTCCATTTGAACTTTTTTGCTATTCTGGCTTATGAATTATCTAACTGGTGACGAGGTGGCCGAGTGGTTAAGGCGATGGACTGCTAATCCGTTGTGCTCTGCACGCGTGGGTTCGAATCCCATCCTCGTCGGAAAACTTGTTTTAGACACAATAAACCTTGTTCTTTGTGTGCAGCAAACACCTGCTCATCTTCAATCTCTACTTTCTTCTTGTCCAAACAGTGGAAGATGTTTTGTGGAGTTTTTTTTATTTCCGTTCGAGTCAATTTCATCTCCTGTTCAAATCCGGTCATAGTTTTTCTTTAATTGACGCGTCTGTATTTCCATTTGAACTTTTTTGCTATTCTGGCTTATGAATTATCTAACTGGTGACGAGGTGGCCGAGTGGTTAAGGCGATGGACTGCTAATCCATTGTGCACTGCTCGCGTGGGTTCGAATCCCATCCTCGTCGGAAAACTTGTTTTAGACACAATAAACCTTGTTCTTTGTGTGCAGCAAGCACCTGCTCATCTTCGATCTCGACTTTCTTCTTGTCCAAACATGAGAAGATTTTTTTGTGGAGTTTTTTTTATTCCGTTCGAGTCAATTTCATCTCTTGTTCAAATCCGGTCATAGTTTTTCTTTAATTGACGCGTCTGTATTTCCATTTGAACTTTTTTGCTATTCTGGCTTATGAATTGTCTAACTGGTGACGAGGTGGCCGAATGGTTAAGGCGATGGACTGCTAATCCATTGTGCTCTGCGCGCGTGGGTTTGAATCCCATCCTCGTCAGAAGAGTTGATTTTGACACAATAAACCTTGTTCTTTGTGTGCAGCAAACACCTGCTCATCTTCGATCTCGACTTTCTTCTTGTCCAAACAGTGGAAGATTTTTTTGTGGCGTTTTTTTTATTTCCGTTCGAGTCAATTTCATCTCCTGTTCAAATCCGTTCATATTTTTTCTTTACTTGACGCGTCTGTATTTCCCTTTACACTTTTTTGCTATTCTGGCTTATGAATCATCCAACTGGTGACGAGGTGGCCGAGTGGTTAAGGCGATGGACTGCTAATCCAGTGTGCTCTGCGCGCGTGGGTTCGAATCCCATCATTGTCGGAAGAGTTGCTTTTGACACAATAAACCTTGTTCTTTGTGTGCAGCAAGCACCTGCTCATCTTCGATCTCGACTTTCTTCTTGTCCAAACATTAGAAGATTTTTTTGTGGAGTTTTTTTTATTTCCGTTCGAGTCAATTTCATCTCTTGTTCAAATCCGGTCATATTTTTTCTTTAATTGACGCGTCTGTATTTCCCTTTGCACTTTTTTGCTATTCTGGCTTATGAATTATCTAACTGGTGACGAGGTGGCCGAGTGGTTAAGGCAATGGACTGCTAATCCATTGTGCTCTGCGCGCGTGGTTTCAAATCCCATCCTCGTCGGAAGAGTTGATTGTGACACAATAAACCTTGTTCTTTGTGTGCAGCAAGCACCTGCTCATCTTCGATCTCGACTTTCTTCTTGTCCAAACATTAGAAGATTTTTTTGTGGAGTTTTTTTTATTTCCGTTCGAGTCAATTTCATCTCTTGTTCAAATCCGGTCATAGTTTTTCTTTAATTGACGCGTCTGTATTTCCATTTAAACTTTTTTGCCATTCTGGCTTATGAATTATCTAACTGGTGACGACGAGGTGGCCGAGTGGTTAAGGCGATGGACTGCTAATCCATTGTGCTCTGCACGCGTGGGTTCGAATCCCATCCTCGTCGGAAAACTTGTTTTAGACACAATAAACCTTGTTCTTTGTGTGCAGCAAACACCTGCTCATCTTCAATCTCTACTTTCTTCTTGTCCAAACAGTGGAAGATGTTTTGTGGAGTTTTTTTTATTTCCGTTCGAGTCAATTTCATCTCCTGTTCAAATCCGGTCATATTTTTTCTTTACTTGACGCGTCTGTATTTCCCTTTGCACTTTTTTGCTATTCTGGCTTATGAATTATCTAACTGGTGACGAGGTGGCCGAGTGGTTAAGGCGATGGACTGCTAATCCATTGTGCTCTGCGCGCGTGGGTTCGAATCCCATCCTCGTCGGAAGAGTTGATTTTGACACAATAAACCTTGTTCTTTGTGTGCAGCAAGCACCTGCTCATCTTCGATCTTGACTTTCTTCTTGTCCAAACAGTGGAAGATTTTTTTGTGGAGTTTTTTTTATTTCCGTTCAAGTCAATTTCATCTCTTGTTCAAATCCGGTCATAGTTTTTCTTTAATTGACGCGTCTGTATTTCCATTTGAACTTTTTTGCTATTCTGGCTTATGAATTATCTAACTGGTGACGAGGTGGCCGAGTGGTTAAGGCGATGGACTGCTAATCCATTGTGCTCTGCACGCGTGGGTTCGAATCCCATCCTCGTCGGAAAACTTGTTTTAGACACAATAAACCTTGTTCTTTGTGTGCAGCAAACACCTGCTCATCTTCAATCTCTACTTTCTTCTTGTCCAAACAGTGGAAGATTTTTTTGTGGCGTTTTTTTTATTTCCGTTCGAGTCAATTTCATCTCCTGTTCAAATCCGTTCATATTTTTTCTTTACTTGACGCGTCTGTATTTCCCTTTACAATTTTTTGCTATTCTGGCTTATGAATCATCCAACTGGTGACGAGGTGGCCGAGTGGTTAAGGTGATGGACTGCTAATCCATTGTGCTCTGTGCGCGTGGGTTCGAATCCTATCATCGTCGGAAGAGTTGATTTTGACACAATAAACCTTGTTCTTTGTGTGCAGCAAGCAACTGCTCATCTTCGATCTCGACTTTCTTCTTGTCCAAACATTAGAAGATTTTTTTGTGGAGTTTTTTTTATTTCCGTTCGTGTCAATTTCATCTCCTGTTCAAATCCGTTCATATTTCTTTTCCACTGGCCTCTACCATAATTACTTTTGTACGTCTTTACCGTTCAGTCTTTCTAACCAGCTGAAAGGTGACTGCTCATCCATTTTTCTCTGCACGCGTGGGTTCGAATCCCATCCTTCTCGGAAGTAGTATTTTAGACACAAAAATCATTATTCTACGTGTGCAGCAAAGACCTGTGCACTTTCACTTTATACTTTCTTCTGGTACAAACACAGAAAATGTTTTGTGGAGTGTACTTATTTCCGTTCGAGTCAATTTCATCTCTTGTTCAAATCCGGTCATATTTTTTCTTTAATTGACGCGTCTGTATTTCCCTTTGCACTTTTTTGCTATTCTGGCTTATGAATTATCTAACTGGTGACGAGGTGGCCGAGTGGTTAAGGCGATGGACTGCTAATCCTTTGTGCTCTGCACGCGTGGGTTCGAATCCCATCCTCGTCGGAAAACTTGTTTTAGACACAATAAACCTTGTTCTTTGTGTGCAGCAAGCACCTGCTCATCTTCGATCTCGACTTTCTTCTTGTCCAAACAGTGGAAGATTTTTTGTGGAGTTTTTTTTATTTCCGTTCGAGTCAATTTCATCTCCTGTTCAAATCCATTCATATTTTTTTTCACTGGCCTCTACCATAATTACTTTTGTACGTCTTTACCGTTCAGCCTTTCTAACCAGCTGAAAGGTGACTGCTCATCCATTTTTCTCTGCACGCGTGGGTTCGAATCCCATCCTTCAAGGAAGTAGTATTTTAGACACAAAAATCATTATTCCACGTGTGCAGCAAAGACCTGTGCACTTTCACTTTATACTTTCTTCTGGTACAAACACAGAAAATGTTTTGTGGAGTGTACTTATTTCCGTTCGAGTCAATTTCATCTCCTGTTCAAATCCGGTCATATTTTTTCTTTACTTGACGCGTCTGTATTTCCCTTTACACTTTTTTGCTATTCTGGCTTATGAATTATCTAACTGGTGACGAGGTGGCCGAGTGGTTAAGGCGATGGACTGCTAATCCAGTGTGCTCTGCGCGCGTGGGTTCGAATCCCATCGTTGTCGGGAAGAGTTGCTTTTGACACAATAAACCTTGTTCTTTGTGTGCAGCAAGCACCTGCTCATCTTCGATCTCGACTTTCTTCTTGTCCAAACATTAGAAGATTTTTTTGTGGAGTTTTTTTTATTTCCGTTCGAGTCAATTTCATCTCTTGTTCAAATCCGGTCATATTTTTTCTTTAATTGACGCGTCTGTATTTCCCTTTGCACTTTTTTGCTATTCTGGCTTATGAATTATCTAACTGGTGACGAGGTGGCCGAGTGGTTAAGGCGATGGACTGCTAATCCATTGTGCTCTGCACGCGTGGGTTCGAATCCCATCCTCGTCGGAAAACTTGTTTTAGACACAATAAACCTTGTTCTTTGTGTGCAGCAAACACCTGCTCATCTTCAATCTCTACTTTCTTCTTGTCCAAACAGTGGAAGATGTTTTGTGGAGTTTTTTTTTTTTCCGTTCGAGTCAATTTCATCTCCTGTTCAAATCTGGTCTTTTTTTTTTTTACTGGACTCTTCTGTATTTACATTTGAACTTTTTTGCTATTCTGGCTTCGAAATTATCCAACTGGTGTTGAGGTGGCCGAGTGGTTACGGCGATGCACTGCTAATCCATTGTGCTCTGCACGCGTGGGTTCGAATCCCATCCTCGTCGGAAGAGATGTTTTAGACACAATAAACCTTGTTCTTTGTGTGCAGCAAACACCTGCTCATCTTCAATCTCTACTTTCTTCTTGTCCAAACAGTGGAAGATGTTTTGTGGATTTTTTTTATATTTCCGTTCGAGTCAATTTCATCTCCTGTTCAAATCCGGTCATATTTTTTCTTTACTTGACGCGTCTGTATTTCCCTTTGCACTTTTTTGCTATTCTGGCTTATAAATTATTCAACTGGTGATGAGGTGGCCGAGTGGTTAAGGCGATAGACTGCTAATCCGTTGTGCTCCGTGCGCGTTGGTTCGAATCCCATCCTCGTCGGAAGAGTTGATTTTGACACAATAAACCTTGTTCTTTGTGTGCAGCAAGCACCTGCTCATCTTCGATCTTGACTTTCTTCTTGTCCAAACAGTGGAAGATTTTTTTGTGGAGTTTTTTTTATTTCCGTTCAAGTCAATTTCATCTCTTGTTCAAATCCGGTCATAGTTTTTCTTTAATTGACGCGTCTGTATTTCCATTTGAACTTTTTTGCTATTCTGGCTTATGAATTATCTAACTGGTGATGAGGTGGCCAAGTGGTTAAGGCGCTGGACTGCTAATCCATTGTGCTCTGCACGCCTGGGTTCGAATCCCATCCTCGTCGGAAAACTTGTTTTAGACACAATAAACCTTGTTCTTTGTGTGCAGCAAGCACCTGCTCATCTTCGATCTCGACTTTCTTCTTGTCCAAACAGTGGAAGATTTTTTGTGGAGTTTTTTTTATTTCCGTTCGAGTCAATTTCATCTCCTGTTCAAATCCATTCATATTTTTTTTCCACTGGCCTCTACCATAATTACTTTTGTACGTCTTTACCGTTCAGCCTTTCTAACCAGCTGAAAGGTGACTGCTCATCCATTTTTCTCTGCACGCGTGGGTTCGAATCCCATCCTTCTAGGAAGTAGTATTTTAGACACAAAAATCATTATTCCACGTGTGCAGCAAAGACCTGTGCACTTTCACTTTATACTTTCTTCTGGTACAAACACAGAAAATGTTTTGTGGAGTGTACTTATTTCCGTTCGAGTCAATTTCATCTCCTGTTCAAATCCGGTCATATTTTTTCTTTACTTGACGCGTCTGTATTTCCCTTTGCACTTTTTTGCTATTCTGGCTTATGATTTATCTAACTGTTGACGAGGTGGCTGAGTGGTTAAGGCGATGGACTGCTAATCCGTTGTGCTCTGTGCGCGTTGGTTCGAATCCCATCCTCGTCGGAAGAGTTGATTTTGACACAATAAACCTTGTTCTTTGTGTGCAGCAAGCACCTGCTCATCTTCGATCTCGACTTTCTTCTTGTCCAAACATTAGAAGATTTTTTTGTGGAGTTTTTTTTATTTCCGTTCGAGTCAATTTCATCTCTTGTTCAAATCCGGTCATAGTTTTTCTTTAATTGACGCGTCTGTATTTCCATTTGAACTTTTTTGCTATTCTGGCTTATGAATTATCTAACTGGTGACGAGGTGGCCGAGTGGTTAAGGCGATGGACTGCTAATCCATTGTGCTCTGCACGCGTGGGTTCGAATCCCATCCTCGTCGGAAAACTTGTTTTAGACACAATAAACCTTGTTCTTTGTGTGCAGCAAACACCTGCTCATCTTCAATCTCTACTTTCTTCTTGTCCAAACAGTGGAAGATGTTTTGTGGAGTTTTTTTTATTTCCGTTCGAGTCAATTTCATCTCCTGTTCAAATCCGGTCATAGTTTTTCTTTAATTGACGCGTCTGTATTTCCATTTGAACTTTTTTGCTATTCTGGCTTATGAATTATCTAACTGGTGACGAGGTGGCCGAGTGGTTAAGGCGATGGACTGCTAATCCGTTGTGCTCTGCTCGCGTGGGTTCGAATCCCATCCTCGTCGGAAAACTTGTTTTAGACACAATAAACCTTGTTCTTTGTGTGCAGCAAGCACCTGCTCATCTTCGATCTCGACTTTCTTCTTGTCCAAACATTAGAAGATTTTTTTGTGGAGTTTTTTTTATTTCCGTTCGAGTCAATTTCATCTCTTGTTCAAATCCGGTCATAGTTTTTCTTTAATTGACGCGTCTGTATTTCCATTTGAACTTTTTTGCTATTCTGGCTTATGAATTGTCTAACTGGTGACGAGGTGGCCGAGTGGTTAAGGCGATGGACTGCTAATCCATTGTGCTCTGCGCGCGTGGGTTTGAATCCCATCCTCGTCAGAAGAGTTGATTTTGACACAATAAACCTTGTTCTTTGTGTGCAGCAAACACCTGCTCATCTTCGATCTCGACTTTCTTCTTGTCCAAACAGTGGAAGATTTTTTTGTGGCGTTTTTTTTATTTCCGTTCGAGTCAATTTCATCTCCTGTTCAAATCCGTTCATATTTTTTCTTTACTTGACGCGTCTGTATTTCCCTTTACACTTTTTTGCTATTCTGGTTTATGGATTATCTAACTGGTGACGAGGTGGTCGAGTGGTTAAGGTGATGGACTGCTAATCCGTTGTGCACTGCTCGCGTGGGTTCGAATCCCATCCTCGTCGGAAAACTTGTTTTAGACACAATAAACCTTGTTCTTTGTGTGCAGCAAGCACCTGCTCATCTTCGATCTCGACTTTCTTCTTGTCCAAACATTAGAAGATTTTTTTGTGGAGTTTTTTTTATTTCCGTTCGAGTCAATTTCATCTCTTGTTCAAATCCGGTCATATTTTTTCTTTAATTGACGCGTCTGTATTTCCCTTTGCACTTTTTTGCTATTCTGGCTAATGAATTATCTAACTGGTGACGAGGTGGCCGAGTGGTTAAGGCGATGGACTGCTAGTCCATTGTGCTCTGCGCGCGTGGGTTCAACTCCCATCCTTGTCGGAAGAGTTGATTTTGACACAATAAACCTTGTTCTTTGTGTGCAGCAAACACCTGCTCATCTTCGATCTCTACTTTCTTCTTGTCCAAACAGTGGAAGATTTTTTTGTGGAGTTTTTTTTATTTCCGTTCGAGTCAATTTCATCTCTTGTTCAAATCCGGTCATATTTTTTCTTTAATTGACGCGTCTGTATTTCCCTTTGAACTTTTTTGCTATTCTGGCTTATGAATTATCTAACTGGTGACGAGGTGGCCGAGTGGTTAAGGCGCTGGACTGCTAATCCATTGTGCTCTGCACGCGTGGGTTCGAATCCCATCCTCGTCGGAAAAGTTGATTTAGACACAATAAACCTTGTTCTTTGTGTGCAGCAAGCACCTGCTCATCTTCGATCTCTACTTTCTTCTTGTCCAAACATTAGAAGATTTTTGTGGAGTTTTTTTTATTTCCGTTCGAGTCAATTTCATCTCTTGTTCAAATCCGGTCATATTTTTTCTTTAATTGACGCGTCTGTATTTCCCTTTGCACTTTTTTGCTATTCTGGCTTATGAATTATCTAACTGGTGACGAGGTGGCCGAGTGGTTAAGGTGATGGACTGCTAATCCATTGTGCTCTGCGCGCGTGGGTTCAAATCCCATCCTTGTCGGAAGAGTTGATTTTGACACAATAAACCTTTTTCTTTGTTTGCAGCAAGCACCTGCTCATCTTCGATCTCGACTTTCTTCTTGTCCAAACATTAGAAGATTTTTTTGTGGAGTTTTTTTTATTTCCGTTCGAGTCAATTTCATCTCTTGTTCAAATCCGGTCATAGTTTTTCTTTAATTGACGCGTCTGTATTTCCATTTGAACTTTTTTGCTATTCTGGCTTATGAATTATCTAACTGGTGACGAGGTGGCCGAGTGGTTAAGGCGATGGACTGCTAATCCATTGTGCTCTGCGCGCGTGGGTTCGAATCCCATCCTCGTCGGAAAAGTTGATTTTGACACAATAAACCTTGTTCTTTGTGTGCAGCAAACACCTGCTCATCTTCAATCTCTACTTTCTTCTTGTCCAAACAGTGGAAGATTTTTTTGTGGAGTTTTTTTTATTTCCGTTCGAGTCAATTTCATCTCTTGTTCAAATCCGGTCATATTTTTTCTTTAATTGACGCGTCTGTATTTCCCTTTGCACTTTTTTGCTATTCTGGCTTATGAATTATCTAACTGGTGACGAGGTGGCCGAGTGGTTAAGGCGATGGACTGCTAATCCATTGTGCTCTGCACGCGTGGGTTCGAATCCCATCCTTGTCGGAAAACTTGTTTTAGACACAATAAACCTTGTTCTTTGTGTGCAGCAAACACCTGCTCATCTTCAATCTCTACTTTCTTCTTGTCCAAACAGTGGAAGATGTTTTGTGGAGTTTTTTTTATTTCCGTTCGAGTCAATTTCATCTCCTGTTCAAATCCGTTCATATTTTTTCTTTAATTGACGCGTCTGTATTTCCATTTAAACTTTTTTGCCATTCTGGCTTATGAATTGTCTAACTGGTGACGAGGTGGCCGAGTGGTTAAGGCGATGGACTGCTAATCCATTGTTCTCTGCACGCGTGGGTTCGAATCCCATCCTCGTCGGAAAACTTGTTTTAGACACAATAAACCTTGTTCTTTGTGTGCAGCAAGCACCTGCTCATCTTCGATCTCGACTTTCTTCTTGTCCAAACAGTGGAAGATTTTTTGTGGAGTTTTTTTTATTTCCGTTCGAGTCAATTTCATCTCCTGTTCAAATCCGTTCATATTTTTTTTCCACTGGCCTCTACCATAATTACTTTTGTACGTCTTTACCGTTCAGCCTTTCTAACCAGCTGAAAGGTGACTGCTCATCCATTTTTCTTTGCACGCGTGGGTTCGAATCCCATCCTTCTAGGAAGTAGTATTTTAGACACAAAAATCATTATTCTACGTGTGCAGCAAAGACCTGTGCACTTTCACTTTATACTTTCTTCTGGTACAAACACAGAAAATGTTTTGTGGAGTGTACTTATTTCCGTTCGAGTCAATTTCATCTCTTGTTCAAATCCGGTCATATTTTTTCTTTAATTGACGCGTCTGTATTTCCCTTTGCACTTTTTTGCTATTCTGGCTTATGAATTATCCCACTGGTGACGAGGTGGCCGAGTGGTTAAGGCGATGGACTGCTAATCGGTTGTGCTCTGCACGCGTGGGTTCGAATCCCATCCTCGTCGGAAGAGTTGATTTTGACACAATAAACCTTGTTCTTTGTTTGCAGCAAACACCTGCTCATCTTCGATCTCTACTTTCTTTTTGTCCAAACAGTGGAAGATTTTTTGTGGAGTTTTTTTTATTTCCGTTCGAGTCAATTTCATCTCCTTTTCAAATCCGTTCATATAATTTCTTCACTGGACTCTACCATAATTACTTTTGTACGTCTTTACCATTCAGCCTTTCTAACCAGCTGAAAGGTGACTGCTCATCCATTTTGCTCTGCACGCGTGGGTTCGAATCCCATTCTTCTGGGAAGTAGTATTTTAGACACAATAATCGTTATTCAATGTTTGAAGCAAACACCTGTGCACCTTCACTTTCCACTTTCTTCTGGTACAAACACAGGAATATTTTTTGTGGTGTGTACTGTTTTCCATTCGAGTCATATTCATCTCCTGTTCAAATCCGGTCATATTGGCTCATAAGACACGTGAGTGGTTAAAGTGATGGCCTGCTAATGTGTTCACATCCCATCCTCGTCGGAGTGGCAATTTTCGAAAAAAAAGATGGTGAATAATTAAAAAATTGTTTCCATTTTCGGGGAACATCGGTGGGGAGGCAAAGTTCGATCCTCGCCTGGGACGTATAGAAATCTTATTTGATGGATCATACAAACTGTTTACCTTTGTTATTCCATACTTTATCACATCATCTAACAGTTTTACATGGGCCATTGCCTTATGAGATTTATCACATCCTCTAAAAGTTTTACATTGGCTATGGTCTTATGAAATTTATCACATCATCTAACAGTTTTACATGGGCCATTGCCTTATGAGATTTATCACATCCTCTAACAGTTTTACATGGGCCATTGCCTTATGAGATTTATCACAGCATCTAACAGTTTTATATGGGCCATGGCCTTATGAGATTTATCACATCATCTAACAGTTTTACATGGGCCGTGGCCTTATGAGATTTATCACATCATCTAACAGTTTTACATGGGCCATTGCCTTATGAGATTTATCACATCCTCTAAAAGTTTTACATGGGCCATGGCCTTATGAGATTTATCACATCCTCTAACAGTTTTACATGGGCCATTGCCTTATGAGATTTAGCACATCCTCTAACAGTTTTACATGGGCCATGGCCTTATGAGATTTATCACATCTTCGAACAATTTTACATGGGCCATGGTTTTATGAGATTTATCACATCATCTAACAGTTTTACATGGGCCATGGTCTTATGAGATTCATCACATCATCTAACAGTTTTACATGAGCCATGGCCTTATGAGATTTATCACATCATCTTGCAGTGTTACATGGGCCATGGCCTTATGAGATTTATCACATCTTCTAGCAGTTTTACATGAGCCATGGCCTTATGAGATTTATCACATCATCTTGCAGTGTTACATGGGCCATGGCCTTATGAGATTTATCACATCTTCTAGCAGTTTTACATGGGTCATTGCCTTATGAGATTTATCACATCATCTAACAGTTTTACATGGGCCACGGTCTTATGAGATTTATCACATCATCTAACAGTTTTACATGGGCCACGGTCTTATGAGATTTATCACATCCTCTAACAGTTTTACATGGGCCATGGCCTTATGAGATTTAGCACATCCTCTAACAGTTTTAAATGGGCCATGGCCTTATGAGATTTAGCACATCCTCTAACAGTTTTACATGGGCCATGGCCTTATGAGATTTATCACATCTTCTAACAATTTTACATGGGCCATGGTTTTATGAGATTTTTGTTTAGAGGCCACCTGAGGTAAACAATGAAAAAGTGTAAATGAGATGACACTGGGGATCTTGTTATGTAGGCTAGCCAATATTTACTATAGGAGTACCAATGGAAAATCTTTATCATACCACATGTATGCATCTATGAAAGTTACTGTGAAGTATATCTAACTCTATATACAGGTGCAGCTCAAAAAATTTGAATATCGTAAAAAAGGTCAATATTTCTTGTCACTCATTTCAGAAAGTGAAACTCATATATTATATAGATTCATTACACATAGAGTGAAATATTTCAAGCCTTTATTTCTTGTAATTTTGATGATTATGGCTTACAGCTAATGAAAACCCAAATTCAGTGTCTCAGAAAATTAGAATATTGTGAAAAAGTTCAATATTGGAAACTCATGGTGTCACACTCTAATCAGCTAATTAACTCAAAACACCTGCAAAGGTTTTCTGAGCCTTTAAATGGTCTCTCAGTCTGGTTCAGTAGGCTACACAATCATGGGGAAGACTGCTGACTTGACAGATGTCCAGAAGACAGTCATTGACACCCTCCACAAGGAGGGTAAGCCACAAAAGGTCATTGCTAAAGAAGCTGGTTGTTCACAGAGTGCTGTATCCAAGCATATTCATAGAAAGTTGAGTGGAAGGAAAAAGTGTGGTAGGAAAAGGTGCACAAGCAACAGGGATAACCGCAGCCTTGAGAGGATTGTCAAGCAAAATCCATTCAATAATTTGGGGGAGCTTCACAAGTAGTGGACTGAGGCTGGAGTCAGTACATCAAGAGCCACCACGCACAGACGAATCCAGGACATGGGCTACAAATGTCACATTCCTTGTCAAGCCACTCCTGAACCAGAGACAACGTCAGAAGCATCTTACCTGGGCTAAGGAGAAAAAGAACTGGACTGTTGCTCAGTGGTCCAAAGTCCTCTTTTCAGATGAAAGTAAATTTTGCATTTAATTTGGAAATCAAGGTCCCAGAGTCTGGAGGAAGAGTGGGGAGGCACAGAATCCACGTTGCTTGAAGTCCAGTGTGAAGTTTCCACAGTCAGTGATGATTTGGGGTGCCATGTCATCTGCTGGTGTTGGTCCACTGTGTTTTCTGAAGTCCACAGTCAACGCAGCCATCTACCAGGAAATTTTAGAGCACTTCATGCTTCCTTCTGCTGACAAGCTTTATGGAGATGCTGATTTAATTGTCCAGCAGGACTTGGCACCTGCCCACACTGTCAAAAGTACCAAAAGCTGGTTCAATGACCATGGTATTACTGTGCTTGATTGGCCAGCAAACTCGCCTGACCTGAACCCCATAGAGAATTTATGGGGTATTGTCGAGAGGAAGATGAGAGACACCAGACCCAACAATGCAGACGACCTGAAGGCCGCTATCAAAGCAACCTGGGCTTCCATTACACCTCAGCAGTGCCACAGGCTGATCGCCTCCATGCCACGCCGCATTGATGCAGTAATTCATGCAAAAAGAGCCCCAACCAAGTATTGAGTGCATAGAAATTAACATACTTTTCAGAAGGCTGACATTTCTGTTTAAAATATCCTTTTTTATTTATCTTATGTAATATTCTAATTTTCTGAGACACTGAATTTGGGTTTTCATTAGCTGTAAGCCATAATTATCAAAATTACAAGAAATAAAGGCTTGAAATATTTCACTCTATGTGTAATGAATCGATATAATATATGAGTTTCACTTCTGACATGAGTGACAAAAATTATTTAACTTTTTCATGATATTCTAATGCACCTGTATATTCAAGTCATGTCAATCTAACAGGGAATCACTGTCAATCCAAGGTACTTAATTGTATTAGTTTTATGTCAACTAGACCAGACTATGCAACTACAGTTATAGGACATACACCATGTATTTTGCCCCACAGAACATAACAATAATAGGTAACACATTAATAGCTAATAATAACATAATTAAATCATGAGGTTATGTTATTTTACCCGAAGTTTGAGGTAAATTTCCATGAGCTAGATGTTAATTAACCCAGTAACTCTAAATTAGCCTACTATCAGAGATGATAGAACGGAAATACATAAAAGCTAGCGTTTCCCCTTTAACGGTTTAATTAAATTAATTTAATGCAACCGTCTTACCTTGATAAATCACGTTATATCACCGACTGTGTTCGTCCGAGTCGCTGCCACCGGTAGCTGTCGCAATGCGTTTACAAACATCAAAAAAGGTTGCGTTGCCGCATTTTATTTGCAAGAAATGGACGGACACGATGAGCCCTGATTGGTAAGAAATGGAGCTCAGAGACTGGTTAGATATGATTGGTAAGAAATGGACGGGCACGACGAGTCCCGATTGGTAAGAAATGGATCGCAGAGACGGGGAGATTTGATTGGTAAGAAATGGCCGGGCAGAGCACGCGATTGATTAGAAATGGAAGCGAAAATGGAGCTCTGGCTGCGTGATTGATTTTCGTGAGCCAGACTCACATTCTCCTGGTAAAAGTGCTAATCCATTGTGCTCTGCGCGCCTGGGTTCGAATCCCATCCTCGTCAGAAGTGTGGTTTTCGACACAATAAACCTTGTTATTTGTGTGCAGCAAACACCTGTGCATTTTCACTATCTACTTTCTTCTGGTCCAAACACTGAAAAATGGTATATGGAGTGGTCTTATTTCTGTTTTAGTCAATTTCATCTCCTGTTCAAATCCAGTCATATTTTTTTTTAATCCAATCCTCATCAGAAGTGTTGTTTTAGACACAATAAAACTTGTTCTATGTGTGCAGAAAACACCTGTGCACCTCTGCTCTCTACTGTCTTCTGGTCCAAACAATGGAAAATGTTCTGTGGAGTTTTCTTTTTTCTGTTAGAGTCAATTTCATCTCCTGTTCATGTCCAGTCGTATTGTTTTTTTACTGGACTCTACCATTGTTACATTCCTCTGTTTCTCTGCCTCGTCTGCTTTGTGTTTGCTTGGCTTTGGGTTGCTGGGTTTGTCTGTGTCTCCCCTACAGATGGATATGCTGACGTCATGGTTCTACGTGGAGATCCTGGGAGCTGCGCTGAGAAAAGACGCACGCTGTTGCCTGGCAACCATCTTGCCTACATGTAGACGTGGACGTCGCAATGTTTGAGATTATGCTGTAGCTCGAGATGCCAAGGACCACCACGGAGCAGCGGGGTTGAAAGATGCAGGAGGATAAATATTCTGTCTCCGTCTGCATCACGAGAGTTCCAACTACCACCATCCTAATAGCAACATCGTTTTTCCGCAAAACGCTGACTATTGTCTTGCCATTGTTATTAGCTAAAACTATTTTGGGAACATCGAGCAGGTTGTAGCCCAGAGACAGTAATGGTTTGGTTCCTGTTTTGAACATCGCAAACGGACTTGTTACTGACCTGGGAAGAGAAGACCCCTACCATCGACGTGGGTCTGGACCTGCATGCTGGCTTCTCGGTAAGACCCTGCAGCCTGCTTTTGTCTTGTAAAGACTTTCATGTTTTAATGGCTGAGCGGTTAAGGCGATGGACTGCTAATCCATTGTCCACTGCACACATGGGTTCAGATGTCAACTCTTCGTCGAAAGTAATAATACCAAAAACCCAAAAATGTGAATCCCAAAGTCGAATGGTAAATGCCCTACACATGTAGACTGCATTTCCCATGCTTTACAGTATGACATGACTGTCACCCTTAATCTCCAGGCCTGCTGGAGGTTTTCTTAATCCTTTGGGAATCACATTTGTGTAAAGAAGCTTCTCATTCACTGCAGTAGAGCTAAGATAAACCATAAAATGCATGCATGCCCTCTCCTGGCTTAAAAAATGTCAACTGTCATTATGACATGATCACCTATACATAGCGTGCACTAATGCAATTTTTACCCTTACGGAATTTCAGTGCATGGCACGTCATTCACCATTCACCCCTCTCTCAAGATGAGGTCCGATCAAGAGCACTGACTGCATAGATCCTTTTTCTCCCATGATACAGTTATCTGAGGAGTGACGGTCATGGTAGTAAACGTGGATCAAGGGGTCCAACAGTGAATTAACTTGTGAGGCATCTAACAACTAACAAGGTTGAGGAATGCTGAGGGTTTTTTTTTTTTTTGTTGAGAGCAATGATCATTACAAGACCCTGTTAAATGATTAATTTAAACTTTGGAAATCTGGATTGACATTTCAGTCACAAAACTGCCCTCGATCACATTGTTTTATTGCTGTTGGAACATAGATGGGCAAGAGAAAGAGGAATGTCCATCCTTTTGGTTGCATATAAACTGATCTCACTTTTCTGGACATAGCATGAAATGAAAGAAAGTATGAAATAAATCATTCTTATATTGCAGAACCCTTCTTGCCCTAGCTCATGTGAGGGGGTCAGGCGTGGGGGGTGTGAAGGAGGGGTTGGGGGGGAGGGGGAAGATTAGCGTTCCCAGGGACTGCATTAAATTATGAACTCATTGCCTCCAGTCTTCAACATGAGAAAAAATTTAATAATCAAACCTGAAATTGAGTGACAGCGGCACAAATGCCATCACGCTATATGTCGCACATAAGAAGAAATGGCTGTCGAATCCGTCTCACGGACAGCGCCCTGTGAGATGAGACTGTGACGCCATATTTCAGTTCCCTTTTCTGGGCACCAAGACTTATTTTCAGCACACGCAGAGTCAATTCTGGAGAGAAAGTTAGAGCGAGCGAGTCACGTCCAGAAGAGTAGGAGCTTGCTATTCCAAGAACGGACCGACCGGATCAGAATGTCTTTGGAGCCGCCGCCTCAAACTCTCTGTACCAGCTCGACCATGTGGACTACAGGTGAGAACTGCACCAGTTCAGGTGATACACGTCGCGGTGTGCTGCAAAACGCATATTTACACAGGAAAGTTAAGTTCATTGGCTGCTAAAATGAACAAAAAATGTTACAGAAGAGTTTGAGGCGAAGGAAGGAATAATACAAGTTACTCATCGTTAAGGGCGACGTGCATTATGTCTAGATTGGAATGAGCCAGATGTTGTAAGGTAGTAATATTTATATCAGTTAAAAAAATTCTCGGAATATTTTTCTGTCCACGCAAACCAACTTTTGGTTCTTGCTAACATAAAGAATTCAAGGTCTTTTCTTTCATTGATTATTTGTTTATGACATCATTCAATAGTCAGCCAGTGTTCTGCTAGATTTAAAATGATGGTTCCAGTGCTGGATCACTGGGTGAAGAGACATTCAAATATAAATCCCCAGGGTAATACAGTGCAATAAAACATTTAATATTTGTTCACAAAGGGCACTTAACAGGTGCATATTTGCACACGTGTTTAGCATCATATTTGATTATGCAGCTACTGCTGAATATTTAATAAAGCAGTTCAGAGCAATTACATTGCTCAGGGGTAGAGTATTCTTGGCAATTGTAACAGGGGGCAATTTCTACACCATAAAATTGCACCAATCTGAAACAAGCTAGAACTGTGATTCTCACTCTGCACATGTGCATTGATGTTCCCTCTCTTTGTGCCCAAAGACCAACTGATGCCCCATTCTCTGCTTTTTTGCAGTCTTGACCTTTTAGTTCTATGATTCAGTAGTTGTCTAATCTTGATCAGAAAATGTTGTCTAACTTTTGATATCTTAATCAAGTTTCAATGACATTGTTCCTGTCCAGCAAGCTAGCTAGTTTCATGTGTTCAGGGTTACAATTGCCCCCAGAATACTCATAATACCCAGTATTCCTCAACAAGGAAAACAACCAGAATTTTTTGGTTTAGACTCAGTTTCTTGAGCACTACAGCATAGCACCTTGCCATCCTATGTTTTAGCAAGTCATTCTCATTCAAATATTCAAGAAAAGGATCTTCAACAGGAGGAAATAGGCAGACCTCCCCACACAGAAACTCCCTCCAATTTCACTTCCCAAATTTTTACTGATCCAAGAAGGAAGTTCACTTCTCCTTTCAAAAACACGTTCAAACACACATCTCCAAAACCAAAAATGTCACCTGTGAAAATTCAAACAAGACATTTGTAAATTGTGGCATTGTATTGTATATGGTGAACAACGGGATGGGCCTGTGGGTTAGACTGTTAGGTTGTTAATAGCCGGGTAGACACTAGTGGCAAGCCACAGTGACTGGAGCATTAGTGGTGAAGGGTGGAACACATTTTAATGCATTCTTTCACACTTATTGACTTCCTTTTTTATATAAATAAAGGTTCTATTGACATATACTGTGGAGGATGCTGCTGAGTAGCGTGTAATAGCTGAAACATTAGTTCTCAGCACAGTGACACGGCCTGTGGTCGAGATTCACGCTAGTACTGTTTGTGGCCAGCCCCCCCACAGGGCGCTGCATAATTCACTGTCATCGCACGTGAAGGCAGGGTTTCAGTTGACATAAGCAACCTCTCTGGTCAGCTGACTCTGCACCATCTGCACATGATGTTTAGTTCTCCAGAGCAATGACCACACAGCTTGGCTAGTGGTCTACAGAGTGCAAAGAAGCAACGGCTTGCAGCCCACACCTGAGTGGACACATATCCTCCCAAACTGACAGAGGACATTTCATTGACAGGACCAGCTAACAAATGCAATTGCCTGTTCCAAATTAGGGAAAAAAAGGGTTTTCATATGCATAAAATGGTTGTTTGTGTTTGCCAGGTTCTGGTGAGGAAAGCAGTTCCTCCTTTGAAGATGAAGAGGATGTTCAGGTGATAAATTGTCCAAGTTATAAAATCTATCCTCATATTAATCACTGATCCACTGATGTGGATTAGACCAAATGTTAATTTTGGCCAATTGTATATTTGGCAAGGGTTCTTGAGTGCCCCCTACTCTACCTCTTAAAAAATGATGATGTGTTCTGTAGTATCTGTCTTGCATAATCACCCCATGTGTCTGCACGTACCTCCCTCCTGCAGTGTCAAATACTGGAGAAGGAGAGGGACGAGGCCACCCAAAAGCTGTTGGAGATTGAACATGGTAAAACTGACACGCATGTCATTCCAGTGCATTCCAATAAATTGCAAAGTGCCTCTTACTGTGTACACGCGTGTCTGTCTGTTAAGTGTCTGCACAGCTCCTGAAGGAAATGGACGCCCTGGAGACGCAGTTCCAGATCGAGCGCTCATGTCGGGAAAGCGCTGAAGCCTTCGCGGTGAAGGTCTGTGGCTCACTGCAGTGTTTCTCTTGTGGGTGATTCAGAGGTTTGAAGGGAAATGTGGTCATCAGAGCCACTCCCATGTCTTCATCCCCCAGCAATCTTACAGTGTGACCTCTCATCTCTGGTCAGATGACGAAGGAGAACAAAGTTCTGAAGCGAAGAAGCCAAGCCCTGCTGCCGCTGATCCCAGAGCTTCCCGAAAATCTAGACGCTCTGACCTTCAACCTTCAGAATGACCTTGGGCCAGAAGAGGACTCTGACGGCAGTATCGTATCCGTTCTGCAATGGCAGTGCCAGGTCAGAGGTATGGTTGCCCAAGCAGTGACAAAAACTTTGAGAGCATTAGTCATGTGGAGCAAGGGAATGAGGCAACAGTATTTCAAGGGTAGCTTTAGTATCTGTTGGAGTAAGTGGACATAGAATTTCACGGGGCTGTGGTGGGTGGAAACAGAGGCCACTGAAGAGTGGTAAATATGATACTGGTAACAACAGTGCTATTAGTATTAGACTTTGAAGCAACAGCTGCCTACCTTGTCTCAGACCTGCAGAGTTCTCTGGACAAGCTCCTCGGGGAGAAGATACAGCTGTCTGACCAGGTGGAGACACTGAAAAGAGAGCAGTCTGAGCTCAAAGAACAGGTAATACCTACTGGACAAGGGTTGTAGTCTGTAACCATAGAAACACAAAGAAACATAGTGTATTGCATGTGTGTGTGTGTGTGTGTGTGCATGTGTGTTTACCCTTAAGGTAGCAATACTTTAGTATGCCCTTACTCTGTGTGTATGTGTGTGTGGGTGTGTGTTTACCCTTAAGGTAGCAACACTTTAGTATGCCCTTACTCTGTGTGTGTGTGTGTGTGTGTGTGTGTGTGTGTGTGTGTGTGTGTGTGTGTGTGTGTGTGTGTGTGTGTGTGTGTGTGTGCATGTGTGTTTACCCTTAAGGTAGCAACACTTTAGTATGCCCTTACTATGTGTGTGTGTGTATGTGTGTGTGTGTGTGTGTGTGTGTGTGTGTGTGTGTGTGTGTGTGTGTGTGTGTGTGTGTGTGTGTGTGTGTGCGTGCGTGTGTGTTTCTGACACTGTCTCCTCTCCTCATTCAGCTAGCTGTGGAGGTGGAGGAGAGGGAGGCCTTGCTGAGGAGGTTGAATAAGCAGAGCAGAACTTTGCACAAAGTGAAAAGAGGTAAGACATAGATGATCAAACGCCCTCTGCTGCTTCATGCGTGACTGCCTGACTATCCATTATTGGTTACAGCAAATGGGAGTGATAAAGAAATTTCATACAAACCTGTGGATGAAATGTAGTTTGATGGTTTGTACAGGAAAAATAAAATGCACTAGTACATTCATAAACGTGTATGCTATCCAGGATTGGGACTATCGATGTTATTAATTATAAAACGTTGGTTTAATTCTCAAGTGCGACACACACAACATATGCAACAAACTAGTGCACAGTTTTCTAGTTTAAATAATCAATCATACAAAATAATGCCATAATCCATCACTCCAGCAATGCTCGAGGACAGTTGAACAAAGCAACGCATGGCTGGAGCTTAAATGTTTGTAGCCAGGCAACATGCTAATTGTGGCAGTGGTGACTGTGAGTCTAATACAAAGTGGTGACAGAAAGTCATTGATATGGACTATCATATAGTGTATGTTGGACTGCTTGCTTAATGACACTGGACATCTCGGGACAGCAGGGGCTATTTTTAATCATGGCTGTATTTCATTTTAATTCACTTAATTAGTTTGATTAATGCAATGATTCTATTGCATGTCTTTCCTTGATATATTTGTTTGTGTCTATGTCTTTTTTGTTGTTGCTGGGGCTACAACTGAAGTTCCCTAACGGGAAAATAAAAGTTATTCTATTCTATATCTTGATTTGAAAAATAAAAAGTTGATGTCTGTGGATGTGTCTGTAGTGTTATCTGGTTTGTGTGTGCAGTGTCCCAGGTGGCCACTCAGGAGTTTAATGACATCACCCAGAGACTGCAGCTCGAGAAGGGGCTTCGACAGCATGCTGAGACCTTCGCCCACCAGGTGTGTGTGTGTGTGTGTGTGTGTGTGTGTGTTGATGACATTGTTGGTTTCATCGTTAATGGGGTTTTACGCACTTATGGACTTGTGGACTTATTTCTTAAAATGAGGGCCTGGTTCGGTGAGCAGCTACCTCAACCTCCTCCAGTCAGCCGTGGAGATGGATCAGGGCGTGTCTCTCACATGTAGACCTCCCAGACCTTAGCCAACATAGCTGAATAAATAGAGCTTTAATATCCTCAGAGAATGAGGAAGTGAGCATTTCCGTTATAGAGTAATACAGGGAGGTGAGAGCCACAGCACCATGACCAGTCCCCCTCTGCTTCTTTTCCTCTTGTTCATCGCACCCCGGCAGCTGAAAGCAAACCCGTTCACACTTCTCGTTAATTGGCATAACTCACCCCGCGGCCCCAGGAACACGGGAGGGGACAGTGGCCCCTGATTCGGTGTGAATGGAGGATGTGCAGGGTCAGGGCAAGAGGACTTCTTCATTCAGGGGCGGAAAACATTCGCAGGGTAGGCGTTCACTCGGGCCCTTTTTATTCAGACGAGAGGTGCTGGGGAGTAATTTTGACAAATAAACACACACCAAAAAAGAAAGGATCGGAGAGGGCCGGCATTTGTGCCTTTGTGGAGGGAATTAAAAAAAAGGAAGAAACGGGCAACACGGCTTTGACAGCTGCCACTGCAAATAACATTTTTTTCAAAATAATTATTACTGGGTGACTTGACACAAAAGCAGTCTCCCTTTCAGCCGCCTGTGTTAATTGGCTGCCACCACAACAGCGATTTGGGCCTTCAGGACATGCCACCATTGACACTCTGTGTCTGCCCTATGATGGCTATCTTTAAGGGTGCTGGATGCAGGCAGTGTGTGGACACCCGTACAATGGCCAGTCCTAAAGGGGGTTTGTGAGTGAAAAGGACCCCTGTGGTTCCCTCAGCTTGGCCTCTTACTCTCAATTCACTGGGAAGTGCTCCTGATTGAGGGGAGCCTTTCTTATTTACTCCCCTCAGTCTATTTGTCCTGTTTTGAAAACACTTTCTTTCATTGCTTCTTTGCATTTGTGACATAATGAAGGTTTTTAAGCCACAGAAAAAAAAGAAAAAAGCGAAACAAGATGTTTTTTCAGATCAGCTGCCTTTTGAATGTCAAACATTTTGCTCAGACTAATTGCGACCTTGCTTGGCATAATTGCTGTTTGTATTGGGGGAGCAGTTGAGTGCACAAATATTAGTGGTATTTTAAGTAAACACTAAGACGGGGGTTAGACATTTGGAATGTTATAGTCTGGAGAAGTTCCTTCCGGGTGGTTTTAGATTATCCTTGAGCTTACCTGTTGTTTTTCTTCACCTGAGTAAAATTACAGAAAAGGTATTGAAAGTCATGTGATCTCTCCCAATGGATTCCTAAATTCCTTAGGGTTTTATCTCTCATGATCCAGGACCACATGTGTATCTGGAACAGGCACGTGCAGAGGATGTTAGAGGGGCAGGGGCCCAAATTCATAAAGGGCACGCCAGCGATTTTAGCAAATAATTAAATAAATATATGCCTGGAATGACTACTTTTGCGACACTGTTAAAAGGATATTAAAATGTATATTTAAAACAAACCCATGACTGAGGTTGGTACAAACACTGCTACATGACTGTTAATTAATGATACATGCAAAGAAGTGTATTTCAGTAAATTCTCCTCACATATTACGTATTACATTAGCTAACTACCTATCGAGACAATAAGACAACATTAAAACTGCTGTGGTGCGATGGGACCGTTCTTTTAAGTTCAGTAGATGGGACACAATAACTCAACCATATTCCACTGATTCCCACATTACTAGCAAAAGGCATCAATGCTAACGATAGCTAGTTGGCACATTTTGAGCTGCTAAACAGTTCAAGCATAGATAGATCACTGGCTGTGATACGAGGGTTTGGGCTGGGATTGATTTAGTGATGGGTTGACTGGCTTTGATACGGGGGTTTGGGCTGGGATTGATTTAGTGATGGGTTGACTGGCTGTGATACAGGGGCTTTTGGGCTGGGATTGATTTAGTGATGGGTTTACTGGCTGTATTACATGGGTTTTGGTGCTGGGATTGATTCAGTAATGGGTTGACTGGCTGTGATACAGGGGATTTGTTGCTGGGATTGATTTAATGATGGGTTGACTGGCTGTGATACGGGGTTTTGGGCTGGGATTGATTTAGTGATGGGTTGTCTGGCTGTGTTACAGATGCTCTTGAAGCAGAGAGAGGCCCAGAGGCAGAGTATGATCCTGATGCAGAGTACAGCGAGCGGGCCTCAGCTTCAGCAGGCCCTGGAGCAGGTGGCCCACATCAGCAGTGCCCTGGAGGAGATACGCCTTCAGCATCAGAACCAGGTGTGTGTGTGTGTGTGTGTGTGTGTGTGTGTGTTTGTATCTGTGTGTGTGTGTGTGCGTGTGTTTGTATCTGTGTGTGTGTGTGTGTGCGTGTGTTTGTATCTGTGTGTGTGTGTGGTGTATCTGCATGCATGCGCATACTGTATATCTGTGTGTGTGTGTGTGTGTGTGGTGTATCTGCATGCATGCGCATACTGTATATCTGTGTGGGTGTGTGTGTGTGCATGTGTTTGTATCTGTATGTGTGTGTGTGTGTGTGTGTGGTGTATCTGCGTGCATGCGCATACTGTATATCTGTGCGCGTGTGTGTACATGTGCATACTGTTTGTAGCAGCCGTGTCCGTGTGTCTGGTTTCAGTCTGTGTGTATCTCCAGGTGCTACAAACACAGGCAGCCCTGGAGGAGACCAGCATGCTGTCGGAGCTGCAGAGCGTCAGGGCCCAGCTGGAGAAGAGAGAGGGGGAGAGGAGAGCCATGGAGGCCCAGCTAGAGAGGAGCGAGGGGGAGAGGAGAGCCATGGAGACCCAGCTGAGCGACGCCCAGCACTTGGTTACTGAGCTGCAGGAGGAGGGTACAGCTTACACAGCCTGTCATT
The DNA here is from genome assembly GCA_022702515.1 of Ilyophis sp. 1 JC-2022. Taxonomy (NCBI): domain Eukaryota; kingdom Metazoa; phylum Chordata; class Actinopteri; order Anguilliformes; family Synaphobranchidae; genus Ilyophis; species Ilyophis sp. 1 JC-2022. The sequence goes on along the minus strand of CM040404.1, from coordinate 101,511,588 downwards.
TCATTTTTTATTTTATTTTCCCTCGTGTTGCTCAGGGCTGAATGCACCTCACCCGAGGGTGCCGTCCAATGCAATGTTCCCCCATGTTCTGCTATTCCACTGTTTTTACTAATTCATGTACAAGTGGGACATTACAGCCCCCAGCAATTCAAGTCCTCCCCTGCCTCCCCCCAACAGTGAAGCAACTTCAAGATAGGCTGAAAGAAATGGCAGAGGTCCCACCCACTCAAATGGAACAATCTCAGGAAGAAGCCTCAACCCCGTCTCCAACCCCTCCCCCCCCTCCTCCTCCTCCTCCTCCTCCTCCTCCTCCTCCTCCACCACCACCACCGCCTTCAGCTGCAATCGAGTAAGATTATCGCATGGCAATACAAAAAAAAATTGTTTATGGCCCTTAAGGGCAGGAAAACTCTCAAAAATATCCACAGTGAAGCCCTTACTAAATGACTCAAATTTACGAACCCCAATTAAAAAAAAATTGGGACAGTATGTAAAATGCACATAAAAGCAGAAAGCAGTGATTTGTAAAGTATTTTTTGCATATATTTAAAACAGTACAACAAAAAGATATTTAAAGTTTATCTTATCAACTTCATTGATTTTTGTAAATATACAAAGTTATCTAGGGTCACTTTATGGTTTGTTTCTCCCGACTCATTTTCCTATTGAAGTCTATGGAAAAATAAGTCAGGAGAAACAACCCTTCAAGTGATCCATCCATATCTACTGCATATCTGGCAGCAGAGTGATGGTTTGAGGCTCATTTGATACCTCAGACCCTTGATTACTTATAGCCATTTACCTAACCATGGCTTCCATACTATTCCCGTGTAATTTTCTGTTTAATCTATTCCCACTCCCCAATTCCCATAGAGAGCCATTCAAGTGCAGAGAGGTTATAGTATCGCTTGTAAGAGTACCTGAAAATAAGATATCAACAGTCTTTTGATATCCTTTTATACTCAGTCATGATAGCATCACCTGTTTACCTGTGGAATGTTCCAAACAGGTGTTTTTTGAACTTCCCAGTCTTTGTTTTTGCCCTGTTGCAGGCATCAAATTCGGAATTAGCATATATTTACAAAAATCTATCAAATTGATAAGGTAAAACCTTAAATATGTTTTCTTTGTACTGTTTTCAATGAAATATATGTAAAAGAGAATTTACAAATCACTGCTGTGTGCTTTTATGGGCATTTGACATACTGTCCCAACTTTTTTGGAATTGGGGTTTGTAATAAATATATTTATTTTTGATGTCTGAGAAGAAAATAGTTTATTTTTCTTTTTATTCTTTTCTTTTTTATTTAGCCCATTGGATGCCCTGAGAAAAAAACGAAATAATGGAACCAGCACCACAAGCACCGAAGGTACATATACTACACAATACAGCCTCAGACACACAATACAGCCTCAGACACACAATACAGCCTCAGTCACACAATACAGCCTCAGGCACACAATACAGCCTCAGTCACACAATACAGCCTCAGACACACAATACAGCCTCAGACACACAATACAGCCTCAGACACACAATACAGCCTCAGACACACAATACAGCCTCAGGCACACAATACAGCCTCAGTCACACAATACAGCCTCAGGCACACAATACAGCCTCAGACACACAATACAGCCTCAGACACACAATACAGCCTCAGACACACAATACAGCCTCAGACACACAATACAGCCTCAGACACACAATACAGCCTCAGACACACAATACAGCCTCAGACACACAATACAGCCTCAGGCACACAATACAGCCTCAGACACACAATACAGCCTCAGGCACACAATACAGCCTCAGACACACAATACAGCCTCAGACACACAATACAGCCTCAGACACACAATACAGCCTCAGGCACACAATACAGCCTCAGGCACACAATACAGCCTCAGACACACAATACAGCCTCAGGCACACAATACAGCCTCAGACACACAATACAGCCTCAGACACACAATACAGCCTCAGACACACAATACAGCCTCAGACACACAATACAGCCTCAGACACACAATACAGCCTCAGACACACAATACAGCCTCAGACACACAATACAGCCTCAGGCACACAATACAGCCTCAGGCACACAATACAGCCTCAGGCACACAATACAGCCTCAGACACACAATACAGCCTCAGACACACAATACAGCCTCAGACACACAATACAGCCTCAGACACACAATACAGCCTCAGACACACAATACAGCCTCAGGCACACAATACAGCCTCAGGCACACAATACAGCCTCAGACACACAATATAGCCTCAGGCACACAATACAGCCTCAGGCACACAATACAGCCTCAGACACACAATACAGCCTCAGACACACAATACAGCCTCAGACACACAATACAGCCTCAGACACACAATACAGCCTCAGACACACAATACAGCCTCAGGCACACAATACAGCCTCAGACACACAATACAGCCTCAGACACACAATACAGCCTCAGACACACAATACAGCCTCAGACACACAATATAGCCTCAGGCACACAATACAGCCTCAGACACACAATACAGCCTCAGGCACACAATACAGCCTCAGACACACAATACAGCCTCAGACACACAATACAGCCTCAGACACACAATACAGCCTCAGACACACAATACAGCCTCAGGCACACAATACAGCCTCAGACACACAATACAGCCTCAGACACACAATACAGCCTCAGACACACAATACAGCCTCAGACACACAATACAGCCTCAGACACACAATACAGCCTCAGACACACAATACAGCCTCAGACACACAATACAGCCTCAGACACACAATACAGCCTCAGGCACACAATATAGCCTCAGACACACAATACAGCCTCAGACACACAATACAGCCTCAGACACACAATACAGCCTCAGGCACAGAATACAGCCTCAGACACACAATGCCGCCTCAGACACACAATACAGCCTCAGGCACACAATACAGCCTCAGACACACCATACAGCCTCAGACACACAATACAGCCTCAGACACACAATACAGCCTCAGACACACAATACAGCCTCAGACACACAATACAGCCTCAGGCACACAATACAGCCTCAGACACACAATACAGCCTCAGACACACAATACAGCCTCAGACACACAATACAGCCTCAGACACACAATACAGCCTCAGACACACAATATAGCCTCAGGCACACAATACAGCCTCAGACACACAATACAGCCTCAGACACACAATACAGCCTCAGGCACACAATACAGCCTCAGGCACACAATACAGCCTCAGGCACACAATACAGCCTCAGACACACAATACAGCCTCAGACACACAATACAGCCTCAGGCACACAATACAGCCTCAGACACACAATACAGCCTCAGACACACAATACAGCCACAATACAGCCTCAGACACACAATACAGCCTCAGACACACAATACAGCCTCAGGCACACAATACAGCCTCAGACACACAATACAGCCTCAGGCACACCATATAGTCGTAATGCATAGTATACAGTAGAATAGAATAGAATGGAATAACTTTTCTTTTTCTGTTAGGGAACTTCAGTTGTAGCCACCAGCAACAACAAAAAAGACATAAACCTTGTGTACACCTCCTAGGGCAGCCATCTTCTGAGATAAAGTCCAGAGCGGTGGACGAAATGATGGAGCGCATCAGGAAGGGCATTGTGCTGAGGCCCACCCAGAGACCACAGCAGGTACAGACTACAGCTTCACTGTCTCATCTTCTACTGTCTCCGTTTCCACTGTCTCATCTTCACTATCTCATCTTCCACTGTCTCATCTTCATTGTCTCGTCTTCAGTCTCATATTCACTGTCTCAGTTTCCACTGTCTCATATTCTACTGTCTCATATTCTACTGTCTCATCTTCACTGTCTCATCTTCACTGTCTCGTCTTCAGTCTCATATTCACTGTCTCAGTTTCCACTGTCTCATATTCTACTGTCTCATCTTCACTGTCTCATATTCCACTGTCTCATCTTCCACTGTCTCATCTTCCACTGTCTCATCTTCACTGTCTCGTCTTCAGTCTCATATTCACTGTCTCAGTTTCCACTGTCTCATATTCTACTGTCTCATCTTCACTGTCTCATGTTCCACTGGCTCATCTTCACTGTCTCATATTCTACAGTCTCATTTTCACTGTCTGAGTTTCTTTTGTCTCATCTTCCACTGTATCATCTTACAATGTCTCATCTTCTATTGTTTCATCTTCCATTGTCTTCGCTGCAAACTTCAGCATATTGTGTATCCTCCTTAGTCCCCTGTAGGGGACATGGGTCTCTGGTCTTAATCTCTAGAACCATATATTCTACTATCACTACAAGGGACACTCAATAAAAATAAAATAAATAATATTTTTGAAAATATTTTCACTAAAACATGTATTTGTCATCCAAGTCAAATAAATACACAAATACCAATACTTTTTGCATTCCATCAATTCTGGTTTAATACATATAAACCCAGACAGATGCTGTGTATTACAGTGAAGATATATTTAAATATAATGAAAAATACATGACATTATAATAAAACAGTTTGCCTCTTCGACACTGCTCCTATTTAGCCCTGCAGGCTGTCAGACACAGATTCTCATTTTCTGTTTCTGTTTAATGAACTAAAGTATATGTGTGGGTGTGAAGTCAAATCATGCCTGATCAGGCGTGATGTTTTCTGCATTCAGTAGCATTAAACAAAAGGAGAGATGAAAAGAGGTTGCAATCCTGGTTCAGAGTTATTGAGAAACAGCCCATGTATGTGGGTAGCTGGGCATGGGCTGGATATTACCTTGAGGCATAACTACGGATGTGCTGGTCAAATCAACTAGTCTACATACTATTCCAGGAAGCAACTCCATGTGCTGAGGGAAACGTAATGTAATGGTGTTGAGTCTAATAATGCATTTTACAAATTGAAAGGAAAATGTTATGAGGTATCAGAACTCTGTGAGGTGTTTTTACCGGGTGCTGTCACTCACATTACACACAGCTGGGAAACGGGCTCCAGTTCACTCAGAATGTCAGGGAGGCAGGATAGCAGCTTTCTGTTCAACCACTGACCTTTATATATATATTTTTTTTTTGTTTGTTTTTTTTGTTCCCCAGTATATTTTCAGCATATTCCATTTCCGTAAATGATAGCCTTTACACCAATGTCTTGTTTTTTATAGAAGTTAAATATTTTATGATGGAAATGCAACACTTCCCACAAAGGACAAGCACTCTGGGTTATAGGCATCACCTTCTTAACTCAAGGTAACTGGGGTCTTTTTCAGGCAAACACTGTAAATAGTAGGTTGTGTTATGAAACACTATTATTTAGCACAGACTTCAGAGCAGCTTAGAGATGTCCTCGGGGACTGCCTATGCAAGTATGCAAGACAGCCATAAACCATTCTCATTTCTTTCAGGTTGGGTCAGAGGACGACAACGCCTGGAGGGTCAGCATATTTAATACATTTTCTTACTTATCGCTATGTTTAATTAGCTATGTAGCGATCACTGCATTTTACTTCCTAGAACTCCTGCACTTTATTTTATCAGTCATAATGATACCCAATATTTCTGTTCTCAAGTGCCTTGTGTGTATATTTTGAATTCAGGATCAGAATACTGAGAAAAGGAAGTCTGCAGTGTTTGAATTGCAAGGCATGCTGGTAAGCCAAGCACCGAACACAGCCAGGTCCATTCCACAGTACATTCTCTATAAGACACAAAATGTATGAATGCATGTAAAAAAATACGTGCATAAGCAAACACACTCCACCACACAATGCAGACGATCTGATTGGTCAACATTCTCAGGAGTCTGTGAAGTGGCCGGGCTTTAGGAAGGGGGCATCCCGTAAAAGAATCAGCCGCCATGTTGGGGATGTGGAGCTACAAACAGTCTTACAGAGAAGGAGGAGAGCCATGGGGGATGAGCAGGCATGTCCAACCCCACCAAAATCCCCTGGTACAGTTCCATACCCTTTTTAGTGACATTCTACAGTATACCCAAACACTCTGAGATATAAGATAGAAACAGGATGGTACTGCAGGTATTATAATGGAATGAACCACTATTAGATGTTGGCGAACTGTATTTGGACCTCAGAGGTTGCAAGTTCCAATCCCAGGTGGCTGCATTTTTATAAAACTAAGCTAAGATCTTTTTGGATAAGAATGACTGATAACTGTAAATGTAACACCATTTCTGGAGAGCAGTAGGTTCAATTTAATTGGATAAGGCAGGGATACTCAAACCTGGCCCTGAACGTCAGTAGTGCTGCTGGTTTTCTCTTCTGCCTGATAGTCCATTGTCCAATAATGTCTCTGATTATAAGGCCACAGAGCAGCCAACCATAACCCTCATTCTGGAGGACCAAATGTTCTGCTGGTTTTGGTTGTTACTCAGAACTTAATATCAGCCGATTACACAATTAGGTCACCTCATCTGCTTCTTGGGCATGACTTGCTGCCATAAACAATGTCAGTGTTAAATTATAAAAAATGTTTGGTGAATTAGCTTAATCTCACACTGAAAAAATGAGAAAAATCCAACTTTTAATTGAAGTAAATTTATTATGAGAAAAAAAAATCCCTCATCAAGAAATAATTATTTTTAACAAAACCATGTGTGCCACAATTATTGGCACCCCTGCATTTATATATAAAATAAAGTAATCTTTTTTTTTAATTTGGTTGCATATCCTTTGCATGCCATGACTTCCTGATGTCTGTGACCCAACAACACCAAAAGACTCTTGATATCTTATTTTCTGGTACTCTTACAAGCGATACTATAACGTCTCTGAATTTGAATGGATCTCTATGGGAATTGGGGGGTGGGACTAGATTTAGCTGTAAATTACACTGGAACAGTATGGAACACATGGTTGGCTAAATGGCTCGAAGTCATCAAGGTTGTTTTAACGCACTTTTTCCTAGTTCGGAAATGCACTAAGTACGTCGCTCTGGATAAGAGCGTCTGCTAAATGACTATAATGTAATGTAAATGTAATGTAATGTCATCAAGGGTCTGACGTATCAAACAAGCCTTAAACCATCACTCTGCTGCCAGAAATACAGTAGATATGGATGGATAACTTGAAGGGTTTCTTCTCCTGACTTATTTTTTCATAGAGTTCAATAGAAACATTTGTCAGGAGAAACAACCGTTAAAGTGATCCATGCATATCTACTGCACATCTGTTAATTGTGGCACACGTGGTTTTGTTAAAAATAATTTTTTTTTGATGAGGGATTTTTTTTCTCATAATAAAATTACTTCAATTAAAGGTTGGATTTTTCAAATTTTTTCAGTGTGAGATTAAGCTAATTCGCCAAACTGTGAACTTTTTATCCATCTTTACCAGGAGTGCCAATAATAGTGGAGGGCACTGTATGTGTGCGATCACAGCAGCACTGCCCTTACTGCACACACATCTCCATGCGTTCCTGTTCCTCCTCAGACCCACAATCTCCAAGCCCTGCTAACAGCACTCTGCCCTGGGCAGGAGAGAGCAGCACCCCAGTCCTGCGGAGGCTGAAACAGAACCGAGAGAAGAGGAACTCCCGCGTCACAGCCTCGGAGTACGTCATCTGGGGAAACAGCTGAAGCCTGCACACAGGAGAAAGGGAGTGTGAGAGGGAGGGAGAGAGAGAGAGGGAGAGAAAGGGGGAAGGCAGGAAGGGAGCGAGATGGAGGGAGAGGATGATATGGGTTAGTGATAGTCATTGTTAGTAATAATTGCAATATCATTTCAGGGACTGTAACAAATGATTGGATTACAACATCGCCCAGTGATCTATTTAATTTACACTTTAGTATTGCATTCCATTTATGCGCACTCGATTCAGGAAATTAATTGAAATTGAATTAATTAATTTGGAACATTTTTGTAGGACAAACAATAAGAGCATTTTTAAGTTTATGAATATTCTGACCTGGCTGAATTGAAGAAGAATTGACTCCCCCAGGTTAGTACAGATACAGTGGCCTTATGAACAGCCACAGAGAGAGCTGCTGCTCCTCAGGCTGCCATCAGCTGTTCTCCTTTATCCCTACATCCCGGGAGGCCTGCAGGAGATTGGACAGCAGCAGCGTCGCATACAGGCTGCTCACCATGCCTGTGTGTGAACTGCGGGTGCGCTGGGCTACTGTGCGTTCGCCTCTGCACAATACTGCCCCACACCCCACTCAATACTCAATACTGCCCCACACCCCACTCAATACTCAATACTACCCCACACCCCACCAGTCTCTAGGGCAATTCGCCAAAAGAAGTTGCTTTCTTTTAGTTTTTTTTTTTCAGTCTTCCTCTGAAAGAAATTATATTTTCTTCTCTATCACAAAAAAGTGTAATTTAAAATCTCATTAAAGGATGGATAATTAATCTGCCTAATCCTCAGCCTCTTTTACAGACATGTTCCCCAGCAGTTGCTTCGCTTCTCACTTCTTCACAGCTCTGTGTGCCTAGCCAATGAAATCCCAGAGCTCTGTGTGCCTGACCAATCAGATCTCAAAGCTCTGTGTGCCCGACCAATCAGTACCTATATTGCCAGAGTGAATGATGGGGGCAAAGGTGGGCAGCGCTGTGATAGGGTGGCTCTGCTGGTTTTCTCCTAGTTAGGCTTAATGTAACAGAGTTAAGACGGACTGCATTGGATGCCCCAACTGAACTAAGCACAATTTGTTTGCAGTGCTTGTTTACTTCCAGTATGGCACCAAAACATGGGCAAGTCAGTCTTTCTTAACACTATTTTATTTACCCTGTGGCCACAGAGGGTGCTATTGTTGTCTTCTCAGTTGTGTTAGCGCTCATTGTCACGCTTGAGATTAGATGTATGTCATGCTTGCCAATGTTGTTAATGCATTGTTAGACTTGTATTGTTATGTCTTGCATACTTAGATTGTTAGACAAATCTTTTTCTCAAATAAATGAACATTTTTGCAATTTGCAATACTACCAAAACAAGGTTGTGCATTGATTAAACATTTTTTTTAACTGGATATTTATGAACAACATGTCATTATTTGTAAAACATACACTATGGATTTTTATCAATTTTAGCCAGGATAATTCAGTAAACAAAAATAGAATGATTGTGTTTTTTGGAGTATAGAGACTTTTAGTCTGATTAATTTTAACCTGACCTGACCAGTGGGTTTCTTTGTAACACCTCTGAGATTGTGGCTCTGTAACACCTTTTTCAACTGGATTAAGATTTCATAACCATTCCATCTTTTAGTGGAGTATAAGAGTTGTGGTCTCCATTTATTTATAGAAACGCAATTTTTTTTATCATTCAGTACTGCACATTGGACATATGAAATCTACCCATATTCTGATTTTTAGTCTGAATCCTGAGGTGTTACAAAGCTAAAAGCTGCCAGGTGATTTTAGGAATTCATCACACAGTGTCTGTCTCTTAGAATGGATGTTTGAAGTACTATGTCCTCTTTCATTTGCACTTTCACAGTCATGCACGTTTTTAAAAGCACTTTGACATGGATGGGGTTATTCTCACTCTGACACATTTCCAGGTTTTTATTTATTGATTTATGTTTTTGTACACTTCTTAGAAGCCACTGTATCATCGACCTCCATAAAAATGTTGCACAGTTTTTGCACATAGAACCCAAAGGTATCCTTTTCCGGTGTGGGTACCCAAAATGAGGTAAAATTAATTGTGTGTGTGTGTGTGTGGCCAGCAGCACATGCACTCTTATGTCATGCTGGAGGCCATTTCATTTTGGTATTGTGCAGGATCTACAGAATGTGATATTGTTGGCTCTGAAGACCACAGTGACGGTCTGTCATCTTGCCTCCAGTGCACCAATGGCGTGAAAGCAATGTTCTCTTTTTTATACATTTTTAATTTTCACCAGAGCTTGACATACAGTCAAAGAAATCCCCTCGGCCCTGCTCTCTTTCTGACTCATGCAGCATTTACAAAGTGATTACGTCATGTCAGTCTCAGTTTGGGCTCTGTTGGGAGTGATCAGTTATACAATTTTCCATCAGTAATCATTATCCAAAATCCTAATACTTTATTTAACCTTTTATAAAGGCAACCTTTGGGTAAACACCCAGATGCGTTCATACATGTACATTATGTTTTCTCTGTGCCTGTGAGGGTGATGAAATGTTAAATACCTTGTTATTTCACTCCTCTCAATCTGGAATTTTTCTAATTTTATTACCAGTGCTCATCACTGTAACATACTCTATAAAACCCTGTTAGTGTAGAATAGCACTCTACCAGTCACCACCTCCATTCAATGTGCAGTCCATCAGCTTAGCTACTCTGTAAGGCTGGCCACTGGCTGTATTTGTGGCTGATAGACCACCGTTTCCAAATACCCAGAGGAGTCATTCTTGCACAGTAAGGTCTGAAAATGTTGAAAAGTTAAGGGATATGAGCGCTTGCCTTGTTATTGAGATTATGGCATTTTTGAGTAAAAAAAGGTTTTTTTTTTTGGATAAAGCCTGGGAACGCTTTGGTGTGACTAAGAGCCTCCAGAGAATGAGGCGTAGAAGGGCATTCTGTATGTGAGGACACCCTGGGCTGACACCCCCATGTTTGATGTGAATGTTTTGACTTGTTTGCAGTGATTGCCTGCAGTAGCCTCTGTTCTTGGTAGGGCATTTGCCACTTTCAATTTGAATGTAGGATTTGTTGTGTGACCTTTGTGCTTGTGTGCGTGACCTGCCTGTGTGTGTTCCTTAATTTCTAAAGCAATTTCCAAATACCATATCTGTTATCTTTGCAGCATGCATCTCATTTTGTAAATTTTTTGGTTGATTGGTAGTTTTTTCTCTTTTTTTGGCAGTTGTTCGTTTTGGTCTGTAGCTTCTGGTCTCTAGTATTTGCCTCTGAATAGTAAAACACATGATAATGGTGAGCTGAGCACCCTATGGCTGTGTGAGAGAACAGTTTTTCCTTGCAACGTTTTGTTGCTATGGTAGCGTTTCATTGCTTTTCATCATCTTTTTTTAGCCTGCATCTTTTAAGGTGCATTGAATATGTTATCATTTCTGGGGTGGTTTTACTCTGAATAATAAAGTAATGCACAGTTTCTTGTTTCTTAAAACAATTTTTATTCTTTTTTAAAATGAAAATGTCCCCATGCAACAGTCTGTCCGTCCATGCACTCATAAATCTGTGTGATTTCTCCCCTCTTCCCTCTCGCATAGTCCTCCACTGGTTTCTCTCCTCTTCCCTCTCACATAGTCCTCCACTGGTTTCTCCTCTCTTCCCTCTCGCGTAGTCCTCCACTGGTTTCTCCTCTCTTCCCTCTCGCGTAGTCCTCCACTGGTTTATCCTCTCTTCCCTCTCGTGTAGTCCTCCACTGGTTTCTCCTCTCTTCCCTCTCGCGTAGTCCTCCACTGGTTTCTCCTCTCTTCCCTCTCGCGTAGTCCTCCACTGGTTTCTCCTCTCTTCCCTCTCGTGTAGTCCTCCACTCGTTTGCTGGCAGGGTTGTACTTCTCTGAAGAGTATCCTGTGCAGGTGGTGGGTGCTTGGTGTAATTTGGCCTATTACAGACCTTCCCTTATATGCCATCATCAAGCTTTGTCCTATCATGTGGAGAGCCCCAGGGTGTGCTATTTTTGCATTGTGAGAATACATCCTGACTGCTCCACTGTCTTGTGCCTGTGATTCTGCACTGAACCTATCCCTGTTCTGCACTCATCATTTTGGTCATTCCTATACAATCCAGACTGCTTTGCCCCTTCTAATTGGTCCACACCATTACCAACTCACCCATAGGCTGTGATGTATGGGCCACATCATTAGACTCTCCTCTTGAACGTTATGGAGATAAGGCAGCCCAATCAGGAGAGAGAGCCATGCTGGTTTTACAATCAGCAGGTCCTGGTCAGAGGGGTAGAAGAGCATCTTATCATGTATGTTTCAGTAGATTATTTATGATAGTGCTGTATTAATGTCTCTGCCATTGTAAGCAGTGCTGTGTATATAACGCTGTAAAGGAAATGGCAATAGTTTACACCCCACTAAGGTTGTGTGTATTTCGGCGTATTGTAACCATTTAAAACCTGCACATAATCACGTAGTGATAACAAAAGCACAAACCTGTTAAATCTGCCATTTTTGCATCATCTTTTAATCTGAAGTGATGTGCCCTTCACATGAACCGGCTTTAAAATGTTTTTTTTTTTAAATCACATTTTCAATACATTCACCCTTGACCTCTATTTCATGCATCTGAGTTAATGATAGAAATAATCATGTGTTAAAAGGGCGCAGGTTTTTGCTTTTGTTTTCATTTCTGTGTATGTTATTGAAGTGGGAGCAATCACAGTTCCGTGCATACAAGTACTTCTGGGGTACTGACCTTTCTCTCTCTCTCTCTCTCAAAGGATTCAAAAGATTCAAAGATTTCAGGGCTCAAATAGGCTTTATTAACACAACAGAAAATATCTAGTCCAAAAGATCATAGAAAAAGAACATTTAAGATCACCATTTCACAGATAAGTACCAATAAAATAAAAGTAAAACTAAATATACACTCCTCAAAAAAAGTTTGGAAACGTTATTTCGGTCGATTATTCCTCCCCTTTAATAATACCAATTGGTATTGTATTTTATATCGTTGGAAAGCCTGATTAGTCACCTTTACAACGAGGTACAACTTGTAAGGATCGTGCATTCGTGGAATGAGCAACACAGCTAACCGTGTGGGTAGCGGCCCAAAAAAATGTGCCAAAATCCCCTGCAATATTCTTCTGTTGGTATTCACTCTCGTTTTGAGTTGCTTGGTGGACTGGATGATTGCACTCTCCCACAGTAATAAGGAAAAAACAACACATATTGGCCATTTCTACACTTTATTCATTTTACACTGTCAGGGACCTCAGTAGCGTGTGGAAGATCCATACGCAGCCACAACAGCTTGGCACCTCCTCCTCATGCTGGTCACCAGCCTGGTCACACACTGCTGTGGGATGGCATCCCATTCCTCGGTGCCAATCAGGTGCCAGTCACACACCTGTGACTGGCATACACCTGCCAGCACTTGAAGCTCAAAATGAGAGTTAAAGGGGAGGAATAATCGACCGAAATAACGTTTCCAAACTTTTTTTGAGGAGTATATATTACACGGCACAGAGTGATTTGAAATACAAATAAAGAAATGTAAAAGTAAACTAAAAAGTTCTAAAAAGACATCAGAAAAATAATTGTGTTTTCACTCATGTTTTATTGGCAGAAAATCCACAGGATAAATTGCCAAAGTGTAACATACAGAAAGACAAGTAAACATTTTACCCAAACAGGTAATCACTAAAATGTTGCACTTAGTGTAATTTTAATTCTAATTAATTTTATTAAGTATCCATAACTGTCTAGAGCAGAGCTCTCCAACGCCGGTTCTTTAGGGCCATAGGGTACACTGGATTTTGTTGTTTCTCTGCACTTCATTGATCAGTTAAGGAAGCTGATTATACAGATAACTCACCTTTCCTGGGTCTTACCTGGTTGGTCATTATAAGAAGAAAATGATAAATCAGCAGCCCATGCAGCCCACCAGGACCAGCGTAGGTCAGAAGGCTGATCTCCCCCCCACAGGGGTGGCGTGAGGTTGAGCACAGGGCATTACAGGCTGCCGTGCGGGTGTTAAGTGCCGGGGGGCGATGAGAGTGGAGGGGTTGGGGTGCGGGGAGAGGACGCCCCTGTCGACGACAAACTCTTGCTGGTGGCTGAGTGGTAGAGTGGACCTGCGGCTGACTCAGCCCAGCCCCTAGGGGAACAGCCAGGGAAGCCCCGCGGCTCATTCTCTTTCAGCAAGACAGGCCACCCCCAGGTCAGCTCTTCAGAGCATTAGAGCTGCAGTTCTACCTCACCCCCTAAGGGAGTGTGAAACCCCGGGCGCGGCCTTAGGCACACCTGTCCTTCACACACGAAAACGTTACCTATCTGCTGCCTAGCAACATTTCTAACTGCGCATTGCTGTGTAGTATTTTGTTTTGGGAACACATTCAATGAATGGTACTTCATAAGCAGTATATAGCATTTACATAAGAACTAAACATCCATGCTTTTATCAATACAGATACATTTATCAACTGCAGATACGCCAATAGTACGTTATGTCACCACCGAAGCAGTAAAGTGACATAACCAGGAAATGCATACCGTAGTCATTTTTGTGCCTATTTATAGGTTTCTGAAGCTTTAAGAAGCACTTATGAGTTTTAAAAGTTTTATAGTTTTTTACTGTTGCTTTTTAATGTTTTATTTCATTCTTTGACAAAATGATCCTGACTAAACTACTAAAGTTCAGTACCATTTCCAATTTCATAGACAATTCCAGTCAAATCTTTCTACATTAATACATGGGTACTAGGTAACATCACAGTAATGTGTGTGAAACGTCAGTGCTAGAAGACCTTCCCCACTGATTTCACTCCTCTTTCCCCCATCTCAGTATCGCCCAGGTTCGAGCGTCTCGGCCAGGTGCATGGCCACCTCTGTCCAGGGGGAGGCCCCGGGGCTGGGGGTGTGCAGGTGTGGCAGGTCCTGTACACGGACAGGGTGGAAGCTGAGGGGGGAGATTATGCGGGAGTGGTAGTCGTTTGGGAACAGGGTTCTCTGGATCATGTCCCAGGGCAGAGCTGGCAGCTTGCAGGTAAACCCGTCCAGCCGGGCTGTGTATGGGGCCTGGTCGCCACCCTCCTTTGTGAGGGTCACACTGTCCCTCATGTCTGGCTCCGGGGGGGCCCGCTCAGGCCTGGCGCTCATGCGGACCCCCTGCGGCACGCTAATGGTGCCGGGCGGGGGTTTGGAGGGGTTCGGGGAGATGTTCCACATCGCACGAGCAGCCCCCGTACCTGCTCCCCGGCCCCTTGGCCCCACCCGTTTTTTGCGCTCCTGGATTGAGTTCTTCCTCTCAGTAGTGCAGCGGTGGGTGGAGCCTTGGGACAGGGTGCTTTTAGGGGGCGGCTGCGGGAGAGGCAGACCCTTCAGCCTCGCCCATTCCTCCACCCTCTGCTCGCTGATGGCCTGTCTGGCAATCTGGAATCACCATGGAAACACAAGAGACAGCACAGTTCTGTGTTTGCTTTGCAAAAAAATCAGGACAGGTCCACCAATGGTGGAAACCAATGAGTCCTTAGAAAGTAACCAGGGCCGAATATTTACATTGCATATCATAACATTTATGTCCAAATCAAAAACATTCTGACATGGTCGCATGGATTTTTTGTTACAAATTGCTTAGAATTCAAGAATGACATACTCTACAGCATGTATTACACCATTAATACAGAACTAGTAAATTATTGCATTTAATCATCATTGAATTCCTCCCTTACAACAAATTAAAACTGTAAGGAATATATTTTTAACATAACAAAACGTAACAAAGGTCATATGTTGCCCAATTACAATTATTACTGCCACGCTCATGCATGACAATCTATTCAAATACATTGTAATTTAATCTATGCCGCATATTTTGATGGGTATTGAAAACTATTACCTACATTTTATGTTTTACGTGATGTGCTGTAGCCACACCAACCTACAATTCATCTCTTGACATTAGTTGTTGAAATGAAAACAATGATGAAAGACACGAACGGATAGCTAACTGAAGTGTGACCTTTGTCTCATCTTGCATTTGCTGGTGTATCCTGACCAGAGTCTGTCTGAGCTTCAGGAGTTCATTGTGTCTCTCCACCTGTCTCTGGTTCTCTTCCTGCCACATGCTATCCTTGAGGAACCTGTCATGCACATACAATACACAAACATATGCACAAATGTAGTAATAATAATAATAATGATAATAAATAATATTAATCATAATAATAATGATAATAATAAATGTTAGTCGTTTAATCTTTTTTACTTTTTATTTAACCTTACCCTACCCTACAGGGTGAGTTGACTGAGCATGCATGCTCTTTTACACCAACGCCCTGTTAACAATGATTTTCAAGGGCTTTACATGAGCGATTTGGTGAATTAAAATTCTATATAAGTCTATATTACAAATAAAATGGGAAGATTCTTGTTATGGGCCATGTTAGTTTGAGTCTATACAACTCAAGAGTACCTGCAGTTTAGCACTGAAGATCATGCAGCTGCTATGAGATGTGTTGGACTATCATAAAATTGTAAATTGTAAAACCTTACAGTAAAATTGACATAGCTACCAGATATTCGCAGAAACCAATATGCATATTCAAACGTATGGTTCCGGATGTGGTGATTTTGTATATCGGCATAATCCGTGTTGTTTGCATTCGTTTATGTGTTTAAAGTGTGGTTTTGAGACCTGTTTCGCCATGCAATGGGAGTGAATGGAGAGAGAAAAAACGTATTTCTTCGTTGGCCCATTTATGACCACTGGAGCAAGCCATGAAGGTGAGCTTGAATATTACGACTCATAATGGGGCCAAGTAGCTATACAACATTATGTTCTAACAAAGTTCAGTATGCCTTTAAGACCTGTTTTTTTAATCAAAGTGGCAGTTATTTGTAAGCCGTTACCTAGCAATCGCTCTGTGGCCCCAGACTCGAGCGAGGTCCAAAGCGGTGTGGCCCCTGCTGTCCCGAGTGCTCATGTCTGCCCCCGCCTGGACAAGAGCCTTAGTGCACTCCAGCAAGCCCTCGGTGACAGCAAGGTGCAAGGGTGTGAGCCCCTCCTCAGTGGACCTGCAGCAGGAGGAATTTGTGTTACCAGAAGTACCTCACACACAGAGCTCTTCATCTGTGACCTTTTGCTTAGATCAGAAACCTCATGAACAAGCAAGGCAGGCAACTGCCTGGGGCCCCAAGCATTGGGGGTACCCCTCAAGAGCCGCCTGGAAGCTGCTTTAACAAGTGACACTTGGCGAAAGGGCTGGACAGAAAGTTAAAAAACACACACAAAACACGCTTTGTTCTGTCCCTGCTACTGACTGCACCACACAGCACAGCCCACACTCCACACAGGTGCAGCATCCTGTCGGCCGTGCGGGAAACAGGAAGTGATAGAGTGGATAAGGAAATTCAGAAAGGCGGTACACGTTGGGCAGGGCGCCGTGCTCCAGCAGGCAGGTGAGGCAGGAGAGGGAGCGGGGCCTGCTCTGGTCGCTGACCGCCATGTGTATGGGCCTCCGGCCACGGGGACAGCTGCCGTTCACGTCCCCGCCAGCGCCGCGGGACTCCAGAAGTAGCTTCAGGCAGCCCAGGTGACCGTGCATGGCCGCCACGTGGAGCAAGCTCAGACCCTATGGCGCACACACAGGGGAGAGACGGCCCCATTCAGACACGCACGTGGGATCTACGGCAGTCCATGTGCTTACAACAGGGCCAGACATTGCATTGCATTGCATTACGTCATATTCACTTATCGGCTATCCAGAGAAAATGACAAGTGGAAAGCATCAGCGCTGCTCTCAGAAATAGTGCAATGAACAAACCTTTACAGTCTGAATTTTCCTGTTCAATTAGGGATGCACAATATGAAGATTTTGGTGCCAATACAAATGAAAAACATTTGTCTGGTCATATTAGCCGATACCAATGTCAATGACGACCTGTTTTAAATTTATAGCACAAATACAAACAGCAACCAAGTTACAACATTCATGGAAGAAGTAGATGAGCACAGTTATTTTAGACATTTTATTTGTGTAACAAAGTATTTAATCTTGCTTGCTTTATTAATAAGCAGAGAGCTTAATTAACGCTTTCAAGTTTGTCTGCTAAAAAGGATAAATTAGAAATAAATAATAGATAAAAAAGGTTGCGATGACTATGATTTGGCTGATTTTTGAGCATGACTTTTTCACTTTAGAGCATCAGCAGCACATCAGCAGAGATAAACACAGTGAACATATTTGTGTCATCTGCTCACAATGAGGGGGGGGGAGGCAACCCCCGGAGAAGACCCAATGCCCTAAAGCAAAGGCGGGCGAGGGCTACGGGCTCACCTGCTTATCGGTCTGTTTGGGGCATGTCACGTCCCTCAGGCTGAGTAGCAGCCAGGCCCTGTCCCCCGAGGCGGCGGCCTGGAAGATGTCACCTTCTGGGGGGGCCTGCTGTAGCACCCTCCTCATCCTCGCTCCGGAGGGACGGGTGACAGAGGTGGGAGGCGGGACAGGGGAAGTGTGGGACTGTACAGAGCAACTGGCAAAAGGGGTTGTTTTAAAACATACGGAGGACTTGTCAGAATGTAAATTCAGTATAAACAGTCTTTAGCCAAAGATCTTCTGTGGCACCCAGTTATCTAAGTCGGTGTTGTGCCGTTGAGAAATGTAGGTCTACGTAAAATCTGAGTAAATATACAGCTGAGCCTGTACTTAATGTTGGCTGTCTGCTGTAACTCTGTGCTGACTGTTGAAGTGATACAAAGGCAGCCAGCAGCTGGCAATTGGCCCGGTTTTCAAAGCGGTCTACAGCTGGGAATTCTAAATAGCAAATGTGCTAAAAATAGGCCTACCAAAACAGTAAAAAAACATAAAAATGTACAGGCAGGTTTATTCACTATAATGTAATGCGAAACAAAATATCGTAATAGTGATTTCAGATAGGCTACACAGGTGCCATATTGAAACACATTGTGTTTGTTGGCATGTTGTGTTGTTGCTATGGTGATGTTCAGCATGCTAATTTTCCTCTATAATCTTTTGCTTCTGAAGTTGGTGGTATGTAATTAAACTGTCAATACTGTCATGCCAGCAGAACATACATTCGTCTGATTGCGTCTTTTTAAATGATCGTAGCCTATTTGTCCACGTGTTAATGACCAAACAACTGATGTGAACAAATCAAACGCTAATCAACGATGATGAGAACAAAATTGTTTAGAGAACTGAAATTTTTAAGCTAAAAGGTTAAGCATTTCTATACTCTTCAAACTTTAATGAATCTAATCTAGCTACATTTTGTTATAACGTTTCTGATTTAGGCTATATAGGCTACTTACTTGTGCACGTCTAGTGACTGGTTTCTTGTTTTGCTTCGAGATTCCAAAAGGATACGCAGAATGTAGAGCAGTATATGACTACTCCTTTGGAAGTGCGAAAATGAAATTTCACTTGTTGCATAGTGCAGTGCATGAAACTGTTCTCCTGTGGCGTTCCTGAAAACCATTTCCAGCTATTTCATCCCTCTAGTGGAAATCTGTGTAATTGCACCCGAAAGGTAGGAAGTGAGAAAGTGGGCGTCTGTGGGCGAGTTTGGCTGCCTAGGCTGCGCTGTCAGGTTAGCCAACAGCCTGACCTGATATTTTTACATGAATCATATACAAAACCCCCCATTAACACTCTGTTGTAATTTCACGACTTTTTAGTCCATCGCTGTTATTTTATCATGTTTTATTAAAAGCGGTACAGACAATAATTTTGTTCATACATAAATCTTAGTAGACCTACACGTGTGCACAATATTCCGTTTTGAATTGCGATGCGCCATTCGCGTGTTTCCCATTATGCACTGACGTTATCCTATAGATGGAGTCAAAAGAGACCTGGATCGAAGTGGACCCTCTCCAAAATGTAACCTGCCTCATCTGTTCATTTGCAGCGGTGTGGATATTTTTACCGTTTCATCTGCCCCTCGGAATGGAATTTCTTGAATAACAGTCAAGGTAGGCCACTTTTTTTATGTTTCACCAAAACATATAAGCTGCTTGTTTCCTGCATGCTTTGTCTTTATGGGATATTCAATAAATGTAACCCTTTACAGATTACTGTTGATTTCTTTGCACTACCATCACTAATATCTTAGTAGCTTGCACAATATGTGAGGATGAAAGGTTGGAAACCTGGAGTGTTCTTAATAAAGGCATGGCTGATATGAAATCAGAAACCTGGAGTATTCTTAATACAGGCATGGCTGATATGAAATCAGAAACTATGCTCTGTCAGTAAACGTCACTTTCTGTTTTAATGGCTACTGCTTTGATTGATTCCTCTTCATTTTGTTGTCATATTTTATAGATCACAGCCACACTTAGCACATTAATCTTTCAGTTGTGTGAGAAATCAAAGAGGGCATGCTTGCACATGATTACTTTGCTTTTGTTTAGTTTATTCATTAGCACTTGGGTGTCATAACTCCTGAGCAATGAAAGGAGAGGTGATAAAAGTCTCCGGAGGTGAGGTTACCAGGGTTACCAATTGTAACACATAAGTGAGGCGCAAACACACCCCTCAGACAAGATTACCCTGTTGTGGGACAATCATCAAGTTCTTGGAAGCCTAGAAAATCTCCAATGGAAACATAATTTGAGTCATTTGGAATTGCTGAATTGCTCATTTGAGACTTTGTAGATAATCGCTTTGTGTCTAGCGCAATATGGTCAGCACATGTGATATGATTTTGCTTTGGGACCTTTTAAGGTAAGCAGTTACCTTAAAAGCAGTTAACTCCCAAAGAAAAATGCCACTGATGATACTGCCAACTGATGATTGTTAGGAAAATGGATCAACCATACTAAACATCTGTAACATGTACAGTTCAGTGTGTACAGTTATGCTGCTTGAATGTGTTAGTGTATTCTAAACATTGGTCCGACAGCTCAGTATGAAGTTGAACAGTGTTATTGTTTTGAACTTGACTAAAAATACACACCAAATGCTCACTTGCTTAGTCAGGGTTTAACATCTCAGTGGGAAATCCTGGAGAAATAAAGGGTAAACGGGGGAATCTGTGACATGCGTCATTGGATCGGATATTTACTTTTTTCTAAACTGCATTTTATGTTGTGTCATCCTGGCTGATTAGTTGGAAAGTCCTTGTTTCCGCAGAGTATCAATGTAAAGTAGTAGTGGAAATGGGGTCGTTTATCTGTTATTGGGTAGAGCCTCACTGGGTCATGTTATAGATGCTGTGTGAAAGCCAATGACCCACGCGGCTCCTATCAAAGCCCTTCACTGCGGGGACAATGGCCACGCGCTTGGAGCGCAATGGTGTGGATCAATACCACATCAGTGCACCCAGAGCTGAGAGATCTGTTTGGTAGGCTATTGCAGTGGAGCTCTATGGAAACTGGGCTGCCTTTTTTCTGACTGTTATTATCTCAATATCATTGCGTGACTTCCTGGTCGATTGTACTGATCAGCGGGCAGTGTATTATCGATCTCTCAAATTTATGTCGAACTTTGAGGGTCAGGGTCAGGCGTTAAGTGTGATTGATCAGGTCCCGGGTGAACTGAGCATGTTTTAACAGTGCCGGTGTTCTGTCGATTTGTCGTACCTTGTCAAAATATCCTACCGGTAGCGTCATGCAGTTATCTATCGATCTTTGGTACCTTATCATAAGGTACTACCACAAGTAAATTGTGATTTTTTAGTTAAAGAAAAGTTGAATTAACATCACACATGGTATAAACGTTTGATTAAAATACCGTAACTATGGAAAATATGCAATACTAAACTTAGGTAAAAAAATCGAGGCGGAATTAGTATCAATTTATGGGCGTGCCGGTAAACGGAAGAAATATTATGCAATTGTGAAGTGCACATGCGCAATACCCCTTGGTAGGACAACTCAATGGGACAATCAGCTGGACAAAATTAAGAGGATGGGAGAGACCTGTGTGCTGTCGGGGTGGACACTAATGTCCTGGGCTCCCAGCATAGATATACTCAAACTTTCCATGCTGGATCTTGTTCAAAAGGACATAAGGGCATGAGCCTGGAATTAGGCCAGGCCAGGTATATGACCTGAGGGTGAAAACAACACACTCCAAGGTACTGTAAACATCATACAACACACCATGGACATTGTAATTGCTGAAAACAAGAAAGATAGCTTTCAGATTGCATTTAATGGCTGGAACATAACAAAAACAAGATTCACAGACAAATAATCACCCATTTGATCATTGCCTGCAAAATAAACTCATTAAAGGAAGGACTCGGAGACAAGCCATATTGATAGCCAGTTATTCCTGGCTATTTGAATTTGAAATGCTTAGGATTCACTTAGCAGATGCTCTTAACTGCATTACCTAGTACAAAACTAGAAAAAGCAAATGATGGTTATTAGTCAACCATTGTTCCAAGCATACTACTAGGGGTAATGGTTCCTTTTCAGTTGCAACCTCTCAGATCTTTCTGATATTTGACACCCATAACGTAACCTTGGAGCCATGAGAATTGGTATACTTCTGAGGAAAAATGACACAAACCATCATTAAGAAAATTAGGGACAAAATATAAATTTTGACTCCACAGTCGGGACGAGCATGGGACATGCTAAAATTTTAGGAGGTTGAACACAAGCTGGGCAGCTGCGTTCTGGATCAGTTGAAGAGGCAGAATGGCACAGGCTGGTAGGCTTGCGAGCAGGGAGTTGCAGTAGTCCAGGAGTGAGGTGACCATGGTCTGGACTAGAAGCTGGGTGGAGTAGGTGGTCAGGTACGGTTGAATCCTCCTGATGCTGTACAGGAGGAACCTGCAGTACCATGCCGTCGCCCTGATGTGCTCTTTGAAGTCCAGCTGGTTGTCCAGGACCACCCCCAGGTTCCTTGCAGAGCGGGAGGCACCCACCATGGTCCCGTCATTGGTGATGGAGAGGTCATGTAGTGGGGAAATCTTGTATGGCATGAAAAGGAGCTCTGTCTTGTCAAGGTTGAGCTTCAGGTGATGGGTAGCCATCCACTCAGAGATGTCAGCCAGACAAGCAGATATCCTCTCCTTAACCTGTGGGGTAGAGGGAGGGAAAGAAAGAAAGAGTTGAGTATTATCAGCATAACTATGGTATGAGAAGCCATGTGAATTCATTACTGAACCAAGATAATTAGTATAAATGGAGAACAGCAGAGGACCCAGTACAGATCCCTGCGGGACTCCTGTAAACAGGGGATGGGGTGCAGAGACAGAACCCTTCCAAGAGACTTGGTAAGATCTATCAGTGAGATACGATACAAACTAAGAGAGGGCAGTCCCAGAAATGCCCATCTCAGTGAGTGTGGAGATCAGGAGTTTGTGGTTGACCGTGTTGAACGCCGCAGATAGGTCAAGTAGAATCAGGAGACAGAGGAGAGGGATGAGGCTCTAGCAGTGGCGAGTGCCAGTGCAGTTTCAGTGGAATGTCCGGTTCTGAAGCCGGACTGATGCGGGTCAAGCAGGTTGTTCTGGTGGAGAAAAACAGACAATTGGTTAAGGAAAGTTGACTTCCTGGTCTCTGATAGACTACAGTGTTTTCAAGTGGGCATGTAAATTACATAGGCATGTAGGAGGAGTCATTGAGGGAAGAAATGCTGCCTGCATCTGTCACTGTTCTGAATAGGGTCTGTATTCTCTGGTAGAGACACATCGTAGATCAAGCTCACTATCGTTGCTATTTTTTTATAATGTCAGAAAATTACATTGATAGGCTATGTTATTTCCTAAAGATGTTTTGGCAAACTAAACCAAACAGGACTCGAGTGCTGTTGGTTACAGAGTGGAGCTCCTCCGGTATTCCCTGTACATCTTCTTCTGCCTTATTGAATCACTCGGCAAGGAACCATGTCAACTGACGTTACATTATCCATGACCATGAAAAGTAGACTGAGCTGACTATAATTGAATGGTTTCGCTTTGAGCATTCGATTACAGAAGTAATGTATTTTTTTCTGGGCTAGTGCATTAGCTGCGGGTTTCTTGGCATAAAACAAATTGGTTTTTAAGTTTTCCATGCAGTAGGCTATAGTAGCTAACCTTAAGCATTTGTTAATAGAAGGAGGTCGGATATCGGGGTGGTAAACGCGTCATCTCCATTTTATCACAGACATCAGTGCGTTGGAGTTGCACTGGGAAATTTTTGGCTTTGCTAGAAAACATAGCTAAAACGTCTAACAACTAGCCTACAACAATGACGTTTTAACTTTTAATTGTGTATGTTTATATTTCTATATCGGCATGTTGGTCACTACAAAAGCATTTCATACTGAAAAACAGGAGGTCAGGGACTCAGGGTTGATTTTCCGACATGGAACCGGGGTGAGAAATGCGTAGCCTAGCTAAATGTTACAGACTTCTGGCTAGGCTGACTAATGTTTTCAGGATACCAAACATAGATAAATGAAGGGCTGTATTTCCCCCGTTTTTCTGGAGACTGAGCTAATGATGGTGGTATTTTTTCAGTATAACTGACAGTGAGTTACGTGGCCTCTGTAGTCTAGAAGAAATGCTGCAGTGCAGACAGGTACTACACTAGTAGTAAAATGCCCAGCCCCTTGGCCTCCGCTTCTGTCATGTCATTCAGTGGGTGTGGCAACCTTTTGTTTGAACTGTAAGCTCCTTAGCTGTTGTAGTTCATTGGAAGGCAAGTACCTGGTACATGCACAGTAGTTTGGGGCTATATCTCTGCTCTCACTACAGGTAAAAAGTTAGCTGAGAGCTCATTTTAATCAAGAGGAGAGCTACTTTTCTACAAACTGAACATCAGTTTTGGGTGTAATTACCCTTTAAATAGAATAGAAACAGACGTTGGCACAAAATTCTGAAACCGATCAGCGGTTGTTGTGTTGTGTGGAACATTTCACCCTAAAAGATAGATAAAAGTTAATATGATATGCAACTCATTTTATCTTACCTAAAAATGCCATCTAGGCTATATGCTTAATTTTTTCAAACCATCCCTAATCTCTCATCCTTCCTCTGCAGTCTATTTCATATCAGCTGTGTGCTGGTTTTCTTCCAGTCTTATCCTCACACAAGCCCACAGCTCTATGCAAACACTTTATCACTTTATCGCTTGTATTGTCTTTCTGTTAATGTACGTTCTTATTTAAATCATGCAAAATGATAGTAATTGGCGTTCCGGTTTGATCAGTGTTCTTGCGTAACTAGAAAAAAAAATGTGCTGGTAATGGTCCAACCTTTTTTTTTGTCTTTTCTCTCAAACCCTTCCCCCCATTAATTTTTCCTTTTTTATTGTTCCGTGGCCTGGGTTTCACCACAGGGTCCTGTAGCAATAATCTATGACCTTCACTTACATGTAGCTGAATAAAGAATCTGTACCCGATGGAGGATTGGTAGTAACAGATCAAAAAAAGTGTGATTGATCATATACCCTTTCTGGCATTCACATCTCAAAGCAAAGATAAGCAGTGTTTTCATAGCTGACGGCCGCACACTTATTGATGAATCGACTGGCATTTCCACATCGGTCATTAGTGCGTCATGCGATGGGTCCCCTTCACTAATGCACTGGTTGCATGCTTCATTTCACTTCCCTGTTAAAATATGTTTACTTCTCAGGAAGCTGCATAAAAAAGTCCAGAGGTTTCCATGGTCACCTTGCGTGTGCCTGATCAACCAGCAGAGGGCACTGGTGTGCGATGTGACACTGCCATCTTGGCTGACTGAAACCCTCCCATCCCTGGGTGACGCTAGAGCCAGTTGTACATCGCCCTGTTGGGGTGCATGCAGAGTCTTTATCCCTGCCCAACTAGGTGGGGATTTGGATAAGCTGGGGCCTATATTTTTTGTAATTACGACTATAAACTAGAAGTGTCCATTTAGGCCTTCTCTGCCTGATATTTATGCAGATGTGTGGGTCCGATGGACTTTAGGGTCTCTTTTTTTAAATCCCACTTTGAGCAGTTTTGTTCTCAGTTTCACACAGAAGCAAAACCATAGCTGTTCGACAGCTGTGTTTGTGTTTACTTGCTTGATGACAGTAAACGGCTGGCTCGTGCAGTGGTTTTTAGCTAGGGCCACAAACTGTCAATCAACGTTCTCATCTGTGCGAATGAACATGGTCCAATGAAACTGCGCCGCAGGGACTTAGAACTATCGTCATATCTAAGGGGCGTGGTTATGGTCAGAATTGGTTGGGGGGGAAAAATCACGGGGGACACTCTAGCTCTGCTTTTCTGTAGGAGATCAGAGGTCTGTGAAATTAAAGAACAAGGGGCACGCATGGCAGAACAGATGGAGCCGGCTCAAGGCATGAGAGAGAATGAGCTCATTGCACGAAGTGGGAGCATATCCCTGCCCCCTGCTGTCGCTCTGCCATTGGTTGCCCTCTGGACCAATCAGGATTGGGACTGGGGTAATATTAGCACAGATAGACCTTGTTTTGGGCAGGCCGATCAAGAAGAAAATGCACACAGTCACATATGCACACACGTGCACACACAGACACATACACACACAGACACTTCAGTTCACTCCCCCCCCCACACACACACATGCACACACACGCACACACACAACTTCCTCCAGTTCAGTTCACTCTCACAAACAACACACAGACACAGATATAAAACAGTTCTCGCCTCTTTTTTAATCCTTTGTATTAAGCTTGAGCTTGTGAGGGTGAAAGTTTGACGTACCCTCTAGTGAATAACTACCTGCAGCAATATCTAATACATTAAACATGAATTATAAAGAAAACTGTGGACAAATGTGTAAAATCTGTTTATCAATATAAAATAACAATAGCTATAATTACGATAAATTAGTAATTCTAAATATTATTTTTCTTTGGTTTGAATGTATTGAATGTACAGTGTGCAATACTTTGGCAATATTTTCTATATGTATTTCCTGACAGTAAAACATTTTTAATTGAACAGTGGGAGAGAGAGGAGGAGCAGAGAAGTAGAGGGAGGGAGAGAGAGAGAGAAGGGGCAGAGAGGTAGAAGGAGAGAGAGAAAGGGGGATGAAAAAGCCACACATTCTTGCATTCTTTGCAGTGGCTTCCGATTTGATGAGCCACCTGGTATGGACCCCAGCCTGTGGTAGTGTAAGTGCGCTAATGTCTCTCTCTCTCTCTCTCTCTCGGTTGCTCACTTTCAGTCTCACTGTAGTATTTCTCTGTCTCTCCCTCCCTCTCTCCAGTCTCCTGTGCACTAATGCGCCTGGCACATTCTGCAGCTCAGAGTCACAGCTGGGCCAGGCTGTACGTGGTGACCATTCTGCCATACTTACTTGTACAGTAATACACTAATACAACACTGTATTTATGCAAATTCAATATGTTCTGCCAAACTGGCTTATACACTAATAAGCCAATACAACATGATTTATGCTAATTCAATGTACTCAGCCGAACTGGCTTGTTTCCCAAATAAGTATAATGACGTGGACTGCCCAATAGGGGAATTGTGGGCGTGGCCTGTAGGTGTGGCTGTTAACCTCCTGGCTGTCACATGATGATATCATATGGATACTGTGTGCATGAGGTTTTAATGATTAATGTCACTGTAATGCTACAGGAAAAAAATAAGTGGTCATGCGAAACGCTATTTATTTCAATAATTTCCGCCCAGGATATATATCTGAACTGCCTCCATGTCATACTGCAGCATCCATGACACCTTAGTATGAGGGAGGGGGGATTCTTTCTGTACTTCAACAGTCAGTATGGAGAGCTGTGGAGAATGTGGCTATGCTGTACACTGTGGAGGGAGAGAGAGAGAGAGAGAGAGAGGGAGACTAATGGAAATAATCAGTGGCGTTTTAGTGATAGTAAGGTGGTGGTGGGGCAGGATGGTCTGTAATGGAAATAAAGTTCTAAAGCATTAATCATGGAGTCCTCCTTCACTGCACTCTGGGAGAATCTGATAGAGCTTGTAAAGTGGTAACAAAACTTAAAAAATGGGATATTACTTACACCTAATATCTGATTATGTTCTTGTTAATACTAAGGGTGTATTTGTTAACATTCTCTCGTTTCTGCATGTGTTCTTTAAAAACTAGCAAGCATGTTTCTGTTTTAAATGATTATGTGTGCGTCTGTGTGTAAACATCATACATGACTGACATAAAAGGACATCATTTGAGCGTTCAGGTATTCCCTGCCCAGCCTCCCGCCAGTTTGGCAGGTGCTATTCTCCGAAGTACGAAACAGGCTTGCAAGTAACCGAGAGATTAACAACCAACCTGTTTATTAAAAGGAAGGTTCTGCATCGAGTGCAATAAGCCCCTCCCCTTCATTTCCACCCCGACCCTCAATGATGACCTTGACCTTGACCTCTGCAGTGAGACACAGTCTCAGTTCCCTGTGGAGGATTCAAGCTGCGAGGGGAGTTAAAAATGAGTGCAGTGCTTTCAGAGAGACACGCAAGCTGCCTTCTGTGCCTTCCTCTGCTACTGGTCTAAAGTGGAGGAATTCCCAGCGGTCAGGGAAACGACAGTACTTTACTTAATGCTGAATTATTTGGTATCTTTGGAGGTGGGGAAAAGAAGTTGAAGTTGTGCTTTTCATGCCTCCCTTCACCACATTGAATTGCATCCATTTCGGCAGGTTGTATCATGATGCTGATGATGGTCCATCTTGTGAACGGAACATTCATCATATTTTTCACTTCTTGCACAAATGCTCTTTTGCACATTCAGTATGGAATAAATTGAGCTTTGTATCCACAATGTATCCACAACCCCCTCCCCCCCCCCCACCACCACCACCACCAAATTGTATTAATTCATATTTCTCATATTAATTAATATGATCTATCTCAACTTAATTTTTGCGCGAACACAGTGTGTGCGGGCCTAAACATTTGGGTGGTAACTGACTGACTGACTCACTGGTTGGTTGGTTGGTTGGTTGGCTGGCTGACTGGTTGCCTGATTCCTCGATGTTGAAAGCGCATGTGGAAATTGCGAGTAATTACGGTAAAAATTTTATCATACTAGCGACCTCCGGATATTAAACTCTGTTTATGTTCAGGGGGGACTTGCTATAGCTACTTAATCGGGTATAGGATTGTTTTCCACCTGGTAGCGTTTCATGCTATCTATTTTGTACTTTGCTGTTCTCTTGGAGGCAGTTTTTCTTTGTACTTTCGTTTTGGTTTTACACTCTTCCGGCTTTGAGCTACGGTAGCCGAGAGTGTTCTTTTGTTTTACTAAGTTACCCGTTTTTGGCTCATTACGTGAGCTTGGGAGATTTAGTTGGTATTCTACTAGATTTAGTAGCGCGCCCGGTTTTGTGGGTTGATTTTCGTTTTGGCTGTTAGCCTTAAGGAATTAGTTTCCTGTCTTTTCTTTCTTCCTTTATTATTTTCTCCCCCTAATTATTGTGAGCTGATCTCCCCACCTTTGCGTTTGAATCTCTGAACCATCAATAAACCCATTACGCATAGTCGTTATCGCACAGTCAATATTGTTTCACCAGCAGGACAATGGCTTCATTGGTATTAAAATTTTACTTAACTTTTTACTTCAGGGAAGTTAGGCTAGATAGCTACACTCTCCAGAGGAAGACATCACCCATGTTTTAAACTCAACAACTAACGAAAAGTAAGTCGAGTTCAAAGCGGATTATTTTTTGACTGTGGTCCCGGAAGCCTCCTGTTCATGAAATGGTACGTCAACAAGTTTTCTGCAATAAGGTACAAACAATGACATGCCTAAATTCTGCACAAAGTCCAAGACAACGCGTGGGCTAAATGTTAATGCTGATGTCTGAATATGTCTGAATTAACATTCTGTAGCCTTTAATGAACTCAGTGGATCACTACTTCTAATTTATCTGAAGAAATCAACAACATGGTTTGGTGACAGTCAGGATTTAAATGAGTATATCTCGCTTAATAAAAAAGATAATATTGTCATTGACAGAAAGCTGAGACTATCCTATTTATAACTATTTATAATACTCAAAATGGCATAGTGTCCGCCCGCCTAATTTTTTTTTTTTTAAGTCTAATATATGGTCACCATATACAGTAGGCTACAAAATAAACTAGATGACTACTCTGATGATAACAACTATTGTAACATAATTTGTATTATAGTACAACAATAAACGTCTTGTAGGCACCACATTGGAGTCACGTTTGCACTTTAGAAGGCAGTGACACTTGACAACATTCTCAACTGAATGTTCTAATGATCCGTTCTAATCACATATTTGTTATGGCACGCTTTTGGGCCAGTTCTGGAATGATCATATATTTGTGATGCGAAAGGGTTAAAAGCTGGGTTCGCCATGCCTAAATTTTGAGTAATTATGGTAAAAAGGCGGCAGAAAAATAATAATAAAAATAATCACTCATTACAAACAACCGATCAGACCGAAACCACCCACATAAAAGACAACATATGTAGGCTATGTGCGGGTGTCATAAGCTACTTTTAGAATAGATTTGTTCTTTCTGGGTGCTGCGGTTCAGTAAACATTCTATTTTGGAGAGGAGTGGAGACAAGCTAACTCCAAGTAGAGGATATTGTTATTGAGATACTGTTTTTGAGCCAATAAAAAACTTGAGAATGCTGTCAATGGGCCTCATTCATGAAGTGTTCCTAAATACACGCGTACATTTATGTCCGAAGGGAGTTGATACGAAGAATTTACGCCGGATTCATCAAACCATGTGGAAAAGGTAGATTTTTTTGTATTCACTTACGATGCGCGTCCATGTTATTTTGTGATTAGCATAAATCTACACCCATGAATTGCCTTATATGGAGGCTGTCACTTCCATTTAAAGGTCCATAGCTAGTCAGAATGGCCCAGAAAAGGAAATAATTATTCTGACACTGAAATCAAAGTTTTATTAGCAGATATAAAAAAATAGTTCAATATTGTCAGTACCGGCGTCACAAACTGGTAAAGTAAAGGCCTAGCAGGAGATAACATGTACCATACGAGCGCATTGCTTTATCGCAGCCTGGAAATAAATTAAACGTTATTCATTTTGTAATTCTGTTGGGGTTCTGTGCATGTGAGTTGTGGTTTGAAATCAGGTAATCACATGGGCTACCTTATTTTAGAATCTCCCCGGCGCGTTCTAATTGCGGTCACATTGATGCGCGTGTCCCACACAGCTCAGGTTTTTACCAGGATATAGCCTGCTGGCTACATTCTATCCAGTTAAAAAATGTTCACTTTTAAATAAAGTTTATCCGGTTTTCTCCCTGAACGCGAGACGGCGTTTCCCTGACTTTTCAACAAAAACGTGTGCAGTCTATGGCACCGATAACATTGTACAGGTTGGCAATTTCATAAAAACCCTGCTTTACCTCCACCTGTCTTTGCATCTTGTAGGGGAACTGGATCTACACTGGCATAAACTGGATTAAGCTGTTGACCAGAATTGCAACCCTGGCTACAGACATGTAAGCCACTTTAAAGCAAATTTTGTGCATTGGTTAAATGTGTGTTATAGCAGGGTCATTTCGATATGAAAGGATTTATAACAATTTATATCTTATTTTAAACCGGCACAGTAATCTTATGAATTGAATTGAAATTAATTTTTTAAATAAATAACAATTTTTTTTTTTTTTACTTTGAAAACCCCT
Organism: Ilyophis sp. 1 JC-2022; assembly: GCA_022702515.1. Taxonomy (NCBI): domain Eukaryota; kingdom Metazoa; phylum Chordata; class Actinopteri; order Anguilliformes; family Synaphobranchidae; genus Ilyophis; species Ilyophis sp. 1 JC-2022. The sequence continues at coordinate 101,480,373 of CM040404.1, read as the reverse complement.
GTGTTATAGGATAGCCTATGTAAGGTCATGTAGAATTAAAATTTTTAGCAATTTAGAAAAAATAGTAGGCTACTGGGAGCGTTCATTAGACTACGTTATGGGTCTAATTAAACAGCTTCATAGCCTACAATGGATTAATAGGCGTAATCTAAAGTGATGATTTTTACAATCATAATTTATTACGTTTGCAATGTGTATTTCAAAGGCTACATTTAGTCTTGTGAATTTAACAGAAAATAAAAATAAATTAATATTCTAATTATCACTCAGAAGCTGCATTCTGAATTTCCGAACGAGGTACGTGTGCTCTGGAGCAAGTGTAAATTTTGTTCGGAGGTACTAACAAATCTCAGACATGAAAATGTTGATGAATACCAAAATACGAGCAGAATTGCAAATATGAACGATTTACGCACAAATTCGTTCTGCTCACGTTTCATGAATGAGGCACAATGTGTGCATTCTCTATGTACAGAAAATGTCAACAGGTCATTAAAACAACTTCAACTTTCCATATAGGCTAACAAAACGATGAAAACATTTTTATTTTATGAACTAAACGAATGTGGTATCTAAACAAAAAAAATGCGATGCGATGAAAAATAGCGCTCATCACTCTAAATAAATGACATCCGCTTCCCCTCTTCTCTCGCTCCCACTCACATAATCTGACACACACCTTTGAGAATCAGATGCACTCCGTTGCCCCGATATGCAGGCCAACCTGCATACCCCAGAACAATATCCGCCGTACCTTGTCATATGTTCCCCACTGGCTGCATACAGGCGTCCGGGCTGAGCTAGGCTTGCCTAGGCTTGTTTAAAATGTAAAAATGTAAATAAAAATCCGTAAACCCAGGCTCTGTATGAACATTTTTAAAATGTTTATGAAGAGAACTGTGAGTTTCTGAGAGCCCTGGAGTTCACCCTTTGGAGGAGGTGGAGAGGGGGTGATGGGGGCTGCTGAGTGGCGATCATGGCGTTTATATCAGTATGGTTATGTTCCTCGCTGTCGAAAGCGAAGTGACATCTTGCCTCTTATGCTGCAGGCAGCACAGGCTTTTAAATCCTTCCTGTACTGCTTTTCCAGCTTGTTTCCCCTTGGATTACTACAAGCTAGGAGCGCAGATCTCTGCTTGTAGTCTGTCCTTAATGGAATGCTTTTCTTGAAAAGTGAGCCATCTCTCTCTCTCTCTTTCTCTCTATCTCTCATAAATTTTCAATTTATAAAAGCCGAAGGGATTGGATGGAAAATAGAACAAGCCAAGATATTATTCCGTTATTTGTCTCACTGGCTATGGCCAGAGTGTGGGTTGATTTTAGGTTCTACAAAGCAATGTGTGATACAGAAGGTTTTATTCAACAGTGGTGTTTTAATGAGGTAATTGTTCTGTCAGGTAATCTGTCAATAACTGAATTTTTGCCAATGTTTTTTGATGAATTATCTTTTTTATATGTGACTATCCTAAAACGTTATTGTGTACAACGTTATTTTTTGTGCTCTAATAAAAATTATTTACTGAAATTACTGTAGGGGATCTCTATGCCCAGAGACACGGAGGAAATGTTGGAGGTGCAACAGATGAGGAATCTAAAAGTGTTCTAAACAAACACCACTAAGACGGACAATAATTCGTAGTGGATGGGGAAAATAAGGAGAACACAAATAACCTCACGATAAAAAGCGAGGAGCTCAATATCCGAGCAAACAAAAGAAATCAGCAGTTACACTTATCTAACTATCGTTGTGGAGTGAATAAAAGAAAGGAAGGAGAAAAATAAAAGAACCCTAAACCTTAGGGTGAGAGCACTCGTAGGTTTGAGTGGGAAACAAAACAAAAAAAACCTCTGCCCTGAAATAAGAGAGCGAAAAAGCGCACTTTACTTTTTCTAAATTGTACGGCCAACAAGTCCCGCGTTGAGAAGCGGTCGATAGCACGCACAACTCCTATACCTTTACCGGCTAGAATGTTACATGAAATAACATGGAAGCCACAAGAAAAGGAGGAAGCGGGATATAAATAGCGAGCGGAAATGCAGGACAGGTGAACTCCGATAGATTACAGGTAAACGGTAAAAGTCCGGCTTTTTTTGGGAAAAGGTTGTACCTACTCAGTAGACATTGTGTGGCAAAGCTCCTCTGCATAAGATACCATTGCATGGTTCAGTAATTGTTTCTATAATGGCCATGTGTATAATGCATACTATTGAGCAAAGTATACGGGAGATAGTGAGCGTCAGGACGCTGGGACCATCTCATCCACAGTGGGAGTCTTGTAAAGGAGTAGACACGGAAGCCAGGGAACAGTTCTTCGTCTTTTATAGGTTAGAATGGTCGTAATACATGAGGGAATGAGCATGCATGGATGCAGAGTATGTTACGGTCGTGAGAAGGACCCAGACGCAGACCACAGGATGAGGCAAAAATCGTAATATTTATACTTTCAGGAGTCAAGCCAGGAGATCAGACTTCAGGGAGGTACAGAAACGGCAGGCAAAGGGGCAATCAGGGGCAATCCAAAAGTCAGGCAGTACCAGGGGATAAGGCAGGAGAATCGTCAAAAAACAGGCGTGATCAAAAACCGTAATATAAACAGGACAGATAAGGGCTAAGCAAAAGAATTGTCGGGCAAAGGGTATCTCGGAAAATTAAACTGATCTCAGGCTTTAGTAAATCGCAGGCACTGGAAAAGAAAATCAACGTTCTGACACAGACTGGAGTTAACACAGGGTTTAAATACACACGGTACAAATGACACAAAGGGAAACAGGTGTGTGAAGAGATCAAAACGAGAGACAATTGAAAAACATTGGGAACAATGAAACAATCACGGAGACAACTAGGGAAAACGCGGACTGGATTCCATACAGATACACGATAACAGATGACCTGGAGTTTCAGGAAATCGTGCATAGATTAAGAGGACAGGGAGAGAAGATCAGATGCAGCTGAGAATGATTAACAAGGACAGAACAGCGTGAAAATGTGCACTCTAATATATTAGTGAGATTAGTAACTATACACACCCCTGCCGTTAGTACAATTAGTAAGTATATACAAATTAGTTTGTTAGTGGAGTTAGTAGATCTAATCTATCGTTAGTATGTTAGTGGTAATTAGTAACTCTAAGTGCACAGAGATAGGTGCGAAGCAAGAGGGAACCCGAACACCAATGAGATCACCCGAATGGTACAGAGACGTAAACAGGGAGTGCCAGATCAGAAGTAAACAAGCAGACAAGGGACAACTAGGCAAAACCGGAAAATAAACAAGCCAGATAAAAACTAAGAATAAACAATACATACAAAATACAAATACAAATAACACACAAAACTCAGATCCTTACAGAGTATGGTTTCTGGAATAACAGAGTACAAATGTACAATAATATTCAACAATCTTCAGTGAAATAATCACATTAGTACGACTGTTGTAAAGTGTACCAATTATACATAGAAAGTAAAGGGGTGAAAACTAGGTTAAGCGTATTAGACATTTTCATATTCTATTATTGACAACACAGTACTATGTGCAAATGAGAACAGGGATAGTAACGCCCCTGTAATGCCATATTATGGTTTAATAAATGCTTCGAGTAACAGGTGTGGAGCTATATTAGTACACTTCAGCCCACCAATTGATTCATGTTCTCAGCTACAGTGTTCTTAGTCGGGCATTCATTGCTGGAATACCAACCCCCAATTGTGATTTGTCATATTAAATAATTGATCAGGGGGATCAGCTGTGCTGCAGTTCAAGTGGGCTTATCCTCAGAACAGTTTTTTTCTGGCCAGGCTGTATATCTGCAAGAATACAGAAAATTTTGACAAGAAAAGCTAGCTACTGAACAACTGACACCGAGAGCCACAAGATGAGAGAAATATGAGTTCAGGTGCATGAAGTCTGCAGCCACAAACAGAAGGTGCTACTCTTTCTCACTCTTCACCAAAGGACTAGAATCAACAGAAGCACATGAAAGAGAGCCTGTGACAGGTTATATGCATGTAATTAGCAAGTTTATGGCCGATGCTCTTTTACAGAGGGGGCTTTTGTGATACACCCTGATCCCACCTGTTTTTTTATCTCAGCTGAACACTTTTAATAATAATAATAATAACAACTAGATTAAGAATTGCTAAATACATTTTTTGACCACCTACTCCACCCAGCTTCTGGTCCAGGCTATGGTCACCTCAAGCCTGGACCAACACCTTGCTCGCAAGCCTACCAGCCTGCGCCATCCTGCCTCTTCAACTGATCCAGAACGCAGCTGCCCGGCTTGTGTTCAACCTCCCGAAATTTTCACATGTCACCCCCCTGTTGAGGTCACTCCACTGGCTGCAGCCAGGATCTGGTTCAAAGTTCTGACCCTGGCCTACACTGCAGCCAATAGGACAGGCTCCGTCTACCTGCAGGACTTGATCCAGAAATATGTTACTGCTCGACCACTTCACTCATCTACAGCAGGGCGACTCGCACTTCCCCCCCCCTCCGTGTCAATGGCACTCGCTCGTCCCAACTGTGGAGCTTTTCCACCCTAGCTCCCCAGTGGTGGAACGAACTTCCCATTCCCCTACGTTCTATGCCAACCCTGCCTGCGTTCCGTTGTGGCCTGAAAACACACCTTTTCAGACTCCACCTGGACTGATACTTATCTAGGACCTTATGGTACTTGTTTCTTGTTGAACTGTGTATTGAAGTTTATAATATTTATAATAAAATTGTAGTAGAGCTGATTTACCCAGTCTACTGTGAACTGCATTTAATGTTCATTACTAGGGATAGCTGCTACTTTATGGGAAAAATGTGCTTTATCTTATCTGTTCTGTAGTTACTTCGATGACGTTTCTGTATGCACTTACTGTATGTCACTTTGGATAAAAGCGTCTGCTGAATGACTGTAATGTAATGTAATGTAAATTGTATGTGTGGTTGCTTCACAGTGTTATCAATTGCTGGAAATGGCATAGAAAGATGGTAATATGGTACAGTGTGAGGTGGAAAATAAAAGATGGAAATGGTGGTAATGCAGTATAACGGGATCTAGTGAAGGTGAAAGTGTTAAAATATGGTGATGTAGCCTACTTTGTGGTAAGTCTAAAGAACCTGGAAGTGATACAAAGAAGAAGTAATGAATTGTGATGAAAGCACAAAAAGGTAAGGCATTAAGTAGGCTCAGCTTCGCTCAGAGCGAAGAACGCACTTAACGGGTTGCTCAGTTTTGATCACTCAGACACTCAAAGCATTGCTGAGCACTTTTGGAACTGGATCAGAGACTAATTTCTCATCTGCATTTTTCCAAACTCAAACGGTTGTTGACAGTTGCTCAGTGTAAAATAAACGGCTGTTAAGTTACTCTGTAAATACGAAGCATCATCCTGTCACACCATCACTCCATTGTCAAACTAAGTCGCTTTTTAGCCATCTATAACATTACAGCTAACATAGGCTACCTGTACACGAACATGACATAACAAAATATTGAATCAATGCCAAGTGAACTAAACGGCTGTTAGCTGAAGGCTAGGCTATGGGAGACTTCACGATCTGCTCAAATAGATGTTCCGCCCTGTAAGTTAACGTTTGTCAGCAAATATTTAGTCTGACCTAGCTAACGTTACCTGTTGCCTACACAAACATAAAAAAATACAACAGGTAGGCTAATGAATGTCAAGTGAAACTGAATGGCTTTTGTTTTTTTTTGTTTTTTACTTATCCTGGCTGTGCATAACTGTAGGTTTGCTAGCTAGCTAGCTATCCAAATAACTTAACTAAGACATAAGTTAACATAATCACAACACAAGGCTTGTATCACTCTGTACCTTGTACCATTCTTATTTCAGTAAGTTACATGTTCCAGACTTGGGTTCCAGATAGTGCAATTAACTGTTTGTTAGGTCTGGTGGAACCAGCGACCCAGTAGCAGGCAGGGAGTACAAAAAAACGAAGTTTAATGAGGGACAGGGCAACGGTACACAAACAGTCCAAAGAGTGGTCACAGAACTGGCAGGGGTCGGAACCGGGAAGGCACAGCAGAGGTACAAAAACGGAGTCCAAAAATCAGGGTCGCGAGAACACAGGCAGGAGTCGAAACCAGGGAGGTGTAACGGGAAACAAGAGAAACAGCAACAACAAAAAGCCAACAGGGAAAAGGACGAGGGATAACAAAAAAACTCAGGAACAGAAACAGACTGACACTAACGGATAATTCTGAAGATATTTTGCAAAAGCTAGAATAACAAATGGTGAGGAACTTGCAACAAAGGACTGAAAGCACAGAGTATAAATACACTGAGGGAGACAAGAAACCATGAGGATCAGGTGTGAGGAACCGGGAAGGGCAAATGACAGACAGGTGCACGTAATAAAACAATGAGGAGAGCAGATAATAAAATAACAAGGGAATACGTAATACGCGGACCGGATTCACACATAACACATAGACTTGAACATGAACTGGGTAGTTAGACAAGTGCATACAATTAGAGAATGGAAAGCGGAAACGAGAGTCAGCTGTAGTTAATAGAAGAACCAAAGAAAGATAATTAGTGATAGAACAGGCAAAAAGAGAGACAGCTGCAGTGAGGAAAGAAGATGACGTTAGTAAGTTAATAGATTAATAGAAAACCCTGATTCTATGGCATTAGTAGATTAGTATTATATACAAGTTAGTCATTAGTAGACCCTAATTCTAAAAGTGTGACGAAGACAGGGAGTGACAGTAATACAAAACACAGAACAGTGAAACCACAAATAATCAGAAAAAATAAACAAGAAATACAAAACAAGACCGACAGAATCTCAGAACATAACACTGTTATCCAACAAACTCCTGCTTCCTGATGCAGACCTCAGGCCAGTAAGATTGACAACGCGGTATAAAACCGAAAGGCAGTGAAATATCACTGGCCAGTTAACTATGGTTAACCATACGAAAACAACTCAAGTAAATATCTTTGAGGCTACAAGACAACCATCATCGTTAGCAAGCCAACAAACACGAACACAGACAGCTGGACTACATGTCGCCATTACAGCACCACAAATACTGAAATTCAACATTTTGCCCAAAATTGTAGATATAATATAATTGTTCTCTTCCACCTGAGGCAATGCCTAGATATTAGTTAACATCTCAAAAAATGTGTTTCCTACCTCTTTAACGCAACCAATGTCAAATTATCTGGGATAGTATTGTTGGGTCATAACAGTGTTGTAGAGGAAGTAATTGTGATGTCATAAGCAGTGTAATATATTACAGCATCCACATTCTATTGCATCGGTTTTCAAAATGTGGCCATTGACTCCCATTCATTTTTTTGGCGATAAAAGGTCAATTATTTGAAAAAGTGTATATGGTATAAAGGAAAAAGTAATAGCAACCTGGAGGGTGTATGAAGGTATAATATGAGGTATAAATGGTATCGATGGTGTGAATGGTGTAGGAGGAAATAGGTTCTCAAAAGTGGCGGAATAATAATAAGTATGGTGAATAACAAAAGGTGTGGTTTCACAACCACACCTAATAATAATGTTTCAGTGTGAAAGCAACTAGTCAGGGACAGATTAGTTATTGCCCATGCCCTCTGTTCAAGGTCTGCATAGAGCGTTCCTTGGGGAACAAAAAGAGTCTGGGTGGTGGGTGATATTAAAAAAGGTGGTTGTTTGGTTGTTAGAATGGTACAAAGGCCTGTGGCTGCGAGGGGCGGGCCATTGAAAAAGTTAAACGTACAAGCATTTAAAAGGAATTTTTTGGATGAAAACCAAAGTGGAAAATTTGTTTGTACTTCAACTAAAACTGATATGTAATGACATGAAACACTTCACAGTTATGCAAATGCAGTCCCGTTATGTTATGCAGTCCCGGTTTTTTTTTTTATTCCAAAATCCAGCGCATATTCAGTGGGTCTGTGGTTTGATCCATGAACATTGAATGGATTTCTGCCCAATTTGGAAAGGCTGCAGGCTTATACTGGCAAAATCAAACCAAGCATGGTGATCAGGAGAAAGAGGAAAAATCACATGGATGTCATGACAGTATGTTGAGGATGCCACTGACTATAATGGAATTAACTTTTATTAAACCCCAGAACATACCCTTCAGTGGATCGTCAGAGGATTCTAAAGCTTGAGAAACACCATCTATCTGTGGATCTGCACAAGATATTTAGGGTGTCATACATGAAGCACGAGATGGAACTAAGGTTTCACGAAGGAGCAGTTGTTTTTAGAGTATCCCGGCTCGGGAGCAACAGTGATGCAGCCGCGATTTGCTATGCTTCCTCGCGCTAACGAGACCTGACACCACTAGCTGCATTTGCTGCTTCGCACATAAGCGATCTGAAAACTCGGTGCTATTTTCGTTGATGTTAATTTGCTCTGTGTTCGAGCTGCGGTTCACGGCTCGGTCAGCCTTATCTGATACTATACTCCCGTTTGTTCCACTAAAGGTTCTTCCGTCACTTTGCGTTAGTGCTGTGGGATCTGTGAACTGTGAATGCACCGAGCACAGGGAGCTGACTTATACGCAGAAGCATTCTGTCTGCCTGGGTCCTAAACGCCACGGGATCAAAGGATTTGCCTATAATTTTTTGCTTTTGCCAAAATGTATACATTTGCTTGATTGAATTACTTGATTGCAAAAATAGAAAACACACTGTTTAAAATAAGCATCACGAAGCATGGATATCCTAAACCGAACGCTTACCGATTTCCCAAATGCAAGTCAGCAATGATCATATCAGTAGGTTATAGCACGTGACAGGAATATGTCAATCAATCGATGGAGTACTCACCCGAAACAAAGCAAACCCCATCCAAGAATTTTTAGTTACAGTCAAGGTGCTGCTTGCGTAGTGCACTGATATGATAATTTTGTCAGCTTTTCAATATTGTGCAATGCCATGTATAATGTGTAACCGGCTGCATGTATGGAAATACATGCACTGAATTTCAGAGGTGGAAGAAGTACACAAATCTCCTACTTAAGTAAAAGTGCAAATACCCACATAAAGAAATACTCAGGTAAAAGCACTTGGAAATGTATACTTAAGTCAAAAGTACATAAGTACATGCTCTTAAATGTACTTAAGTATCAAAAGTAAAAGTAGTCATCCAAGGCGAGGTATTTGGGGATATAGGTAGTATAGGTAATACGTTATAATGTCATGAATAACATTTGAAAATAGAATCTTATAGTCATCTACGTCAGTGGTTCTCAAACTCGGTCCTGGGGGACCACTGTATGCTGGTTTTCGTTCCGAACCACAATTGCAATCCCGGAATTTTAACAAGCTGTCAATTGTTCTTAATTAGGTGTTCGTCATATTTAGTGGGATTATTTATCCTCTTAAGCCACATTATGCTAGCAATAGCTATGCATGTCATGAATAATAAAAGTCCAATATTCTCATTGTGCTATATTGCAAATAATGACGAAAAGTGGGGCAAAAATTATTTTTTTTAACTGATAAAATTAAAGACCGAGGTGAATCAATAGGCTCCTAATTGATTAAATTATGGATATATGGCCACTAAAACTAACCATTTGATAAATAATGAAGAAAAGACAAAGAAAATGATAACGAGCCAAACCTGCAGTGTTAATACATTTAAGAATAAAATTATGAGGGAATTTAAACACACACGTGTTCAACTACCTAATTAGAAGGAGTCAATTGATTCACCCCAGTCTTTAATTTGATCAGTTTTTTTTTTTAAGTTACCTATTTACAATATAGCCCAATAAGTACAGTAGGAACATGGAAATTTTATTCTTCGTGGCATTGAAGAGAAGGGTGTTTTCAGCACACTAGTATCATCACAGTAATAGAAAAAAGATCTCTCATTGTACAATCATACCAATTGAAACTTTAATTTGAGACAGAGAAGTAGCAGGAATGTGGGGCCTTACTTATCTGGAAAGTTTGTCTATCTCTCAGTCAGCCAAAGCGAACCAGAGACAAAATATATAGATTATAGCTTGTGTGCATGCATTTTTCTGTCTTTCTTTCTGTCTCTCTCTTTCTCTCTTCTGTCTATATTCTCTCTATGAAACTGCAGACTTGTGGCCTCTGACCCATATCACAGGCGCAAGGCACATCTTATCGCTAGAGAGCCAGAGGAGACACTTCATCTTGAATCCTGAAAACAAGACGACTCTGGGAGACCAAAATAGTATTGAAAACTGTTTGTGTAACGTTAAGGGCTAGGAGTTACTGTGAGCTTATCCAATATGCGTGATCTAACCAATCTTTGACTTTATATATTCCACTCTATGCCTATGTATTAACTGTGCACCAATCAGAGGTAGGATAATCTATGTATTAGCTTTTTGATTATATATGGCGGAGATTGCCTCCGTCTCTTCAGTTCATGCTTGACCACCTTATGTGTGCAAGTACTGGACTCTTTCTGCAGAAAAATAAATCATTTTATTCTTGGATATACCTCATCGTGCTTGGTCATTATAAGGAGAGAAATTCCTCTGCTCAAAAGCATGCATAGCTATTTCTGACATGACGTGTCTTAAGAGGGAAAATAATCCCTCTAAACATGAAAAGCACCTACCTGTAATTAATAAAAATTAAAGTTAGAATTTTAGGATTGAAATTGTGGTCGAAGCGAAAACCACCATATACAGTGGTCCCAGAGAACCAAGTTTGAGAACCACTGATCTACGTTATCTGGCTAGAAAGAATAAAAACATCCATAGTGTAGCGAGCTAGCGTGCCTCATGCTAGTTAATAAATTATCTCGACGTGTTTCAAGTTTCCGAAGACGAATTCTTGAACGATAGGATCTCGTGCTGTTTTGGCAGGCATAGGAGACGGTAATCTGTAGGAATCGTTTTTTGTACCAAGAATTTCTAACAGTTTGCCTAAATAAGGCCATGAATGGTTCAACCATATACGATTAAATATGTATCTGCACTGCAACAAATGATGGTCCCTGTCTGAACTCTTTTCAGCTACAAGAGCAATGAGCAGCCAAGCAACGGTCCGAGAAGGAAATATATTTTTTGAAGGCGTGCGTATTAGTCAACTTGGTTCCGCTTCCTTTGCATTTAAATAAATTTAAAAGAATGTTTCTTTTCAAAAACGCTGTAAGCAAAAAGTAACGACACTGTTTTAGAAATGTAGTTAGTAGAAAAAGTACAGATTTTTTTATTTAAATGTAATGGGTAAAAGTGAAAAGTCCCAGACAAAATAAATACTCAAGTAAAGTAGATACGTGAGTATTTGTACTTTGTTACGTTCCACCTATGCCAAATTTAAAACTACTGTCAAATAAATGTATTTCAAGCGAAGTAACATGTTATTATTTTGCTAATAAATTATTTGGTATTATTTTTTAATTAAAACAATGTAAAAAGTAACTTATATATGTAATAATTTATTTAAATGTAAATAACCTAGGCCTACGCAATGTAAGAATAATATTGTGGTATTGTGATGATAAACAGTATTTTGTGGAAATAGATATTTTTTGAATAATAATATTCACATAAAGGGTGATTATACAATGATTTTTTTTTATTTTCTGAATACTCTTGGAATTATGGAACTGTAAAATTGATAAATAATAATTATAATAATAATAATAATACAAATTCCTTGCATTTATATAGCGCCTTTCTCACCGGCTGGTGACTCAAAGCACTTTACAATGATGAGGGGGAAACTCGCCTCTACCACCACCAATGTGTAGCACCCACCTGGGTGATGCAACGGCAGCCATTTTGCACCAGAATGCTCACCACACATCAGCTGAGGTGGAGAGGGAGAGAACATTTACTTCTTTTTTTTTTGCCAATTAAACTGATTAACTAAATATGATTTGATATAAGTGAAATATTTGCTAACTGGTTGATAATTGTGAGAAAAGTCATCACAAAAAGTGTATACTTTTCTATTCATAAATTGGTGTAACCTAAGCACTGTATTGGTGCACAGTCCCCTTTTCAGCAAATGCATTATTCATTTGCTTGAAAGATTCACTTTCTCCTTTATAGTTGGTTATACCAGTGATCAGCTTAATTACTCATGGGGGTTGTTTAAGCACAGAACACATTTAAAAACATTGAAATAAATAGTTTCATATTTATTATGTATATCATCTGTTATGGTGAATACCATTATAGATGGTATACAAATATGGGTTTAGATATTGATTTGCTTCTGTTCTTTTGCTACATTATTAGTCACTGGGGTTAGAGGTCAGATTTGAAACCTTCCTGAACAATTTCTCAGTGAGAAAGAAGGCTTAATGTACTTGTTAGGTCTGCACCAGTAAATCAGTTGTGCAAAGTGCTCGTATGTTTCTTCAACACCTGTCCAATGTTCATTGGTCAAATTCAAATAATGATCAGGTCTGTTTTAAATGACAAGAGTCACAGCAAGACAAAGTATCTATTCTGCTTGATTATTATTATTATCATTATCATTATTATTATGAGTAATAAAAAGATTTATCACATATTTCACAGATGTTAATTTCATTTTTTTCTGTCTTTCTACTAAAGAATAAATTAGTAAAAGAAAAAAAGTGCTTCAAGGCTTTGTGAAAACGTGCATATTAGTTTAGGCCGGATGCGTTCATGAGCACCATGGCCGAGCCGAGTTCTGTGTGCTGCTGTCACACCACATCACCCATGCCAGGGGCTAACTCAACCCCCCCCCCCCCCACCCCCAACCCCCAACCACAACCCCAACCCCTGGCCAGGCTGTTACCATGGAAACAGCAGCAGATGTGCAGAGTACCATGTGATGTGATGTGAACTATTGACCTTTCTCTTGAAAATCTCTGTAATTGATATTGTTTTGTGGCTGTATTAATTTTTAGTTTTCTTCTCCCTAACTGATTATTTTGATTTGTCTGTGGTTTATGATGAAAATACTTATGTGCACGGGTGGAGTGATATGGTTGGTTTCGTTTACTGTTGACCCAGAAAAAGAACACACACACTCCATCAACGTATGAGGAAGAACTATTGGGTGTATGAGAAAAATATGATAACGCCTGTCTATACGTGAATCAACCCTCATTTTTAATCATTTGAGTGAAATGGTAACCTGAACAAAAATAGTCATATTCAAAAAGATTGGCATTAATAAAAATTCATTTAAGGTAAAAAAAATACATATATTTATATAAGTACACAGGAAAAAGTATGTGCATGGTACGTTTTTACCATATAATGTACAATGCATGTTTACGACTATGTGATTATATAATATCTGATAATAGAATTTTTGCCATATCGGGGTGTTGGAGAAAACCATGATCCATGACATTGCTATATATAGATTTGCGCAAGGAAGTGAAGTAACACAGCAAGCAGATATAAATCTTGTGTGTTCAATGCTCAAATTAAAGCCACACAAATGACGGTTTGCGCATTTTATTGTGGCCAAAGTCCTGTTAAGGCTGTGATGGCGTTGCATCCGGATCGCTGCCTCTGATGCAGATGCCCACAGGGAGGAGTGCACCATTGTTACTGCTTGTACATTGTAGCTGAAGCCTGTGGTAAAGATGTACATTTCATGCCAGCGCAGCAAAGGAACATTAATGCATGTGATGATTGTTTCTCTTGAGATGTAGATGCAACCTGGTGTAGGTGTGGTCCTGGTGTAGGTGTGGTCTTCCAGTTCTGCACTGCAAGCGTTTGCCTGCATTGACCCAATGTAGTGCAGCACCCGTTGCAAAGGGATGTGGCTGCAAGGCACCGTGAAACGTATGAAAATGGAGAAGTTACTTAGATCTGTGTGTCAACTTTACATAACTGCAGTAGTGTCTTCAGTAAGCCTGTTGAGCGATTGGCACACCTGCTTACAGAGACAGCTGTACATGATTGGAATACTATGATCCCGGATTACAAATGGTGTTGTTTTGCCTTTGACGGAACTAGCAGGAAGACATGGTGGTTTCCTCCTTTATCTTATGTATACGAGACACAATTTCTTTGGTTTAAATTCAGTAATTAGTTCATTTGAAATTAATTTCAGAGCTTGGTCTATTACAACATCTGTTTTGAATTATGCGGTGGATACAGTTACAGCTGATACAGTACAAGTCTATGTGAATTGTAGGCTGTGGTGTTTAATATCACCATTTAAACAGCGCTGGGATGCCTGGTAACTGCAGGCTGTTGTCTGTGTTTTCGCTAAAGACCATGTGCTGTGAAATCATCCATTAAATTTGCACTGGAGGGGTGCTGCCTTTGCTTTTATATTCCTTACTCGTGTCCCTCAACCAAAAACAGCACAAGTGCAGGACAGTCACTGATCCATCAAAACAAACACAATCAGAGCAGAAGCACTGAGTTCTGTGTAAGGCCAATCACGGAGCCAATATCTCTCTCTAATTCAAATAGGCGTTATTGGCAAATTTGACATGACCACACAACAGCATAGTATTGCCAAAGCGATTGTTTAGCCTCCATAAAACAACAATAACAGCAACAACTATATGAACAATAACAATGTAAACAACAGGGTGCTTGGACCCTCAGTAATGGGGTGGGATGTGGGGCATTGGTAATAAACAGCAATAACCTAATTACTTATTATAACCAATAACTAAGTTACTTACTATGAGGGACTAATTATCCCTGTACTAGGGACAAGGTGAAGACTTATAATGAGAGGTTATGTCAATCATTTCTTTGAATTGAGGGAGAGCTATTTAAAAAAAAATTTAACATTATTTTTTCAATTCTGTATACTTTTCACAACGTAAGTAAAGGTGCATCTCTGTCTCCACCTCACCAGTCTCACAGTGACCACACTCTCTCCCTCTTTTCTCTCTCGTCTTTCTCACTCTGTCACTCCTCCTCTTTCTTGCTCTCTTGTTTCTCTCTGATAAACACGTGCCTCTTATGAATTCACATGTATTCTATGATTCTGAATGAAGGCACAAGGCTGTGTCCTCTTGCCTTTATGAAACTGAATGAAAGGAGAAACTGCTCTGAGGTGAATGAGATCTGAAAGGTTGTCTGAAGGCTTCTTTTTTACGTCCGTTTCATCCTTCTAAAATTTCCCCAGCTGTCTTCTGTCCCATTAGATCTCCTCACCCTCTCTCTGTCTCTCTCTCTCTCACACACACATATGTATACATGCGCATGCACATGCATGTATGCACATACATGCACGCTTATCGCATACACACACGTGCACGCACACACAGATCTGATCCCTCTACCTTTCAGTCCACCTCAGGAACGAGGTGCCCTTCCATGCGTGAGTTCATTATACACACAATAAATGTTTAATGTGCTGTTCTGAAGCCCAGGTCGCTCATCACACTCTCAGCAGAAGGGATGAAAATTTCATGGAGGTAACTGAGATAAAACCAAAAAATGCAATGCACTTTCATTCCGCTTATTCTGTTAAAACAGACCCCCTTTTTTTTGGCTACAAGGAACTTTGAAGTGTCAGACAGTGCTAGACTTCAGGTTTTTTTGTTTTGTTGCCACTCTCTTAGTACCATCTTCCCCCATTTTTGTGGTTCCTCTTGAAGGGTCCCTGTCTTTCTGTTTGTCCCATCATGGTAGCGGTGAGCTGTTGCCATCCAGCGCTGCTTTCTTTCCAGAGTGGTGAATTATGCACCAATGCCTAAAGAGAAGCGCCCCAGCAGCATCAGCTCTGCGCACAGTCCCATGACTCCCTGCTCTGTGTCCCGCGTACACCGCACACTGGTGTCCCCGCAAGGAGCACTGCCTCATGTGTGTAAAAAAAAATTACAGTCAGTGACACTGCCATTCATGATGGGCAAAATGTCAGTCTTCAATAAATCACTTTTTTATATGCACATGCCTCCTATTTATACCTCTTTTTATGTTGTCTACATCAGGTCAATGCACCATCAATTCTTCAGAAGAAAAGTAAGTGCACGGGGCTTGCTCCAATTTTCATAAAATGAAATGGACTCTATTAAGTGTATGCAAGGCGTCACTTGGGATATTTTGTCAGAAATAAAATTGCTTGTGAGAAGTTCTGGGACTGTCACTGCTCCTTCTTCGACAGTATTAAAAAAGCATTTTAATATTCTGCTGTGTTGCATTATGGGATTTCTTCAGGGAGCCTCAGAGGGTCTTTGTGGATTACAAGGATATGCTACACATTTCCTATTCCTATGTCCTGGATTAGTTCCACTGTGCGGAAGTGCTGCCTTGGCGATAGTGCTGCCTGATAGCCCTGTGGGCTCTGAGAACATGGAGAGAGGCACACAAAGAGAAGCACTGATGAACCAGCAACCCCTCGGTGTGCGTGCGTGCATGCGTGCGTGCGTGTGCGTAGGTACAGGTTTGTGCGTGTTTATGTGTGTGTGAGAGAGACTCACCCTGGGCCTTGTGTATCACCAAAATTTTGACCCCGATCAGAAAGCTGCAGGGAGCTGCTAAATGATTTGTTTTAATTAGCCAAGCGCTGATCGCTTACACTGAAGCTGACTGGCTCGATCACAGTGACGGGAACGACTGACGGCACAAAACAACGAGCGGCTAAAACAAACGCAGGCGGACAGGTAGAGAAAAGCACGGGCATTGGGATGCCTGCGTGTCACCAAGTATGACGCTCAAGAGGAGCGATACTGCTAATTTATAATGAATGTGTGCGTAAACTGTAATGGGCCTGCTTCTTTTTTTGTGTTTCATCCAAGCATGTGATCAAGTACCTTGCTGTCCCCCCAAACCCCCGCCCCCTGCCGCTATTCCCCTAAACCCCACCCCTGCCGCCGCTGGGTCGCAGTACACAACTCTGCCAGTAGGTGAACTCTCGATGTGAGTTTTAAACTCTCCTGAACAAGCAACTGTAAGTCCTTCTCTACCTAAAATAATCTCACAGGGAGATGAAGACCAAGGGAGGCAGCTAGGCTGGCACAGGAACTTCGAGTGGTCTCCAAAACTTTACAGAACCGGCTGCAATAAAACAGTCTCCCGGACAGCATGTCCACACAGGGTGGCATTGACTATGTTAGACGTGACTATTTCTCAAGCAAAAGCACAGATGAGATGAATGCTCTTGATTTCATTGCCCTGATTGGTCCATTTGAGTTGAATGCTCTTGTAGAAAAAAATATTTTTTTCTTCCACTGTTGTCCTGGCAGTCCTTGAGGCAATTTTAATTGTGTCTCCATTCGGGTCACTCACTACATATAGCACATAAAAAGCCTGTCCGTTGGCATTTTGCATAGCCTTTTGTAAATTCTGCAGGCCACTTGACAGCCACATCTCCTGGGAGACATATTTCCTATTAACTCCTCCCTCAGGTTTTAAAACGTATGAAGAAAATAAGGCCAGCATACACTCATGGGTTAGATAAATAACAACTTAATGTGAATAGTCTTGCACTGTGTCCTATGTTTTATTATCAATAAAAAGTCAATTGGCTGTTGTATTGCTTCAATCAGAATGAATTAAATCAGAACATCTTTAAGGAGACAATGTTCTTCTTGTTTGTAGAATTTTGAGTGATGAGCAAAATATTTTTGGGAAATGTTTTCTTTTTCATGGGGGACAGGAGAGGTTACTTTATTAAGAGGCCTATGTTTCCCTCTATTGGACAACTGATGCCACTGCACTTGGCCTCTCACAGATCAACATGACACACCGATCTACTCATTCAAACGTGTAATGTCCTTTGGTACAAGCAAAATGATTTTCATTCAAGGAGTCATAGTAGGGCTTTTCTTGTCTACGCCAGATTTAGTTTTACAGATGAACAACAAAAAGGGGGGTGTGGTGACCCTCTATCCCATCGCAGTCCCAGTTTGTGGTAAGGAACTATGTCAGGCAGTCTCTAGCTCATGCAATCCCTATTCAGCCCCCACCCCTTCCATCAGCAAAATCCAATCAGAGTGCAGCAGCTCATAAGTTGCCTCTCATTAGCTTCATTCCATAGCTTGGCTCTGTCCAATCCTGTGTATTCAGTTGGAAAACGTTCTAACGTTGTCTGAATTAGCAACAGAAAACACCCAGGAAGGCTAATGCCAGAACAATGCTGGAGAATTGGGTCTCAGCATGACTATAAACTTTCTCTTGCTCATCTTTTCATCTCCCTAATTCATCTGTGTCTTCCTACAAAAGAAAAAGATAAGGGGAAAAAAGGATTGCTTGGAGTCAGTATCGTGACAGCAGCGCCCTAAATTCCACGATACGGCGGGATTCGTGCGGTAGGTGGGGGGGAAACCTTGCCACGCCACCGTGCAAATACTGGAAAAACGTGCCGTTGCTGTGTCCTCAGAAAGCTGGGTCTGCACTGACCTGAGACCAGCGGGAGATGGAGAGAGTTGGGGGCCACTGCTCTTCGAGCTGCGTTCACATCAAATTTGCTTCATGGCAAAGAAGCTTTAGCCCAGCGGACTGACAATACCCACCTAATGCAGCCCCTTCCCCAGGGCTATACTTGCAGCTCAAACCTTCATGTGGTCCATCGGATTCAATACGTCCCTCCTTCCTGCGTGAAAGCCAATTTGACCTTTATGGGGGGCAACCAAGCTGTTTTTCCTCATTGATCCATATAAAACGCACAAAGTCTTCACATTCTCAGAGTGGCTGTAATATGAAATGTCTTCTACGCACGGTTGGATCGACCCACTGAGCAAAAATTGCATCCATTTGACATCCGTGGAACATCACCGTGTTGTCTGTGGGACGTCCCCCGAGTAGCCAGAATGTTTATAAGACATCCACATCTGTATTTCACCTCTGTACATCCACCTCACTCTTATTTGTGATTTAGGGTGAATTATAAGGCATCGTTTGACATTTAACAATATTCGGCTACGTATGATATTGGTCACGATCGGCAGATAGACCACCTCATGTGGATGTCCACTGGACGTTGACATAAGAGCCAATAATGATAAATTTGTGCATCTGGGGCATTGTCATGTTGAAACAGGAAAGCCCCCCACCCATTCTCCAGGATGTAGGCATAGATGTTTCTATCATAAAGACAAGACTACACCAGCAAACCTCAGTGTTTGAGATGTAAACCACAGGTAAACCTCAAGTGATGGAATAAGGAAAGTGTAAAGAAATCATAAATCAAAGAATTTGTGAAACATGGTGGAGGTAGTGTTATGGCTTGGGCATGTATGGCTGCCACTGGAACTAGCTCACTTGTCTTCATTGATGATGTGACTGCTGACACACATAAATGCGCATAAAAACCTGAGTTCAGGTAAGATAAAGAGAGATAAGATATACTTTTGCAGATGTATAAATTCACACAAGTGTTCATTCATAGATATGCAAGAACTATTGCTCTGATGTAATGTATAAAGTAAAGTGGTTGTGAGTATGTACATGTGTGTGTGTGTGCGTGTATGTCAACGTTATTCACTCAGAGGAAAAGGGAGATTTAATACTGTCGAAATAATTGTTAACTAGGAATGTGGTCAAAACAAAGTATATTGCCAGAGTAGTTGCATTTATGCAGTGGTCCTCAATCCTGTTCCTGGATATCTACCATCCTGTAGGTTTCCATTTCAACCCTAATTTGGCATAACTGATTCTACCGATTAGCAGCTCAACGAGATCTCTAGCTGTTGAATGAGGTGTGCTTTATTAGGGTTGAAGTAAAAACCTACAGGACGGCAGATCTCCAGAAACAGGGTTGGGGACCACTGATTTATTGTATTCGCAATCGGGGTCATTATCTAGAGAAATTCCCCTTGCTGTCATTTTAAAATATTACCATGAACCTGCCTTTTACTGGGGCTATACTTTCAGTGCTTGACCTCAAACCCAGGGCCACCTCTCCACAATTCACAAGGCCCAATATCTTGATTCCCACTGATCCCTCACAAAATGACACAGAAGAGAATAAATGTGCTAGAGAAATGTACTTTCATGAGTGACGTACCGTAAAATAAAGATTCAACAACATCAGAAGGCGTCATTTTCCATTCCACCATTACAACAGAATACCTGTGACTTTAAATGACTCTTAGTACCTCCTTTGCATATTTCACTGGATACCGCGCATTACTTATCGGGAATCCCATGCAAGTGCTATTGTGACTAGCAGTGGTAGCTTATTAAAACCACTCAAATAATAATGAAAACGTTAAAGTAGAGTAGCCACATTCCCTCATCCCCTTCCGAAAGGGTCAAGTGTTAAAAATCGTCCATTAGGGAAGCCATTATTCAAATTAGTTATTCGTTCTGTAGTAAGGTAAACCGTGCAATCCATATTAAATGCAATGCATTGATTCATCAGAGCCACAATGATACATTGAAAAGGCAGAAAGTTTTTGAGTCTGGGGGTGACAGAATTGTATCCACAGGTCCTGGCTCTAGTTCAGTGTTTTTATCGTTGTCGTTTCATGGGATATGGACTAACAAACACCACGCTGCTTGCTTATATGCCTGTATACAGGTCCTGTCCTTCCACAAGAAAATCATATTTAAAAGGTTTCAGATGAATTATGCTCTAAATCAGTATGCAACACAAATTGTTTTAAAGAGGAATGTTTGTCCTCTTTAAGTGAACCTTTCAGAAGAACGTCAGCACTTACACTGTGACTTTAGTATTTTTTATGAGGTACTGGGAATAAAATCCCCCAAAATCGAGAAATTCTCACAATAAATACTACATCCTGCGCAAATTTTTATATCCATACCTCAAGGCAGAGATATGGCCCCCACAACTACTGTAATAAGCATAGTTCACCAAACTTTTAAATGGCTGTCAGAAATGTTTAAATCTATGATCTGGTGGCTAGAGATAACATGTATTTTATACAACACCTTGCAGGGTCTGGAAACGTCACATCTGTGGAAGGATATCCTTATCACCTTCCATACAAAACACTTCCAAAAATGTTGGGGAACAATGCAGTTAGAATCCCACTTAGACAAGACAACAGTCTAGTCTGGTGAGAATGTTCCCCCAGCAGTGTTACGTCCCTATGCTGCCTTGCGAGTGTGGCCCTTTAATTCTTTGTGTCCGAACTCATTTCATTCCACTCTGAGTCTTGATTCTGTACTGTATTTCTGGCAACAGAGTGATGGTCCCACCCCACAATTCCCATAGAGATCCATTCAAATGCAGAGACGTCATAGTATTGCTTGTAAGAGTACGAAAAAATAAGATATCAACAGTCTTTTGATGTTGTTGGGTCACAGATATCAGGAAGTCATGGCATGCAAAGTATATGCGACCAAATATTTAAAATGATTACTTTATTCTCTATATAAATGCAGGGGTACCAATAATTGTGGCACACTTGGTTTTGTTAAAAATAATTATTTCTTGATGAGGGATTCTTTTTCTCACAATAAATTGACTTCAATTAAAGGTTGGATTTTTCTAATTTTTTCATTGTGACATTAACCTAATTCACCAAATGGAGAATTTTTTATAACCATTTTACTGATCTTTACCAGGGGTGCCAATAATAGTGGAGGGCACTGTATGGATGGATAACTTGAAGGGTTTCTTCTCCTGACTTATTTTTCCATAGAGTTCAGCTGAGTGATGGTTTGAAGCTTGTTTGATACCTCAGACCCTTGATGACTTAGAGCCATTTCGCCAACCATGTATTCCATACTGTTCCAGTGTCATTTACAGCTAAATCTAGTCTCAATTAAATGTATTGTATGTGCATTTTACAAATCATCTATATTCAACAATCATGGTGAAGTAAATTAATAGAAATGTTTTAAAACTAGAAAAAAAACATGTTTTTTTATTCAGATGGATGATTACAGAAATGAATGAATGAAAATGCGTTTTAAAACATTTCTGATGAAAAATCTATTTCAGAGAGAAAATAGTAAACTGTTGTCTCTTTTCTAAAAAAAAAGTTTAAAAAAAGCCAAAATCTTAAATCAATGACTGAAAATTTGCTACATTTGTGGAAATTTAGTTTTGAGAAATGAGAAACAATGATTTGACTATGTAGAAATTAAATTTTCTTCCTTGAAACAAAGATTTCTATTTTGAGAATGTTGTTTTAAAAACGTTTTTTTTCCAGAAAATATTTTATTTAAATTTTATTTTATTCTTCATAGAAACTAAGATTTATTTTTTGAAAGCATTAGTAGTTTACAATTTGTATTCAGAAATGGAGGTTTATTTTCAAAATTAGAATTTCTGTTCAGAAATGATAATTTCTTTTTAGAAAGAGGCATTTCTTTTTAGAATTTATTATTTATTTTTTAAACCTAGATTGCCCCTCTGGGCCGTTGCAATTACCCATTATAATTTATTTGGTTATACAGTTGTATGTCATATAAAAATCAACAAAACATTTTCTCCAAAAACGAACTGCTGTATCATGATCAAGGACGCATGCCCTTTCTAATGTAATTGGTTTTAGATCTGTATGTCATCTGGATGGGAAGCTACTGAAAATGAGAGATTAAATATCAACAATATATTTTTCTCGGTACAAATTATTATTGCATAATCCAGGAGGCATGCATAATCCAGGATGCTAATTAAAATATTTGACATAAAAAATAAAAATAAAAATGTATTTTCAAACATAAATGTCTATAGAATGACCTGGGAGGCATGCCTTTTATAATTTATTTGTTTTTTTATTCATATGTCACATGGGTAACTTTAAAAAGTTTTATGAAAATATATTTTTTTAAATCACTAAAACAAAACAAAAAACTTATTATGCAAAGAATCTGCACACTGCTTAACAATAGGGAAAACAAGATTGTTTTCACTGAGGTGTTGGAAACAGCACTTTATCACCAATAAGCACTGTGTACTTTATATGAGACTGTACAATGTACAATTTCTGTACAATGTTTAAAAAAAATATTTGAAGTAAAATATTTTTCCAAAAGCTAATTGCCTTGGCATGGCCTAGGAGACCTGCCCTTTATAACGCACTTGATTTTGGATCTGCATTTACATATGCATTTGATTAATCAGAAATGAATGCACCATGCACTTTTATGACGGTCCCTTAGTATCCCTTCAAAAATTTTGGAATTGAATGTTTGTTGAATATAGAAAACACATATTTAAACTAACTTGATATATCATGTTTGTACTGCAATCAAAAACATGAAAACCCCTTGGCCTACTTCATAATCTTACCCAGAAGGGCAACTTTCTTGTCATTACGATCTTATATTGTGTTTTGTTAGCCAACTACATTAGCCTATAATGGAAAAGGTTTCAATTCGATCCATGACTCCATATAAATATTGTTATCATTGTTTGCTTGTTCACACACATCAATACACATAATAATATAAAGTGCCAATCAGAACAAATTCACCCATCAGATTTCACGTCAGGTCGGTTTCCGAGCATTACAAAAGCTAGCTCCGTTAAAAACGGTTATAAGTTCAAGTTCTCAATGCATTTTAAATTGTTTTCTCGCTGCGAGTGCTGAACACATCGGGAAAAAATGGACTGCTCCAGAGCGCCGAGCGCGTCTAGACTCCTCTCGCTCACTGACAGTAACATTGTAAACGCTGTTTAAATGTCAACGATGCCACCTGCACAGAGACTTCACAATTACCGACCGCCACAATTGTGTTTAGCGTCTTTTGTGGATTTATTTGAACTTGTTTCCCCCACTTTAAACGGCTCTTCTTTTTACTGCGGAGGACCCCCCGCCTCTGGCATCGTAATTAACTTGTCATGCATTGAGCAGGCCTCACGCGAGAGTGTGGTACCCTGTGGCTTCTCGGCACGCCCTGGTGGGTTCCTTTCAACAAAAGACAACCTGACAGTCTCAAAACAACTTAATTTTGTTTCTTCTACAAAGCCCAGTGTCGTCGTAAAGTAACTACATAGGGCCAGGCTATGTCATTTCCGGAGCTCACAGATATCCTGTTTTAGATAGGGTTTAGGCTAGACTATACATATCTGAAAATCATGGCAGAGATTTTTGCATGCATAAAAATGCATTTAAAAACATGTATGTTTTTAAGTTTGTATGATCAAGTGAGAAAAATACTGTTATTTCAATCGCATTCTGTGGTACTGTGTTTTTCTAGTTTCCATCCTGTATCAAGGGTAATTGTGTGGTTAGGCTACAAGGGTACAACGGTGGCTCAACCAGCTGGAATTCTAACCTGCTACCTTTGAGTTCCTGAACTATTATGCTACAAAACGGCACATATTTACAATTTGCATTCACCAGGTAGATGGAAATGATTCATCTGGTTACTCTAACTTAAATCCCATAGGGGCAGTGCGTTTGTATCATCGAGTGTCCAACTTAACTACAATTTCTGCTTGAACTCATATGAGTTTTTCAACTTGAAAAACTCATATGTTCATGTTTTGGAAGTTTTCCATAAAGAGGGGGTTACAAAGTTAAACACTGTTATAATGCTTCACCTAATAAATTAAATGAATTTAAAGTGGACTCTATTTTTGACATTGCCAGGTCATATTGAGGAGAACTGGTAATAATTTATACAAAGATGATAAGATAATAAATATCAGGGTCTGGCATATTTCCTGAATATGGGTGAATGGTGATAACACTATTTCTAGCTCAGACTCTGCAATATTGAGCTAACTTTGAATGAAAATAGTGATCAGAATAGAGATGGCCTTTTCCTAACAATAGCTTAATTCACAAGAATGTGTCCCTCTCTTAGATTACTTGAAACCCAGGTGCTGTTCACAGTGATGTGTGAATGCTTTCATGAACCTGACAAGTGCATGACAATGTATAAAACTGTCTGAAAGATATGCTCGTGCACATTTTTTCATACAACAAAAGACGTACAAGTTTCATATCATTAAAAAAAACCTTAAGACCTTCGGCTTCTACTGGAACTAAATGAACCAACTAGTCATCAGACTCATCACTAGTCATACTTGTAAGTTGAAACATTTTTTTTGTACTTGTTTAATAAAATAAATTGCATTAAGGGAAATGCTCAGTGTCACATTTGATGCTTGAGTAGCATATAGAAATGTTTGTGATTTTATGTCATATATTATACTTCCAAATAAGAAGGTAATAATACAAAGTTGACTGCATAAATTAGGGCTTTTCATTTATTAATTTATTGTTGTAGATGACGACTGCCACTCACAGCAGGTTTATACCACCACCTTGTGGCTGAAACAATACAACACAAGGTTTAAGAATAAGCCCAGACAAAAAGATGGATACTATTAGTATTAATATTTTTTATGTTTTCATATATGATTTATACTAAACAAATATATGTATATATGATTTATACTAAACAAATAACAATGTGTGGAAATCATGATGAAAGCTACTTGATGTTCTAGCTTTGAGTGAATGCATTCATTATTGTATTCAGTGATGAAAAATTCAAATGTTATATTTGAGGGTAATGACCCCATCGTTTCTTCAGCACAATGCCCAGTTATAGTTCTACTGGCATGCAAAATAATTCTGCATCAGTGAGATGAAAACTGATGTTCAATGAAGACATTTTTCCTTTAAAATAAAAGGAATCCTGATGTCATCCCAGCCTCTACACAACATGGCACCAGATTAATCCCTGAATGACTTACGTTTGATTCTTTATCTGCAGCTTCTTTCAATTGAAAGATACAGGATGCAGGGAATTGATATTTAAATAAAACTAAACGCCACTCTGTTTTTTGATTGAACATTTGGAGATTAGAACTATGAAGATTAGAACCGTGCTTATTAAAACACTTATTGCACAATAGGTATTACACTTAAATTAAATGATTCTTTTTGAGTTACATATCCCACTGCATTAGTGCCAGTTATGGTGATGCTATCTATAACTAATGCAAGCCAAAATAATTATTTCCTTGCCGGTTACAATGAATTACATGGGTAAAAGTTAAAAATACAGACGTAAGTGGTTAAAGCAAATAAATATCTTACATGTAAAGTCTTAACAATATTGCAGTGTATAGTTATGCCTTCACAAAATCTTAAGAGTAATTCATACTTTACTTTATTATGCTATATAATAACTTACGTTGTTTGGATTTACATCTGGACACCTGCACAGCACAGTATCTTTGCAATTTAAACTCACAGAATACATGATGACACCAAAAATACATTTGTAGTTCAATAAAGGAGAAGATTTTATTAACATAATGTGTGTATAATTGCACTTTTTTGTAAAATAATGCATTTGGCACCAAAAGTATGCAGCGTGCTATTGGCCCTTTTACAGAAGCGAGCAGACAGACAGACAAACATACTGTAGGTAAATACACTAGTGTGTTGAGGGCATAGCTTAGTTGCCCATACCTGTTGTTTGAGGACCCCTAACCATTGGGTACTCACCCCAAAGGCCAAGTGTTTTACAAGTGAACACATTCTATGTCAGTTATCTTGTTTTAAGAAAGACATTCTCACATAGCCTACTCCTCTTAGAAACAACAGCATTAGTTTAGCATCTTAACATACAGAAAGCAAGGAGACTTATACCCTGCAGCAGAATGCCTAGCAGAATATATAGAATTATAGGGGCCTTGATCTGTGAGAATTCCAGGGGTCAGTAACCAGGTAAAGCTTTAGCATGCTGTGAATACTATGGATTCAGCTCATTTAGATGAATACTATGGATTCAGCTCATTTAGATGAATACTATGGATTCAGCTCATTTAGATGCAGACTTAGCTCACTTAGCAGGAATTAAGCTTGATGGCTGTACATACAGCAATATGGCCATGAAATACGTATTGCTGTTTGTTAGACTACACACGCATTGTAAGATTACCGCCCCATATCTGTACACGTCAAAAGGATAGTCTACTTCGGATAGTCATTGATAAAGTATTATTACATTCGTGAATATTTTAACCATAAGTAAACCTAATGATGGCCTGCTTAGTTTAGTGTATTCCATGATTAACTGAACAACCCAAAACATTTAATGGCCCCATTGTACGCTGACAGTTTTAGCAAAACAGTTTTGTACAATAGCTACATGAACGTGTAAACGTGTCATTGAACAAAACTTTACGGTTCAGTGGAATGCCCCACTTCCATTCTACACTGTAATTTATCGTGTTTTCCAAATGCAGCTCAACGGGAAAACTTCTGTAAGGTCTTACAGCGATCACATGATGCACTGCCTTGGCCAAAAAAAGGCAGGGGGAGGGAGGTGACAACAAAATAAGAGCGGCACCAGGGTACACGACTCAAACTCTCCCAAATTTAAGCGTGGCGAACAAGCTGGACTGACGCCCCTCCGCGCAGCTTGTACTCGCGCACCGTCTTCTTCTCTTCCATCCTTTCCCCTGGAAAGAAAAGAGGCGAGGTCTGGCGTCAGTCATCCCGGCTGGGCTGCCTTCCTCTGCTAAATGCCGGTCCAGCAGGATCCTCACGAGACGTGAGATTACAGCGTTTATGCTCCCTGAAAGGCTTCTCAAAACCTTGAGGCACATCTTTCAGAACCAAACACGATTTTGGACTCACTCTGTACTTCCCATATTTAACCCATATTTCCCATATGAGACACATTGGCCTAGCTGATGAAGTGCTTTTTTACTTTTACTTTCTGCCTGACTCACCATGATTTCCATCTTCCTACACAGCACGTTCTCCTTATCTGCGCAGTGGTGTGTAGGGCTACTTAAACTACCTCTTATGTTAGCATTTTACTTACTGTTATGTTAGCATTTTAATGTGTTGTAACAGGTCAACATAATCTTTTTTTTTTAAAGTTCCAAATGCCTGAAGATTTATCCATGATATAAAAATATATAAACAGTGGTAATTTCCAGGCTAAATACAGGTTGTTTTGATAAAAAGTTCAACATGTGAAATGAGGAATGAATAGCCTTACATTGCAGCTGGAAGAGGGAAACCAGATACTGTATCTACCTTCGTAAATTAGCATCATTTTCAATGGGTCCTTTTCCATTTCCTGGCAGCTGTCCTGCAATAGGACAGAGACTTTCTCCAGCGGGAAGACATCAATCTCCACAGATTTGCCCTGAGACTTCACCCAAATATTTATCCTTTCCACATCCACTAGATTCTCCAGAGGGTCCACTGTGGCCATGGGGGACTAACAACAGAGGGATAGCAAGAGAAACACTTTACGCAACAATAATAAAATAAAATAATAATAATAATAATAATAATAATTGGAAGCAATGGCTTCCGCTACATAAACACAATTCTAGAAACCGTCATTTTTTTATACTCTCTAAATGTATTGTTATTAGATTCTTTATTGTTACTGTTATTAATGCCTAGTATGAAACATTTATTTTCTGAGAAATGCTCATGATTTATTGATTCTACGCAATGGGTGAAAGAGAAAATAATAATTTTTGTGTAAGCAATGCAGCTTTACATGTTGTAGCAGTAATTCTCAAAACGTCCGTAAAATGCATAATATACAGCCTATACTTTCGTTTTTAAAAAAGGCAATATAAACTTCCCAAAAAATAAGATGCTTAAACATGAGAACAACATACAGAAGTACTGTATTTTATGAAAAAATAGATTGGCTGGACTCCTTTTACTCACCAGCACATTTCATTGCTGTGCCATATTTTCAACACCTCTGTATACAAAGTTGGCACAGGACTTTTGAAAACAGCATTATGTTTATTGCATGTTTACCATTTAATCCCACCATATTAGGAAAAGTCCATACTTAGATAGAAAAAAAATGTTTTTTATGCAGTTATGCCACTTTAAACCAATGTAAACAACTCTTTTCTGTCTCTGTTATTTTTATATATCAAATTTAGGAAATTATTTTAAGATTAGGTTTAAGTTAGCAACGCGGTGGTGCAGCGGACTAAGGCGCAGACTTTCAGTCAAGAATCCCAAGGCACCCTGCTTCCTACTACCAGCTGACGGGGTTGTAGCGACACATTTTCAAGCGGTTGCTACGGGGAATTGAATCACATACGGGTGCAATTGGCTACCAATTCCAAATGGGAAAAATCTGAAACAAATTTAATAATAAAAAAAAAGATTACATTTAAGTTTCAATCCGAGAACATTTTTATAAAAGAGGCCCGTGTTGTTTTCCATGAATGTAGAGTAAGATTGTTTTTTCTGTCCACAAGCAAAGGCGAGGTCTGTACTTACCATTATGTCAGCAGAGGTACCTCTTTCGCTCTCACTTCCTGCCTCTGGTGACCTGAACAAAAATAACTCTCGTCAGGATAATGATAAACGGACACACACAAAGCAAGATTCTTTGGATCAAAGTTACAGAAACCAGAAATGGAGGTAAAAAAACAAGCACAACTACAATCAACTGAAATGAATGTATTCTTAACCAGAGTTAAAGTGAATTAAAAATGGACGTGACCAGTGGCCCTGATTCAGTGAGACCTGTGGGTAGGCTGCCGGGGGTATTCTGAAAATGGAGGCTGGCAGTTAAACGTACCCTCTGGAAGCTGGGCTTGAACAGAAGTTTGGTTGGCAGCTATCTCCATCCCTCCTGCTATCACACTCTATCCCTTCTGCTGTCAGAAAATTAATAGAAAAGTTGGCAGCAGTCAGTATACATGTCTCGCTTTTCAATGTTTTTCAATAGTTGGCCAGGGTAAATTTCTACTGCAGAGGAGCATTACTAATATCACTGACCAGGCTAAATCTGTGGGAAACAGCTTCAACTAGCAGTGTTAGTCACTCACTGCACATACATGCAGGTGGTAGAATCAGATGCAAATAATACTTTTGTGGTTTTGGCTATTGATAGAAACCACTCACAGTAAACCCAATATTTACAGGTCAGAAATTGCACTTAAAATTATTTTTACAGTAACCAGCAATGAATATCCATTCAGACTACAGTGGTCTTGATAGCAAATTATCAATGCACTGCAGAGAAATCAGCTACCTCAACAAGAAATAGACAACTTTCTGAACACAGTGAAAATGGCCAGGGCTGTAGCCGAATCAGAGCCCTGTCTAGCAGACTGTGTTTTAAGTAGACTGCACTACATTTAGATAAAAATTTTGCCTACATAACAGCTTCCCCATCCAATGTACTCAACAAGCATACTGTTTTGTATGGATGA
Organism: Ilyophis sp. 1 JC-2022; assembly: GCA_022702515.1. Taxonomy (NCBI): domain Eukaryota; kingdom Metazoa; phylum Chordata; class Actinopteri; order Anguilliformes; family Synaphobranchidae; genus Ilyophis; species Ilyophis sp. 1 JC-2022. The sequence continues at coordinate 101,450,409 of CM040404.1, read as the reverse complement.
CGTTGACTCAGAGCCCCATCTACTGTGTCCTGTATACTAGCAAACTGTGTAATTTTTACTGCATACTGTTTAGTATTTGACATGCAGTATGCAAAACATATCCTCCATACTATTATCAGAGAAAACCCGGAAATAAGTATATTATCCAAGGATTTTAAGCACACTACATTTAGAGAACATTTGGCCTACTTAACAACTTTCTCCTCCAGTGAACCCAACAAGCATACTCAATAGTATGGAATGGTGTTGATTCGGGCACAGCCGTTTGTATTTGCACAAGGAAGACATTTCACAGGACGTCAGACAGGAAGTTACAGGAACAACTATAATGGTAGAGTAGAAAGTTTTTCCTGTTGTTCTAACCTGGGTCAGCAGGCCCATGCTGATCAATTGATCCATTTTGAGAGCATTTCAGTTCTGACTTTATCCCAGTGCCCTCAGCATTAGGATTTGTAGTTTCCTGCATTAAGTCAATGAGTTTACATATTAACAATATAAAGCCATCATCAGTAAGGTTATTGTGTTTTAATTGCCTTGTTGCCAGGCTACCCTGCATTTGTGTTTACTTCTGTGAAAAAATATGACTCCTCACAGCTAACAAGACAAGTTCAGGATCAAAAATCAGTCCCACTTGTTCCTGTTACCTGATATAACAACCAATACCCCATGTCAAATAAAGACTTGCTAATGTTTCTGTTCTACTTCAAGTGTTCCTGTATACATACAATAAGTTAGTGCTGAGAACATTTTATTCATATGGGATATTCCCAGAATCGTTTTACTTTCGCTTTGCTTACAGCTGACAAATACCTTACCTCTGCCAATTTGACCCTTTAGGTTTAACTTAAAATAATATAGAAGTTCTCACTACCAATCCTTTTTGCACACAAGTACAGGTTTATGACGACTTAATATACTGGCTAATAATGTAACCAGATTAATAAAATCACATAACATTGCACCTTCAGTTCAAAAGAGCTGGCGCAGTACATTGAATAGGCTATATCAAAATTCCAGTCTTAACCTGCAGGACTTGTTTGAAACAAACCAGGAGTCAATCACACATTCCCTTACAATAAACTGTTTTAAACAAAATATCATGTAACAGACTTTGAAATAGTCAATGTAATATTATTGAATATTTAATAGATATTAAACAATATTTAATCAATACGTAATCATAACAATTCCTGAATGAAGACTCCATAGTAATCGCATTGTGTATTTTGATCATTCTCAGAGCCGTCTTACCTCTGGGTAGAAATAACTATAGAGCTGTCCCATCTTGGTAAGCTGCACACTGACTTAGGTAACTCTATCCTGTGCTTATATAAAGTGTTTTTACTTTTACTTTCTGTCTGAGTCACAGTTGGGGATTCACCGTGATTTCCATCTTCCTTTACAGGGTTTTCTTTGCATGTTCTCCTTATCTGTGTGTAGGACTACTTAAACGTCTTATGTTAGCATTTTACTTACTATTATATTAGCATTTTAAGGTGTTGTTACAGGTCAATATAATTTTTCCAAAAAAAAGTTCCAAATATCTTTTTTTACATGCATTTCCTAATTCTGTAGGATGTCTTACAGGTGTCTGCTGAAGAAAATCACTCATTTGAAATTATACAAAAATAAAAAGTAATTTTTGGTAATACAGACCCTAACATATTAGAAAGGTTAAACCTGCAAGGAATATTCTGTACTTTGGAGTCCAGAATTAAAACCATCAACCTAAACTGCTACTTAGAAGTAATAAAGACAATATCTTGCACCTTCTGAACACAATGTGCATGATAAAACTATGACATTCATAATAAACCTTTAAAAGAACGTAAATAACTAATTACACAGAAGCATGAAAACAAGAAAAAGTATAAAACTAATTTCCTCATTCTTGTACTTGTCGGTAAAACTACTCAAACTACAGGTGGAAAAGAATTGAAGAGGGAGAGACAATAACGTGCAGCTGCCCATACAATTGAAACGTCAGCCCTCCAAGTCAGCACAAAAAAGACAGGCCCAAGGAAGACTGATGCTTTATTTTCCTTGTAGAAAAGCATGCAGTGCCTTCAGAAAGTTTACTCCCTCCTTTGATTAATTATCGTTTCGCTGTGTAGCACAGTGAGATTAAAATACATTTAATTATACATATACTTAAATGTGATTAGTTAGGACAGTGAACGCCAGCAGTCATGGGTCACATCATTCTTTGTAGCAATACTGCCTCCAATTGGCCGCATTCGTTTTTGGTAGAGACATATGATTGACAATTCCATCGGAAAAAAGGAAAAAAGAAAAAAATTGAGGCCTCATTGTCATAATATAAGTCTTAAATTGTCATTATTTATAACAAATAATAATAATAAAAACATTTTTATTTTTTTATTTCTATCGTCAGTAAGGGAAAGTAAATCCACATGTCATGGGTTTGAATCCCACCAAAGCCAACAAGAAGCATAGTATCTGGAATGGTTAAAATGGCATAATTTCAGTTCACTAGAGTTCATAAAATGTGGCTCAGTGTGTTGTTTTAATAATAATAGTAGTGTTATATAGGTATGTGTTATATAGGTATGTTTTCTCTTTTGGTAATGTTACCTTTTATGAAGCATATATAACATGTATTTATTATTTCTCCAGTAATTTTGTTTTTTTCTTGTGTTTTAAAACTATTCAATTACATCTCCTGGCTAATAAGTTAATAGAAAGTTAAATCCCCCCATTGCCTAAAGTGAACCCTAAGTCTTACTGAAAGGCCTCAACTTGTTTGACTACCTACTTTGCATCTGAAAATGGCCATGATGTCTTTAAAGTATTATTTTGTAATGGTTTCTTTTTATTGCTATTAAAATATTAATGATTTGTATGTTTATATGTTTTCTTATAGTGAATGATTGAAGAATGATTGATGAACAAACAAGTCAGAGTCAAGAATGAAACAAAAACAAAAAGGGTCTACTTCTTCTTTCTCCTTCTTCACCAGCCACTGTTGATTGGTCAGCATTTCAAAGGAGGGACAAAAAATGTGTCCCTTGTACTGGCTGTGGCCAGTTGCTGCAATCCTGTGATCGCCACACTTCCTGCAATTGTTCGACTCCCCAGTCGTTGTGCGGGTCTTGGGGGCAGCCGGTTGAGGGGTAGGTGGGGCCAATGGGATGGGGGTGAATGGCATGAGCCCAAAGCCTTGGGGGACAGCCAACACAAAGGGGGTGGGGGTGCTGCTGCTGGATGCAGCAGCAACAGGCACGCGGGGTGGCAGGTCAACCCCTGGCACAACAGGGACACATCATGCATCTTCACCCTATCGTTGTGCCACTGGATGAGGGTTCTTTGGTTGACCTCAGCTATCTGCAGGGTGGTGTCGTGCATGACGGCCCCGTTGGAGAGCACCAGCTGCCGAATCTTGCGGTAGTCCCACAAGATAAGAGTCCATCTAGTCAGGGTGCCTTTTATCATCTGCACTGGGGAACAATGGATGATGCAAAGCCTGATAAAGATGAACTCTACAAGTCGGCAGCAGTCCGGCCACTGGGCAGGTGAGCCACTGGAGGAAATGGCACAGCTCCGGACACTCTCCACACCAGGGGTGAATTCCACCCTCCATTTTGTCATCCTGAACCTTCCCGTCTTCAGCTTATCCTGGTGCCGAGCTGAAAACACCACCTTCGCCTGGTCAAAAGGCAGCAGGTCCACGTTGGGCATGTCCTTTTCCTCGGGAAGCTGACCTGTCCCCCCACCCAAAAGAGGGTCCTTGCAGTGTGTGTTTGTGTATGTGAACAATCTGAAGTTGTGAGCACCGATGAACAGTGAACTCAACACAACACATGGGGAGGTGTACTACGAAGCAGCATTATGGGCTTTGTGAGCTAGTTTAACTTCTAACCCTGGGTGTTCCGTATCACAAAGCTGACTCGCTTCTAATTGGGGTATATTGCCATGGTAAATCATGCTGCACGGCTGACCAGGTTATGTTCAGGCTAACGGACATGAGCCGTTCAGAGCAAAAAAAAAGGAAGAGTAGGTGGATGGACACAAAACACTACGATCAGATACATCGGGTGAGAGACCTTTCCAAACTCTCACCAGGAGACAATGTGTTGATCACAGATGCAAAAAAATGTGTTTAAAGATGTTCTTCTTTATTCAAAAAGGGAAATAAGTATTGTGTAAGTAAGTAATATAAGGGTTATAATAATATGTACACTATTACGTTATGACGTGACACGTTGGGATCAGGGGGCATTGCGGGAGAGTTAGTTTGGGGGCCGCATGTTGTACGTTTGGAATATTAAGTAAAGAGTCTTAAACGTTGCAAAAAAGTCCTTGTTTTATTACAAGTGTACCCAACGCGACACTCAGAACTATACACGGTTCACTTCTGCTCGCGATGGAAACACATCCAAGTAGAGAAAAGAAAGAAACCTCCCCCAACTACAGGAAGACTGCTGTGTTATCACCTTCTGAACACCTCCCCTCCCCCAAACATTATGTGTAAACAGAGAGGCTGGTGTCCAACTGAGAAAAGAGAGGAGGGTCCTGTAATCACATCCACCAAAAAAAAATCCCTACTCTGAACCAACCCCTCTTGCAACAAGGAACATTTCTCCTCATATCTCTCCCCTTTCTCTAAGGCATTCCTCATAGATGTCTCTCATGGTTACAATGCCTAAATCTTACCAGCCGCCAAAAAGTTTTACCAGACTGTTTTTTTACGGAGTGTGTTGCTAGCGTCTCTCGCTCTCTGTTAGCAGAGTGCCCTTCACGGAGTGTGTTACTAGCGTCTCTCTCTCACTCTCTGTTAGCAGAGCATCTCTCTCTGGTGCCAGCATGCTCACCTCAGTGGTTCTATGTGCCTGCGGCAGGCTTCTCCTCCAGGTCGCCAATTGCCTCTTTGGGCATCCTGCCCCCTCCATTACAGCAAAAAAGCATTGATACATTACAGAAAAACAATATTTATACGTATAAAAACATGCTTACATATCCTGTCTCCAGCCTCCCCGCTACAAAAAAACCATGGTAGCTTTTACCTGATTCAGACTTTCCAACACCTATCACATATTTTGCTCATTGCTCACATTTTCAGGAGCCTGATTCTTTGTTGACTGAAGGCATCTGTTCAAAAGGACCACGTCCCTGGGTGGGCTTGAACCACCAACCTTGAATTCCACTAAAGCTAAAGAAGCACAGTATCTGGAATTATTGATATGGTATAATTGAAGTTCACTAGAGTTCATAAAATGATTGTAGTAAATTCTAGAGGCTTATAGAGGCTCAGTGTTTTGTTTTTAAAATAACAGTAGTGTTATATAGGTATGTTGCTGTTCTAGTAATGTTACATGTTATATATGCTTCATAAGGTATTTATAATATCTCCTGTTATTTATTTATTTTTTCTAGTGTGTTTTAAAAGTATTCAATCACATCTCCTGGCTAATAAGTGAATAGAAAGTCAAATCCCCCCCAGTGAACCCTAAGTCTCACCGAAAGCCCTCAATTTGTTAGACTACCTACTTTGCATCTGAAAATGGCCATGTCTTTAAACTTGAAGTTATGTCAGTATTATTTTGTAATGGTTTCTTTTTATTGCTATTAAAATATGAATTTAAATGAATTTGTATGTGTATTTATTTTCTTATAGTGAATAATGCTTGATCAACAAATCCAGTCAGAGAATTTCATTAAAAATTGTATTTTTCAACAAGTATAACACACATGCCTGTGCAAACTATGTACAACAAACAACAAGTATAAAAACATGACTGTGAAAATTATGCACAAGTATAAAAACATTCCTATACAAACTATGTACAACTATATATAAACACACACAACACACTGATAAAATATAGAAAATTGTAAAGCAAAAACAAAAAGGGACTACTTCTTGTCCTCCTCCTTCTTCTTCGCCAACCACTGCTGCTTGGTTAGCGATTCAAAGGAGGGACAAAAAATTTGTCCCTTGTACTGGCTGTGGCCAGTTGCTGCAGTCCTGTGCTCGCCACACTTCCTGCAATTGTTTGACTCGCCAGTCCTTGTGCGGGTCTTGGGGGCAGCCGGTTGAGGGGTAGGCGGGGCTAATGGGATGGGGGAAAATGGCATGACCCCAAAGCCTTGGGGGACAGCAAACACAAAAGTGGTGGGGGTGGATGGACCACGCACAAGACTGGCAGCAGGGGTTCCAGCGAGGAACGAGCCTGCAGGAGCGGGGCGAGGAAACAGCTGCCTTTGGGCTGCCACCCTCAGTCTTACAGCCGGTGGTGCTGTAATGGCTGCAGCTGCCCTCCTCTTCACCTGTGCCTGCCCCACTGTGCTCTCTGGCAGGTCGTAGACATGTTCCATACCAGGTTGTTCAGGAGCAACAGCAGGGCGGATGTTTGCAGGAGGGAGAGCCTTGGCAGCAACAGGCACGCGAGGTGGCAGGTCAACCCCCTGGCACAACAGGGACACGTCATGCACCTTCACCCTTTTGTTGTGCCACTGGATGAGGGTGGTCTGGTTGACCTCAACCAGCTGCAGGGTGGTGGCGTGCATGACAGCCCCGTTGGAGAGCACCAGCTGCCGAATCTTGCGGTAGTCCCACAAGATAAGAGTCCATCTAGTCAGGGTGCCTTTCATCTTCTTCGCTGGGGAACGATGGATCTGGCAGAGCCTGATAAAGATGGACTCTACAAGTCGGCAGCAGTCCGGCCACTGGGCAGGTGAGCCACTGGTGGAAATGGCACAGCGCCGGACACTCTCCACACCAGGGGTGAATTCCGCCCTCTGCTTTGTTGTCCTGAACCTGCCCGTCTTCAGCTTATCCTGGTGGCGAACCGAAAACACCACCTTAGCCTGGTCATAAGGCAGCAGGTCCTTCCACAGGGCGATGATGGTGCTGGCGTCCTGGTTGCTGATGACCAGGCTCGTCTGCTTCCTCAGCCCCACCAGAAATTCTGCCAGTCGGTCCACCTGCTCCATCCCTGGCACGCAGTGCTCATCCACCGCCTGAAAAAAAATAGCAATAACATTAGTGCTGGACACACTGGAGAATCTACTTTTTTAAGTGTGTGCGTGTGTTCGTAGCATAGAGATAGCTGCACTGCTTACTTCACCACCTGAGTGTGATTTTTTTGATTATACAAAGGGAGACAGAGCGCTCAAATGTACTTACCGACTCCTCTACAGGCACCTGTGAGGTGGCACCTGGGGCGGTGACAGCAGAGGGCTGGGCAGATTCTGGAGCCGGCTGTAGACCCCTGGTGGAGGTCTGGGCAGCCTCTGCGTGGTCAGGGAGCTGGGCAGGAGATGGGGCAGAGATGGGACCAGTAGTGGAGGGCAGAGCAGGTGGTGACGATGGTGGAGGGACAGCACCGGTGGCTGAAGACTGGGCAGGTGGCGGCGACGGCGGTGGAGATGGAGCAGGGATGGCACCAGTGGCTGAAGACTGGGCAGGTGGCGGTGGAGACGGGGCAGAAGCCGGGGCACCTCTGGCGGAGGGCAGACAGGGCTGGACCAGGGCTGGAGCAGGGTGGCCACTGTGATGTGAGGAGGACTGGGCGGTGGTAGTGGAGAGGAAGGCGGTGAGCTCCTCAAGACTAGCCACGGTGGGATCGAGGGCGTAGTCCTGGAAGCCCTCATCCTCCTGTTCCTCTTCGATGCCGACGTCCTCCAGCAGCTCATCATTGGCCTCTGACTCCAGGTCCATGTCCTGCATGGGTTTCCCTGTCTGCCGCAACAGGTACTCGACCCCAATCAGCTCTCCTGTTGATGACCGCAATAATATTGTTAGAATAAACAGACGGCAATAATATTGTTAGAATAAACATAAACAAGCGCATACAATATATCTAAAGTGAAAATACAATACACCACCATAGTGAGTTCTGGGAGTACATATATAAGCAATAAGCCACTTGAAGAAGGGGACAAATGTAACAACGTAACTTACCAGTATACTGCGCGGGGGGACGGAAGGAGGGGACGAACGTCCGTCCAAACACCTTGGTGCTGTGCGTGTTGATGCACTGCACCAGGTCCCCAGAGTAGCTCAGGAAAGCCGACTGCCTCTGGGTCGTAGCTGCCGCGGCCCGGTCCTGGTTCCACCTGTTCAGGCCCTCCAACAGGTAGAGCTGGAAGTTGAGGCTGTTGGCCTGAGTCCCTGAAAAATAAAAGTGGATACATTAATGAAGAATAGCATCCATTCAATTTACACACAGTCTCATCCACGGTACTAATAAATAAACGATCAATCAATATCAACATTTCAAAATAACAATAATGTAATTGAAACTCACCTGGAATGAACCTATTCAGGTGGCAGTGAAAGGACTCCAGGGATGTCGAGCCTCTAGCGCACCTGTACTTCCTCAGGACCGTGCCCGCCTTAGTGGTGGTCTTGCCCGTCTCCGTATAGAGGTGCACACCTGGCAGGTCCTGGATGCACTTCACGTGCCTCTTCTGAACCCGCCAGATGTGCTCCATCCGCTCCCGGTCAAGCAGGGGGACGCCCAGGAGGTCTCTCCCCTTGTGCCCCATCAGCTGCTCCAGCAGGCGGTCAATGAGGCAGATGGTGGCCTCCTCCCCACGGGTCCTCCGGCGACAGTAGAGTGCCAGCTCATCCTTCGAGATTCGTCTGTCCACCAGAGAATCTGTGATGGCTGGCACACCCTCCTGCCTCAGCTGCTCCCTCTTGGCCGTGCGCAACAGGGCGACATCTGCGGGGTCCCACTCGAAGATGCACACCGAGAGGCTGGCCATGAAGGTGGGGTACAGGTGGTGTGCATCAGTGGTGCACCCACCTGCCAGCCGCCGCAGGAAGTGGAATATGTCCAACCGGACGACGAGGTCTGGCCACCCGCTGAACCTCGTCTTGAGCTTCGTCTCGCCAGCCTCTACGCAGCAGCCACAGTCGACGTAGAGCAGCTCTGGGGGTGCCACGCCTGCCTGGCTGTACCGCGCGATGAGGTCTGACACCATCTGATCGAGACCAGGTCCCTCCTGGGCAGTCAGGACACTGATCAGGATCTGCCCCACCTCGTTGCTGATGGATGTCAGCCACAGCGCGGTACCCTTGGCATGCCCAGCCAACTTCTTGGTGATCTGAAATTACACAATAAACAGAGGGACTCATGAGAATAAACATCAGTGGTGATTAATGCTCTTGTCTTACTTTGCTATTAATAAAACAATATACCATAACACTTGTAATATTTACCTTCTTTGTTGAGTCCATTTTTAAAATGGACCCAAACGTGGAGGTGATCCTCGCCTTTATGTGGCCCATCCTGCTCATCAGGTCCTTCCCGTACACTGCGAGAAGCCACCTGTTGGTGGGGACGGCCACAGGCTGCGGGGGCTCCTGGAAGTCCACTGGGAAGAAGCTGGGACGGTCTGCAAAGTCCGCACAGAGCTCTAGGTAGCGGGCAAGGCGCTGCAGCCACTGCTCTCCGTGGTTCTCCCTCAGCTGCTTCACAAGGCGCGTGGAGCTGTTGCCGAGGGTCCGCTCCCGCAACATACGGATGACCCGTATGTCGCACGCGTACCTTTGTGGAGAAAAGACAGATTTGTATCAAATTCTGTTCCACGTGATAGATCGCATGACCAGGGCAGGAAAATAACTTTCTCGCCTACTGGCCACAGCAGCTGGTGGATTCCAAAATGTACCTGCAACTTGTACCATTTTAACCAGCAAAATAGATTTTTACTCTGCAAAAATAACTGTCAATCGATGGTTGATTACCTGACAAGGGACTGGTAGTGTGTGAAAACTGAAAAGCCACAACTAAGGATTTACCAGCATTTTGGCTGGCGGCTGGTGTTAATTTCCCTCCCTGCACATGACACGTTTCATGATTGTATTAGAACTCACTTGCGTGTCAGGATGAGGCGGAACTCCCCACGGAGAGGTAGGCTGAGCTGGTCCAGGATGGTCTTACTCGTCGACAGGTAGTTGGTCTTGCAATCCGGGGAATTGCACCGGAGGGTTTCTGTGACCATAAGGTAGTACCTGTCGACGTCCAGGACCTGCCATGCACGCTTGTGGATGCCGTATCCTGTGAGGTGCCTCCTGCACACCGGACACAACACCCTCACCTGCCACAGGTGGTACGGCATCCACACCAGAAGCCTGTGCGTAAAAAAACGATCAGGCGTTGGAGCCTGATTGTAGATTAGCGCTGGCACCGGTGGCTCGTACCAGAGCTTCAGGTCCTGCCGCAGCCTCTGGTTCCTCCACAGAGTGGATGCAATCCACCGCTGGTCTTGCTGGGGAATGGTCTTCTTCATTTCCGCCGGCAACCAGAATGAATCTGGTGCCGGACCGGATAACGGAGGGAGGACGGGAGCAGGGGGGGCAGCAGGACCAGCGGTAGGAGTGACCACTGATGCAGCAGGACCAGTGGTCAGGACCACATCAGACTCATCCTAAATAAAATAAAAACAAGCCAAATAAAATGAATTGCTCATGTGATTAATTAAATACAGCTTTTAAAGGTGTTTTAATAGAAAATAATACATTATTAATTAATATAACAATAATAACAAAACATTATTTGTATAGCGTATTTGCTTTTGACAAAGACACAGACATAAAGAGGAGAGAACTTACAGAGGCACTTGCAGGGCTGGCAGTCCCAGAGTTGGGCCTCACAGAGGTCGTCGAAGGGGATGACGGAGGCAGGGAGAAGGGGGACACGGACCTAATATAGGCCCGTGCGGGGGACTTCCGTGGTGGTGGAGTGGTCCTCACAGAGGTCGTAGCAGGGCTGGTAGGAGGGTGGGTGGTGGTCCTCACAGAGACCATAGTGGGGCTGGAGGGAGGCGGGGTCCTCACAGAGACCATAGTGGGGCTGGAAGGAGGCTGGGAGGTGATGAATAAACACAGTTGGTTTGACTGCAGTTGAGTTGATTTTTTAACTTACATACTCAATATACATTGCAGTTCAGTTGAAATTATGAGGTAGAATGAAGTTAATGCTGTTAATTTATGCTTTGTTAAGTTTGTCATGATTTTGTAAATTGTTACAGTTGAAAAAACTATTTCAGCACAGTGTCATCAGCCAGCTCCATGCTCCAAACACCACTGACTGAGTGTCATCTTTGTTTAACCCTTTAAATGTTCAGGTGCCATCCAACAAGCACAACCAGGCAGGGTGACTAAATAGTGAAATCAGCTGGTTTAGTGCATGGGTGGAGCAAATACACTGTTAGTACTTCTACTTTCTGAAGCCAGGTTTACCACCTCTGCCATTAACAGATAGCCAATATGTATACATTTTTTATTCATCCCAACAAATATTCTATAAAGGCAATAATATGAACCAATAATGATAATAATAATATGACCATATTAATACATAGAAAATTATGTTTAATTCAATTTCAAAATTATTTATTTCAATTTAGTTATATGGCTCAAACACAATCTAATACCTCAACGGGCTGCATCCTCGCCACCAGGTTCAGCTTGGCTGCAGCACCGGAAGCCCCCCCAAACCGTGGCTTGCTGAACTGAAAAACAAGAATAACAAATCAAATTAGTCAGAATAAAATGACATACTAGTGGTTGGATAACATGGCAAAAATGTTCTGTCAATATTCACCATTGACAGAGTCAACGGAGACCGCCGCGGGCTCTGCTCTGGCTCAGCAGCCCCATCCCCCGTGGCTCCAGGAGGCGTTGCAGGAGGTGGAGGACGACCGGTCCCTGGTCCCTGGTCAGGAGCAGCAACAGGCACAGAGGCAGACGTTGCCGCTGGTGGAGCACTCGTAGGCTGCTAAAGACACAACAAGTATCAATACACACACTGGTCTTTCAGCACCACAAATAGTTAATCTGATGTCTTTCATGTAACTATACTACTAAACATTACCTTCTGGGAGTGAAATCCACAGGCACATACCAGTGGCCCACCAAACAGCGACCTCTGCCCCCGTACCTGCAGTGGACACTTTTCTATCTGTAATGAAATTAACAATTTTCTTGCAATCTATACCTGTTGCTGTATGGTTAGTGTAAAGTCGGTGTGTTGCACAGAAAAAACTTTACCCTCTGGTAGAGGTCGTGCCACCGTTTTTGCCTGGGGGCTGGCCTGTTCCCGGCCTCTGAAGGCCAGACCCCAGTGGTGGCAAACGTTTTCAGCCTGGCCATCCACTCCACATCCCCCATTGCCTTGTGCTTCTTGGTGGTTGACATTTCTGGGTCTAGAGGAAGAATGTAAATCTAACTGCCAAAGCCTGTCATGAGACTAGTAGCTGAAGATAATGTCATACCAATAACAGGACCAATCAGCCAACCTGTCAGCAATCGCACGTCATCATACACACACCTTTTATACCTTTATACAAATAGAAAATCAATAACAATGTGTAAGTTCACTTGGCTGCATTTAAAATTGTATTAATTCAATTTAATTCATTAAATAAATATATTATTAATTTGATGTAGCCAGCTGACTTAACGTTAGTGACAATTAACGTTAGTGACGGTGACAGATCACTTCACGTTAACTTACCTAAGTAAATGACACGTTAAATAGTCGAGGCCGGTAAATGTCAACACTAACGTTAGTAACACAGCGACGCGTTTACCTTGTCTGATCAATCAGACACCGTATTGATGAAGTTAATTGACACCTTGCTTAGCCTTAACTAGGATCTAAGGTTAGCCAGCTGGTTTGTTTATTTTAGTTGACAGTTAATAATTTCACGTTAACTTACCTAAGTGAATGACACCTTAAATCGCCGTCAACAGTACATGTAAACAATAACCTATATAACGGTAGCTCACCTTTTATGATCGCGATTGTCCGATGACAGTTTTAACGGTAACGTTAGCCACGTTAGCTGGTCTACTAAACAAACGTCGTAATAGTTTGTTTATTACACAAACAAACAATGATTTGGCCGCGTTTATACAGATATAGGATTACCTTTTATGAACGCGATTGTCCGACGAGTTTTAAAAGTAATGTTAGCTAACGTTAGTCGGTCTACTATACAAACGTCGTAATAGTTTATTACACAAATATAAACAACGAGTTGGCCGCGTTTATACAGATTTAGGATTAACGTTCGACGTTACCTGTTCTTTTCCAGTGAAATGTTGTAGAATACAATAGAATACCGTTATAAATAGCGCGAACTGACAGCAACCAATCAGAGCTACCTATTCCATTAGCCGCGGTCGTTGTTTTGGCCGTCGCCCGGGCTACTAAAGGAAAGGGGGGGCTGCGATTGGCTCCGCTAATGGACGGCTTAATGGAAATGGCGCGACGTGATTGGTCGAGATTCCATTAGGCGAAGACAGCCTTACGCGAGGTGAATAGCGCCACAGAGACTGAGTTGCGGGCAGGGACACGCATGCAGGAGGACAAAAGGAAACTATGCAAGCCCCGCTAGCTCAGTCGGTCAGGGGTAGGGCTCAGGTTTTTAAAGCTCATGTTGGTGGTTTCACTTTCACTTTATCTCAAAGGACCTGGAAATCAGGGAATCTGTGCTACATACACAACCAACAGCTTCAATCGCTAAGGGGATGAACATTCTCTGAAGTGTGCTGGTTTTCATACACAACCACAGTTGCAATCGCAAAATTTTAACAAGCTGTTAGTTTTTCTTAGATTCTTTTCATGTTTTGATGGCTTATTTAATCTCTTAAACCACATTATTTCAGAAATAGCTATACATGCCATTAATAAACGTCCCATGTTCACGTTGTGCTTATTGTGCAATATGGCAAACATGGCTTTTGGAGTAAACAAAAGCGGAATCAATAGGCTCCTAATTAGGTCATTGAATATGTGGTTTAAGTTCTTTCATAATTTTTTCCATGAAATTGTTTGCAATATAGCACAATAAACACAATGTGACCATGGAACATTTATTGAACATGGCATGCATTTTATGCAAAGTAAAATGAAAAACCAGCAGAATTAGCAGTCCCTCTTTGTACCTTTCCTACCACGTCTTTCCCAGTTATCAATCACTACTGCACAGCAGAAAAATAAAAACACAGCCGTCCCTGGGTGGGCTCGAACCACCAACCTTTCGGTTAACAGCCGAACGCGCTAACCGATTGCGCCACAGAGACTGTTGCGAGGAGCTCTTTGAGAATGTCATATGACCCCTTAGACTGTTTCCTGGCAACGCTCGACTCGGGGGGGAGTAGAAGGGAAGGAAGAATGAAACAGCAGCAGGCCGGGCAAACAGGAAGCCCGGCTAGCTCAGTCGGTAGAGCATGAGACTCTTAATCTCAGGGTCGTGGGTTCGAGCCCCACGTTGGGCGTCATTTTTGCTTTATTAGGCACAGCACAGGACAATTTTAACCACCGTTATCAGTTAAAATCAAATGCAATCCAAAAAAACTGGGGTAGTAGTATAACTCTTTGCAGAATATATAATGCAGCCCTTTTATTTGGTTTTGTTTCTTTGTTCATAACATATCAAGACACTGCTCTCCACAGCAAAAACATTGCGTTCTAAAGACAGACAGCCGTTTTCCTCTGGTATGCTGTGAGACCGGCAATCCACAATCACTAAAAACCAGGCTGTGTATGTGCCACGTTGAGGCTGAGCGGGGGAGGGGCTGAGTTGAAAGGCACGTTGAGGCTGAGTGGGGGAGGGGCTGAGTTGAAAGGCCAGCAGGAAGAGAGGACGGTAGACAATAGAGAAGAGGGCCGGTTCGCTCAGTTGATAGAACTTGAGTAATGCAGTTTTTCTTTGAGACCGTACTCACAAATTGCGACTGTTAAGTAGTAAGGTAAGTAGTAGAGGCACAGCAGCAAGAAAAACAAAGAGGAAGCCCGGCTAGCTCAGTCGGTAGAGCATGAGACTCTTAATCTCAGGGTCGTGGGTTCGAGCCCCACGTTGGGCGTCACTTTTGCTTGGTCAACGATTAATGCATATGAGCAAGTGCTGGAGGCACTCAGCATTTTACCATACAAAATATTCAGGCTCAGGCTTTGAACTATCCATCAAACTCTTGATCAAGCACAGATGGAACAAATACCAGACAAATACCAGAATGTCACTGGCACTCCAGGACCAGTGCCCGGTTACATAAAACACCTTAGGTTTTACCCTCAAAAGATTCACAGCTGAACTTTGGTAGAACTTTGGGTTGTGTAGTTACCTGGCCATGATGAGTCCAAATGGTGGCAAAATATTTTTGTTAGAAGTGAATGGATAGCGACAAATACCCTATTCTGGATTGTAACCCCAGAGGAGCACAGACAAACATATTTCGCCACCATTTGGACTCATATCATGGCCAGTTAACTACACAAACCAAAGTTCTACCAAAGTTCAGTTGTGTTTTAAGGGATGATTTTCCATTACCTAAGGGAATTACCTAAGAGTGTTGCATATACTCTAGGGGTGGGGGGGAAATTGGATTCTGAGATGCATCGCGATTCTTTCTTGAAAGATTATGGCTCGTTGCAGAAAAATCAATAATCGATTATTTAAAAAACTCAATTGCCCTGTCACTAGGCTCCTCCCCAAACCAGAAATTGTCCAATCATACTTTGACTATGGGTTCTGACCTCGGTCAAGCGATTCGGTCAAGGTGCACTGAAACCAATGGAAAGATTGCAGTAGCTCACTGAAAATCGTTTTTAAAAAAAACATAAATTGAGTCACAGGATGGTGAAAAGATGTGCTTGGGGGACCTGTAAAACCTACACCGGGTACCCTGAAAGATTGGAGTGAGGAGAAATCTTTGTTCCTTTTACGAAACCCAAAACTAACGGCAAATGCATTTGTGCCAACTTAACGTTAGCCAACTTATGTAAATGTCCCAGTGCTGCTCACAAAGTAACATTAACGTTTGCGCTTCAGTTATTGAGACCGCACTGCTGTTACATTAATGCCGGTCTTGGAGCTAGTAAAGCCAGCTATCATTACCACCATATCTGATGTTAACTTGAGGTAACATTGTTATTTAACGTTATATAGCTGGGGTTAACGTTACCTACGTTAGCTCGGCTGACCAGACGTCCTCTTTTTCCTGGACAGTTACTCTTTTGGGACTGAAAATATCCGCTGAGACGGGATTTCTAAATATGTCAGGTTAAGTTTTGCTTGTTCTATAAACCATGTATAAACAGGTAGCCTTTCTTTTGTTCATAATACCTGTAACGTTACCCGTCCCCCTTTTTGAAATGGAAAATATGGTCACCCCAACGTTACCTAGCGAGCTAGCTATTCAGTAGCCTAACTCATACTGGTGTCTTAATATGACAGTTTCAGGTCACTGGCTTTGGGGGGTTTATATTCATAATGTTAATGATAACTACGTTAGTTAATTAGCCTAATCTTACCTGCAGTGCAGGAACAACAACACTGCTCTTCGATGTGTTGTTTATCAGCAACATCGGTAATCGGCTGGTGCAGTTTCTCCAGCGGTAGACTTTCATTGACCTTGATTCTAATGACATTTTAATTTTTACAAACTTTTACTTCTTGCGCATACCGCTCAATTACATATTTCAAACCTTTGTCTGCTTTGAGAAAATCTCCCTCTCATTTTTCTAAAATTAACGTTACCCGAGTATCTCGGAAAGAGCCACTGTGGCCATTGTTTACACTGTAAAGTTCTGACTTGAAATCAATTGTTTGTCCGAGTTTGGAACATTAACCAAGAGGGGCGGGCGACAGGTCAATTCTCTACATTATGATCGCCTGTAACAATTTCTGGGCTGTACGTTCCTTACGGTTGAACCTATTTGTGAATAAGGGCTGCTTTTTATATTATCAAGTGATTCAGAACATGCTGAATTTACATGTTTAAATTTACTACAAGCATACTGCTACAGGCACACTTTTGTTTCTTTTCTTGTTTCTTTGCATTTGTTACTACTATTGTATTAATAAAAAATAATGGAAGTAAATTAATATGTTTATTTTAATTATGGAGCTTACATTTTCCTCCTTCAGGTAGTATAAAGCCAAAAATGTGTTTGGGGGTCAGTGCGACTGATTTTAATAAAGCAGGTCACAAATAACGTAACGTTACTCGAGTAATTTTTGAATAATACATTTATAAATTCACACACCCCATTTAAAATAAATAAAATAAACAAACAGTCTTGCGCAGTGCGTGCGTGTTGTGCATCAAAGTAACTTTACTAACAAATGGTTGATGGCGCCCTCTTGTGCACAAAGGGTGTGATAGAAGATTAAAATATGTGGTTATGTGAATTACAGGTAGTCATGCTTGCTTCGCGATACATTTTTAAGCTCCACGATGCATATAGTCACGTTTTCGTATCGCAAAATATTGCATCACGATATTTCGTCACACCCCTATCAGGAAGTCATGGCATGCAAAGGATATATGCGACCAAATATTAAAGGGCTAGCATGGTGGTTAAATGTGACGCATGCCAGTTATCTTTAGGTAACATCTAAGTGAATGTGTCCATCAATGTTGTTATTCAGTCATTTTTAAGTACTATAAAACTCCATTCTACAAGTTCACCTCGTTTTGTAGGCATTAGGGATGTTAACAATTAATCGACTATCAATGAATTGCTAATAAGAATTTAATCGATAAGATTTCAAATTAACGATTAACTGAACAATCTGCGGTCTTGTTTCAACGGGAGTTTTTGTGTGAAATGTAATCGTGATTTAAGGTCTCCACGCGAGAGCGCCTGTGGTTTGCAATACATTGCAATACCAGTGGTGCCGTTTTGAAGTATAACTACTTTGTTAATGTAGCCTACCACCTGAAAAGCGTACATCCAACCGTGCTGCCAGGGCAAAGTGGATCGCGACCTACCATCACCTCAGTGTTGCCAAAGAGGGTGTGTGACGATAGACGAGCGGAGAGTAGGCTATTACTCGGAGGGTATGCAACATGGTTGAATAGGACATGACGGCAATAAGCACCGTTGACGGTGAGGGATTTCGAGAGCTAATAAACAGGCTGCGCACACGACTCACTCCCGACCACGTAGATATGCTTAAATGTTCTTGAATAAAAATACGTAGGTCTATCTAGTATGCATATGAGGAGCCTATTCAAAACATAATAGCCTATGTTTTAAGTTGACTGTTCTAGGCTAGGTCTACGAGTTTAACTGTCGCCTTTCAATTTCAAGAGCGATTATGTTTATGCTGCAAGGGCCTAGCGGAGCAACGGTTTCGCTTGCAACAGATGAGACGGGGCGCAATTTATTTTCTATTAAAGTAGCTAGGGGTGGGACGATTCAATCCCATAACGATTCGATTACGATTCTTTAGGCAAAGGTTCGATGCATCATAATATCTTACGTTTGACCACGATTCGATTAATTTATATACTTTAAAAAAAGTAATAGGTATGCTAATGTGATTTGATGCCGATACATTCAGCAGTAATGAAATATTCAATTAGAACCTTACACCAAGTACACAGCATTATGTTTATTGTTAAGGCATGCCATACATTTTGCAGCTGTCTGCAGCAAATAATGCAGCAATAAACATGACTAACAGTGTATTTTCTAAAGTTGCCCTATTTAGGTTATTGTTTTTCAAACAGTGTCAGACATGGTACCCTAATACATTTCCTTTATTTACAAAATGAAAATGGCAAAATGTATAACAATTACTAAACTGGGCCAAGAAAAATGAAATAGCATAGTACTTTCCTAAATCTTAGTACGATCTAGAACTTCGGTGGAGCAAGATGCCCATCCATCCGTAGTTAAAGCTACTCTCGTAGCGTTTTGCAAGGACAGTCGAACAGTTTTCTTCACCTCTTCATACAGAGCAGGTATACATTTTTCACTCAAATATTTTCTGCATGGTATGGTGTATCTAGGTTCCACGACATTCATTTTGTGAATCGGACAGTTAACGTAGTAATAATTAATTGAACGTAAGACGTTGTTTTTTGTCTCGAACGTCTACTTGATTTTGAATAGAAAATGGTTTAAATTTAAATATCAGAAAGCACTTTACAATTAACTGTCTGGACACGGTATGTGTATAAAAACTAATAAAAACAATTATACAAAAAAATAGAACTGTTTGGCCATTTCTCCAGGAAACTCAGGGGAAGTGTCAATGACTCCCGAGTTTAGCTTGCTAACCCGCTTGCTGTCCTTCACGTCAATTGTGTATCGTCGGCTCAAATGGTTTATCATGTTTGTGGTGTTGCCTGTGTATCTGATTTCTACTTGGCAGATCTTGCATATTGCAGCGGTTTTGTCAAGTACACCCTCCTTCTTTCTAAACCCGAAATGCTTCCATACCACTGATTTTCTGTTCGGAACATCGCAAATTCTGTAAGTTTCTGTCTCTTTTGTCGCACTCAGCGAGCACGCAGCTAGCCATTACGCTCAGATCTGTCCGTCTCATTGTCGCTTGATTCCCGCCTGTCCCTACTTTCAACTCACGCTTACGTGGGGGTTGGAGCAGAAACATGGATTGAAGCTGGTCAAAACAGTTTTAAAAGTAGTCGTGTCTCAGAAATATATATTTTAAATAATTTTTGAATAAATGAATACATGTGCACATTCATTTAAAATGCGATATTAATCGATGCTTATCGATTCGAATCTTACAGATCGATGCAGTTGTATTTACACATTCGGA
This sequence comes from Ilyophis sp. 1 JC-2022, assembly GCA_022702515.1. NCBI lineage: Eukaryota > Metazoa > Chordata > Actinopteri > Anguilliformes > Synaphobranchidae > Ilyophis > Ilyophis sp. 1 JC-2022. The sequence continues at coordinate 101,430,852 of CM040404.1, read as the reverse complement.
TCGATGCACCGCGATGCATCGGTGCATTGTCCCACCCCTAAAAGTAGCCTATACACGCCTTCATATTATATTTTTGTTATGCTACAATAATGCCTGTTTCTCAAATGTTACAATAAATCTTTGATTGAGGAATATAACATGTATTCTGTCTATCATAAGCTATATTTAGCTTTTATGTTATCAATTAATCGACGATTGTTTGTTAAGGTTAACAACTATCAATTAAGGAAATTCCTTAAAATTTGCATCCCTGGTAGGCATGTCAATGAGAACAGTCAGATAGTTACCATAGTTACCACAAGACTGGCTTTACCAGGAAGTGTATAGGCGTTTACGAAGTCCTTAATATAAGCAATGTGAGATGTCACACCAGCATTTTAACCTCCAAACATTGTTAAGGTACACGCTAACTACCAGACCATATCCCAGAATTTGCGTAATTTAGAAAAAAGTATGACAAAAGCACAATGATGGTGCGTCATGCTGGGAAGGATTGATTCAGCTAGCTGACGTTAAATTATGACTTCAGAAACCTTACAGCACAGTTTAATGCCAGGGAAGGGTATGTTCGATAAAGTAAGGCTAAGTAAGAGTATGGTCGAACATAGCGCAGGAGGGTTAACGTTACCAAAAGCAGATGCATACAGTAACGTTAGCAGGACGGCTAAGATGTAGTTTGAGCGGGATAACGTTAGATCTAGCTAGCCATGTGTCGACACAGCGACTCTACACAACTGATTTTGTTACGTTAATGTTATCAAAGGTCAGTTATCAAATCGTTTTTTAATATAACATAGAAAGTGCTCAGCTATCAATAGCTGGCTAACGTTAACCCAACTAAAATTATCCTTGTTAGGCTACAAGTTTGTTATCGAAACAGTCAATTTTTTATATGTTGCTAACTTTTATCTAAGGTTTGCAACCTAGAAATGAATTCAGTAAAGTTAGCTTGCAATAACAGATAATCAATCATGCTCTGTGTAAACCAGTAACAAGGCTGTGAACTTGGGTGAAGTTCAAATTCACGTCTTTTAGATTTTGTGGGCATGGATGGGGAGTGTTCCATAGACAGTTTTGAGACACCAGAGAGTGGTCATTTCTCATGTGACGTCACACGACCTGAAAATGGGACCGCAAAATTAAAACGTCTACTTTTCCAAACCTAAATAAAATACAAATTTGATAGTTCCGTGGTGTTCCCGCAATGCCCCTATGTACCAATATCATACAAAACACCAGGAAGTAAGGTAAACCACCATGTTACCCCTTTACCCCTTTATACACTGCTCAAATAAATTAAGGGAACACTTAATCAACACAGTATAACACCAAGTCAATTAAACTTCTGGGATATCAATCTGTCCAGTTAGGAAGCGTAAACAATTGTGAATCAATTTCACCTGCTTTGGTGCAAATGAAAGTGACAGGAGAGGCAACAGCAAGACAACCCCCAAAAAGTAAATGGTTTTGTAGGTGGTGGCCACAGACCATTTCCCTCTCCTTATCCTTCCTGACTGATTTTTCTCTAGTTTTGCATTTTGCTAGTGCCCTTGTCACTACTGGTAGCATGAGGCAGTACCTGCAGCCCATTCAGGTTGCACAGGTTGTCCAGCTCCTCCAGGATGGCACATCCATACGTACCGTCGCAAGAAGGTTTGCGGTGTCTCCCAGCACAGTCTCAAGAGCGTGGAGGAGAGACAGGCCATTACACAGGGAGAGCTGGACAGGGCCATAGAAGGGCAACAACCCAGCGGCAGGACCGGTATCTGCTCCTTTGTGCGAGAAGGAACAGGAGGAGCACTGCCAGAGCCCTACAAAATGACCTCCAGAGGGCTACTCGTGTGCATGTTTCTGACCAAACTGTCAGAAACAGACTCCATGAGGGTGGCATGAGGGCCCGACGTCCTGTAGTGGGACCTGTACTCACAGCGCAGCACTGTGCAGCTCGATTGGCATTTGCTAGAGAACACCAGAATTGGCAGGGTCGCCATTGGTGCCCCGTTCTCTTCACAGATGAGCAAATGTGACAGACGTGAAAGTCTGGAGACGCCGTGGCGAATGTTATGCTGCCTGCAACATCAACCAGCATGACCGGTTTGGTTTAATTGACTTGGGTGTTAGACTGTGATGATTAAGTGTTCCCTTAATTTTTTTGAGCAGTGTATAAATGCAGGGGTGCCAATAATTGTGCCACACATGGTTTTGTTAAAAATAATTATTTCTTGATTAGATTTATTATTTCATATAATAAATTCAATATTTCATTGGATTTTTCAAATTTTTTCAGTGTGACATTCGCTAATTCACACATTTTTTATAACCCTTTTTACACATCTTTACCAGGGGTGCCAATAATAGTGGAGGGTACTGTATATTGGTTTAGAGTCGGCTATCGGTAACCAAATAAGCAATCCAATGCTTAAGAAATAAAACAAAGTGCTTACATATGATCACAAGCCCATAGGAAAATGCAATAGGAACCATTTGATAACATATAGGCTATGCGAGCAATCGTATGGCTAAACTAAACAAAGCTAGAATATGCCCAAAATCTTCTCTGGTCTTGAATTTAAAAAATTAAAACATTCTGCGTCCCTGGGTGGGCTCGAACCACCAACCTTTCGGTTAACAGCCGAACGCGCTAACCGATTGCGCCACAGAGACAGTTGGAAGCAGCTTTGTGAGAATGTCATATGATCCTTTGATCCAGTAGAATGTTGCCTAGCAACGCTCTGACGTGGCAGCAGAACGGGGGAGGGGTAGAGCGGGGTAGAGCAGCAAAGAAGCAGCAAGAAGCAGCAAGAAGAAAACAACCAAGAGGCCCGGCTAGCTCAGTCGGTAGAGCATGAGACTCTTAATCTCAGGGTCGTGGGTTCGAGCCCCACGTTGGGCGTCGGTTTTTTTGTTTGTTAAAAAGCTGGCTTGACACACAACCATTTCAATGTACAAAAATTACCAGTTACTCATGCCTAGCCTACAAAGCATGATCTGTAACCATTAATTAAAACCTGCAAAAACTAGGACTGCCATTAGAAGTATTGATATTAAAATGAGGCAAGTTACAACAAACAATATTGGTTATCGTAGCTCGGACTAATTAAACTAGCTCTATTCCAAAGCAATGCTAACCAGTCTTTCCTAAATTATTTCATGCAACTTGGCCCTGTGTTTTTTCATCTTACTATCTGAAGAGAATGTTGGCCTTCAGAGTTTGCCACTGAAGAAGAAGAACCGTGAAAACTGGCAAACTCTGGCCGCTGTATAGGTGTGGGGTAGGGCAGGGCGATATGGCATAAAAGTGTATCACGATAATATTTTTAATATTGCTCAATATTGATAATTATTACGATATGCACTTAATAACGCTCCATTTAAAGTTGGCAGAGTATTGTGCTTATGACTGAACCCTGAAGAAACCAGAAGGTTCATTATGGTTTAAAATAGAATTACCATTAGAATTTAAAATAAAAAATAAAATAAAAATTATTATTATTTTTTTAATACAGGCAACGTATTGACATAAGCATTCATTAGAACCAAAATGGATTTACATCTAGTAATAAAATACCTCAACGAGGCAAAAAATGGAAAAATATGCCAATTCTCATATACAGGTGCAGCTCAAAAAATTTGAATATCGTGAAAAAGTTCTATATTTTTTGTCACTCATTTCAGAAAGTGACTCATATATTATATAGATTCATTACAGAGTGAAATATTTCAAGCCTTTATTTCTTCTAATTTTGACAAGATCCATCCACATCTACTCCATATCTGGCAACAGAGTGATGGTTTGGGGCTCGTTCGATAGCTCAGACCCTTGATGACTTACAGCCATGTGCTCCATACTGTACAAGTGTAATTTACAGCTGAATCTAGTCTCACCCCCAAATTCTCATAGAGATCAGTTCAAATGCAGAGGTTATAGTATCGCTTGTAACAGTACCTGAAAATAAGATCGAGTCTTTTGATGTTGATTGGTCACAGACTTCAGGAAGTAACAGCATGCAAAGGATATGCGACCAAATATTAAATATGATACTTTAAAAATATGTTAAAGCAAAATATTCCAATTTTCTGAGACACTGAATTTTGGGTTTCATTAGCTGTAAGCCATAATCATCAAAATTACAAGGCTTGAAATATTTCACTATGTGTAATAAATCTATATAATATATGAGTTTCACTTTCTGAAATGAGTGACAAAAAATATTGAACTTTTTCACGATATTCTAATTTTTTGAGCTGCACCTGTATATAGGCCCTAAACAGATTTCTCTGCCTTTTTCCCTCAGATTATTTCACATAATGAAATGAGCATTAGGACCCAGCAGACGCCTGCTCATGAGTAAGTCAATTTATACAAACATGTTGTGACGATTTGATTCAATCTTAAACTTTTATCGCATTCACAACTGCCCGTCCACGTTTCTTTGTTATTTATTATGAACAGTAATCATGCAAGAAAAATCATGTAAGAAAAGTTACGGAGATTTTTTTCTGGCTTCAGAAGGGCTGTCTGACTGCTGCAGGTATAGGCAGTTATAGCTAGAGTTAGCGAAGTTAACTTTATTACCGTCATGGTTCCGTTACCAATAAGAGCACAAGCAAAGAGAAATATCAATAACTTTCAGCCGTAGCCTACTGACGGTTTGCAAGGTAGATGCACCTAATGTTGACGCTTTATTTGTCACAGCAATATATTGGACATCTAACGTTGATCCAATATATAAACAATTTCTGTATAACGTTGAAGTTAACGTCAACCAACGCCTACTAACTACCATTTTTGGTTGCTTTTGCCGGTTACTCATTTACGATGTCAGCTAAACACACGTGGTCACCCGGAGTAGCGTTGTTTTGCGTGGGTGGGCGCCACAGAACTTCTGTGGTGGGAGCAACAGCAACGTGCAAGTCTGTCTGATTGGCTGTTCGTATTGTATTACGGTAAGCAGAAGAAATGGACGCAAATTAGTTTTATCAAAAATAAATCTCATCGTTATCGCGAAAATTATCGATATCATTTTACCGCCCAGCCCTAGTATGGGGCATGCACGGTCAAGCCGTCACTTCGCGGATAACATACCTGCCATCCCAATTTCTTGAAAACATTTTCACAAAGCTTGCCTTCAAACTCTCATGATCTTACTGCATGCCCCAAAAGGCTCTTTGAAGAGCCACCTATTTTCTCATCAACAGAGCATCACTTCTGCAGAAATTCAAATGCTAATGTAATTTTAAAGGGCAACTAAACGGGCTTTTTCAGAGCGACCACGCCTCCGTTTGCGGTTCAAAAAATGCCTAAATCGGGGGTGGGAAAGATACTAATGAAAGGGTGGGGCTCGAGTTAGCAAGCCACGCCCTATTTTTATTTTTTATTTTTCACCTGCATGCTCATTCACAGCCATAATTTGTTTTATTCGAGCCGCTTGCTCCGGCTGCTGAGCCTGGACTGACCCCACACACTTATAACCCAGTACAGGAGGATGGATACAACTTCCCGAATTATGTCGTGTTGTATGAGTCTGGCACTTTTTTTGCAGTTTTGCTATCTTACTAGCTACATAACAGTTTTGATAGCCTTAGATACAAATAGGCTACGTTAACATTAGTGGTGTAACGGATCGTAGTTGATCCGTGATCCGTACGGATCGCCCCCCACGGTTCGGCACGCGTGTGAACCGCGGATTAATTGCAAAATTTAACCATCATAGTGAATTACAGTTTTACTGCCGCTAGTACTTTTTAAAGTAATAATTCCCTAAATCTCGATGCAGAGTTGCAGTGAAAAGACAGATGCGTGCTGTGTTTTACTCTGAAGCGCATTGGACCTATCGCTAAGCCCCGCCCCTCTTCGCAGGGGGAGACAGTTTGAGAGCCAGCTCACCCACTGTAATGTAATTTTCACGGATTTAACACATTAAATACTCGTTCATTTTTGGAACCAGAGCTACGAAATCTCTTCCAAATCCGTCAACAAGGCCTGCCGTATGCACTGTAAAAATGTGTGCATGACTATTTTTTAAAAAACGGAGTTTTATGATTACAATTTAGCTCTGGTCCATAGCGTTAGAAGGAGCGTCTCCTTAACGCTATGTTACTTTCCAGTCTGTGCTTCGCCTCGTCAAACAATATGTAATGGAGCCCGGGGTATTTAATTTTGTTATTCATATGGATAAGGCAAGGCTAGTGATGTTAACACCACTGTTCTAATTATTAATTATAACGTTATATATATGGCTAACTAGCCTTGTTGGTACAAGCCTGACCGTCTTGATCCAAGGCTATGGCTAATGTTAACCAAGCCAGACTCACCTAAAGTATAATATTAACGTCAACGTTTACACAGGCTATTTTTTCATTCACTACCATGTTTAAAGGAAGAAGGTATCATGCCTCATATTGCACTTTGATTTAACAATTGAGTATTGAATATTTTATATATTTTAAGATTTTACTTAAACATTGGACATCTTGAATGTTGTTTTCATTTAAGACCATGGGCAAAAGTTCCTTGCTTTAAGTGTTTTACAGAATAAATGGAAAGCAAAGATATACTTGTCTCCCTTTTTTTTTTTTTTGCTGATCCGAAAAATGATCCGATCCGTGACTCAAAACCGTGATACGATCCGAACCGTGAGTTTTGTGATCCGTTGCACCCCTAGTTAACATTAATGTAGGCTACGCTACATACAATGCCCTCCACAATTATTGGCACTCCTGGTAAAGATGAGTAAAAAGGGTTATAAAAAATTCAGATTGGTGAATTAGTTTTATCTCACACAGAAAAAAATTAAAAATATCCAACCTTTAATTGAAGTTAATTTATTCTGAGAAAAAATAATCTGTCATCAAGAAATAATTATTTTTAACAAAATCACGTGTGGCCTGCCTTCCTTTTCTAGGCATTACTACGAAGTCCCTTCTCTAACTTAATCTTTCCTATATTTTCAGAGGTCCTGAATCTTGCTGTCTGCACTATTGCCTTCTCTAGGCAACCTCTTCAGTATCTTGTTGTACTTTCTAATTTATCTTCCCTGTGCTTCAGCTTATTTTGAAATTACTGGGTTGCTGCTGATGGGAGCCTCTCACTAGCACACAAGTCCTATTCGGACGGGATAAGTTTTACTGGGGGAGGTGGGGTAACATAATAATTACCGGAGGACCTCCGTTATTTTAGTCCCGTCTGAATCTGCCATGTCTAACTTTTACAGACTGCGCGCTCCCACGCCAGTAAAGATTCCGGCGTCTTTTACCTACTGTTAAATGCCCTGTAAAATGAACCCCAGGTTAAAGCAATCCCGAGCGAATTGACACGTCAGTAAATATTCTGTTATTTCCTGTGAGAAATTAGTTTTCCCCAGTCTTTTCTCCTGGTTTTTCACGTATGAGGCACTCGAGGATGCCTTGGTTGTGCTCTCTTTGGTCAAAGTGCAAGCCACAACTATTGGCCGACCTCAAAATGAAGTGTAACATTACATTAAATAAGCAGAGAGCAAAAAAAAAAAAAAAAACAGGCTCAAAAGTAGGCTACGCTGCAGGGCAACGCTTGGCTATAGCCTTACATACATGTTATGGTCTAGCCCAACAGTGTAGGCTACTATTTTTCTGAAGGCAAGCTAACGTTAATAAAGATCTCCTTCTCCTCCTCCACGTCGAGGGCTGTTCCATCAAACCATCTCCCGAAGTTCGCAACCTGGGCGTCATCATTGACTCCACCTTTCCTTCCAGTCCCACATCAAATCCATCACCAAGACCGCCTTCTACCACGTCAAAAACATTTCCAGTCTCCGTCCCTCACTCTCAGACTCCGTTGCAGAAACCCTCATTCACGTTTTCATCACCTCCCGGCTCGACTACTGTAATGGAGTCCTGTCCGGGGTTCCAAGCAAAGCCCTGGACAGGCTCCAATACGTGCAGAACTCAGCTGCCAGGGTTCTCACTCACACCAAGCCCTGGCAGCACATCACCCCCACCCTCATCCACCTCCACTGGCTCCCGGTCAAGTTCCGCATCCTGTAAAAACTCCTCCTCCTCACTTACAAATCCCTTCACGCACTTGCCCCCCAATACCTGTCCGACCTCCTTCACCAACACACTCCATCCCGGAACCTGCGGTCTTCAGACGCGGGTCTGCTATCCATCCCCCGTACTAGACTCAAAACCTTTGGGGACAGAGCCTTCAGCGTGGCTGCCCCCACCCTCTGGAACGCTCTCCCAGCTGAAATCTGTAATGCCCCGACCCTGGACAGTTTCAAAACACATCTCAAGACACACCTCTTTTCCATGGCCTTTCCACATTAGTTAATTCAGTTTAGTTCAACCATCCCTGTTGTTTGTTTTGTTTGTTCTGTTTGTTTTTCTCCTCCCCCTCTCTCCCCTATCTGCATCCCACTCTTGTGAAGCGACCTTGGGTTTTATGAAAGGCGCTATATAAATTAGTTATTATTATTATTATTATAGAGGTATAACACGATTCCTCAAGGACAGTTTTCCATGCCAACATTGTCTCCACATTGGTTTTTTTTCCCGGTGCCTCCTTTTCAGCGATTTTCTACCACAAGCAATCAGTTTGCAGTGAAGATTGGATGTGTAACATTGACACGTGGATAACATTTTCGGTGTGATGACAACATGGAGTAGACACTCCCATCTCAGCAATTCTACATGCCGATTACAGAAAAACTTTAACCCGTCCGAAACGGCCATTAACATTACAGACGTCCTGTGATAACAATTACTTTACAGATATTGTCCTGAAAACTTATCCCGTCGGAATAGGGCTTTTGACAACTTAGTGTACGCCCTTAATCTTAACCTCAGTTTTTTTATTTGTGGCTTTCTTCAACCTGTCCTTCACTGCACAAAAGCTCAAAATCTCTATGTTGCCTGGCTTTATCTGTTATTTCTCTCTTCAAATCCCCTACAATCTTGCTAACATCTCTAACAGTCTACACTATAGCCTCATTTGCACTGGCAGCCCTGAGTACATTCTTCACTTACCAGACTTGCCTGATCATGTTTCTTTGGTAGCCTTTTGAAGTCTTCTCTCATTATGCCCCAACATTCTCGCCTTAGACTGAAATCTAAGCAAGTATGTCCTGACACAATGGAGAAGTACACCATAACTATCACCATCTACAAACACAGAAAAGTTGTGACACAGAATGTCAACTAAAGATTGGTCTTCGTAGGGCACATCCATAACTCTAGTATACTTCTCCATTTCAAACATAAGCTTATTGATTAAAAGATTAGCATCCAACTTATCTGCCCTCATGTCAAATTATATCCCCAACCTCTCACATTCTAACACTGTTGAACTGTAAGTCCACTTATGAATAAACATAATGGCTTAATCTCTCTAATTTGTTATATATATTTCCTTGTTAAATTACATGTTAAAATGAGCGAAGGTGTCTAATTTGTTTTGTTTGTGTGGATGGCACATTGTGATTATTCTGATTGTTTGGCCTGCCTAAAATAGAGAGCATACTGACTTGCAACCTTGCCAGTATCATTTGGTACAACAACCATACGTGGCGAGCTTGCTGGTTATGTATAGCTAGCTAACCAAGGACCAGGTTAGACGGGCGTTATGAACATAATCTAGGCCATTTATTGTTTATACAGACTCTCCTAGCGGCGTTCTCTACAGCAGTCACCGCCGCCAAGGTATCCTACTATCACACAAAAATTTGCAAACACAGTTCTAACCCCCGTCAACTGTTCCATCTTCTCCTCCCTCCTCAGCAAACCCCCTCCTGCTCCTCACTCCTCGTTCACTGCAGACGACTTTGCAGATTCCTTCGATGAGAAGATCGCAGACATCCGCAGCTCCTTCAGCCCCACTCCCCCTCCCCTCACAGTTTCCCACTCTCTTTCTCTCTCTACCCCTTCTGTGTCCCCCCCCTGCTTCTCCACCTTTTCTCCCCTTTCTCAGACTGATGTGTCCCATCTCCTACTCTCCCATCGCCCCACTACTTGTGCCCTCGACCCTATCCCTTCATCTCTCCTCCAGGCAATCACCCCAGATATCCTCCCGTTTGTGACCTCCCTGGTGAACTCCTCCCTGACCTCTGGCTGTTTCCCCTCATCCTTCAAAAGAGCCCACATCACCCCGATCCTGAAAAAACCTACGCTGGACCCCTCCAACATCCAAAACTACAGACCGGTATCCCTTCTTTCTTTTCTTTCCAAAACTATCGAACGCGCTGTTTCTAACCAACTGTCGTCTTTCCTCACCCAGAACAACCTGCTAGACCCCCTCCAGTCCGGCTTCAAACCCGGCCACTCAACGGAGACCGCACTCCTCTCCGTCAGCGAGATGCTTCATGCAGCTCGGGCAGCCTCCCTCTCCTCTGTGCTAATACTTCTAGACCTCTCTGCCGCCTTCGACACCGTAGATCACTCCATCCTCCTGTCGTCCCTGTCTGCAGCGGGGATCCGCGGCTCGGCCCTGGCCTGGATTGAGTCCTACCTCTCGGAACGCTCCTCCCAGGTTGCCTGGGCTGGTAAAGTATCGGCACCCCGTCCCCTTACCACAGGAGTCCCCCAGGGCTCAGTCCTTGGTCCCCTCCTTTTCTCCATCTACACCAAATCCCTTGGCCCTGTTATCACTGCTCATGGTCTTTCTTACCACTGCTATGCCGACGATACTCAACTCTTTCTCTCCTTCTCACCCTCTGACACTCAGGTATCAGCCCGCATCTCCGCTTGCCTGAGCGACATCCAGAGCTGGATGGACAACCGCCATCTCAAGCTCAATCCTGGCAAGACTGAGCTCATCTACATTCCTGCTTTAACCTCTCCTCCTCTCAATCTCTCTATTTCCCTAGGGGACACTCCACTGACCCCAACGCCCTGTGCCAGGAACCTCGGAGTCGTGATGGACAACAGGCTGTCCCTCTCCGAGAACATCACAGCGGTAACCCGGGCATGCAGGTTCTTCCTGTACAACATCAGGAGAATCCGCCCCTTCCTCACCACCCACTCAACCCAGCTCCTGGTCCAAGCAATGGTGCTGTCTCGCCTGGACTATTGCAACTCTATCCTGGCTGGCCTGCCAGCATCGGCCATTAGACCCCTTCAGCTTATCCAGAACGCAGCAGCGCGCCTGGTCTTTAACCTCCCCCGACACTCCCATGTCACCCCCCTGCTCATTGACCTCCACTGGCTACCGGTGATGGCTCGCATCAAATTCAAAACATTGGTGCTCGCCTTCCAGGCAGTCCGAGGTTCTGCCCCCCCATACCTCCAAAAACTAATCAGACCCTACACACCTGCCAGATCCCTGCGCTCCGCCTCCTCAGGACGACTGGTACCCCCCCCTCTTCATGCTAGCACCCGGTCTCGACGTCTGTCTGTCCTGGCCCCACGGTGGTGGAATGAGCTCCCCGTGGAGGTCAGAACAGCAGAAAGTCTGACTGCCTTCAAGCGCAGATTGAAGACTCACCTCTTCAAGCTGCACCTCTCTCCACCCCTCCCTACCTCCCTGTGACTATTGTTATTAATGTTGTGTAATTCCCCCCCCCAAAAAAAAAAAAAAAAACCCCAATCATACTGACTGCGCCTAGTACTTAGATTCATATTTGCCTTTTTAGGGTTGTTTTTAAACGTTCTTGTTCCTAGTTTGAAAATGCACTATGTACGTCGCTCTGGATAAGAGCGTCTGCTAAATGTCTATAATGTAATGTAATGTTATATATGGTCTATGGAACAAGGAAACAGACATTTTAGGAATTAAGAAATCCCGCCTGGAGGGATATTTTCGGTCCCAAAAAGAACAAATGTCCGGGAAAAAGACGTCTGGTTACCCTACATTAACTGTCTAACAAGCTAACTAGTTGCATATCAAGTAACCGTTACCTAAAATGTTATTCATACACTATCCAGGTGACTACGGTAAATTATGTGTTTGTTTAGCTAAGCCGTGTTTAAATTTCCCTGCTTCAACATTTGACTGACTAGTTGGAAGACACCCGAAAAATCGAGGAGGGTGTGCCTGCAATGCCGGAGCAGTGCAGTGTCAGGACCGGGACAGTCTCAGGACCCTAGAGGTTACATTTAGGTTATTGTTTTTCAAACAGTCTCAGACATGGTACCCTAATACATTTCATTTACACTACCGTTCAAAAGTTTGGGGTCACTTAGAAATTTCCTTATTTTTTAAAGAAAAGCACTGTTTTTTTCAATGAAGATAACATTAAATTAATCAGAAATACACTCTATACATTGTTAATGTGGTAAATGACTATTCTAGCTGCAAACATCTGGTTTTTAATGGAATATCTACATAGGTGTATAGAGGCCCATTTCCAGCAACCATCACTCCAGTGTTCTAATGGTACATTGTGTTTGCTAATCGTGTTAGAAAGCTAATGGATGATTAGAAAAACCTTGAAAACCCTTGTGCAATTACATTAGCACAGCTGAAAACGGTTTTGCTGGTTAGAGAAGCTATAAAACTGGCCTTCCTTTGAGCTAGTTGAGTATCTGGAGCATCACATTTGTGGGTTTGATTATACTCTCAAAATGGCCAGAAAGAGAACTTTCATATGAAACTCGACAGTCTATTCTTGTTCTTAGAATGGTTGCATTCAAAGGGCCGGTTGTAACTTTAAGACTATAAATATAACCATACTTGGGATTTTCGCGGACTTCGATTGTAATTGTTGAGGGGGGGATGGGGTGCAACCAATAATTTTTGTTGACGGGGGGGTGCAATCGCCTTTTTTTTTTTTTTTTTACAAACTTCGTTTATTTAACGTATGTACCGCGGGTGTGCGTCCGCTTCCGCGTTTTACAAACCACACACCACATGTTGGCTATTTCAGCACCACGCGTTGTCCTCCTATTCATTACTGTCTGTGCGTGTCATTCACTCTCAACATGGATAAAAGTACAATAAGCATTCTTCAGGTGTGGGTAGATTCTCTATTCGGACATTTTTCAAATCTCAAAATTATCTGGCGGGCCAAATATTATTGCTGGCGGGCCAAAAATGGCCCGCGGGCTGCCTGTTGCCGACCTTTGATCTAGACCTTCGGTGGAGCAAGATGCCCATCCATCCATAGTTAAAGCTACTTTCGTAGCGTTTTGCAGAGTCGAACAGTCTTCACCTCTTCATACAGAGCAGGTATACATTTTTCACTAAAATGTTTTCTGTATGGTGTATCTAGGTTCCACGACATTCATTAAGTGAATCGGACAATTAACGTAGTAATAATTAATTGAACGTAAGACATTGGAAATAGTCTTACTATTTTTGCCGCTCACGTCTACTTGATTTTGAATAGAAAATGGTTTAAATTTAAATATCAGAAAGCACTTTACAATTAACTGTCTGGACACGGTATGTGTATAAAAACTAATAAAAACAATTATGCAAAAAAATGTAACTGTTTGGCCATTTCTCCAGAAAACTCAGGGGAAGTGTCAATGACTCCCGAGTTTAGCTTGCAAACCCGCTTGCTGTCCTTCACGTCAATGGTGTGTCGTCGGCTCAAATGGTTTATCATGTTTGTGGTGTTGCCTGTGTATCTGATTTCTACTTGGCAGATCTTGCATATTGCAGCGGTTTTGTCAAGTACACCCTCCTTCTTTCTAAACCCGAAATGCTTCCATACCACTGATTTTCTGTTCGGAACATTCGAAAGTTTCTGTCTCTTTTGTCGCACTCAGCGAGCACGCAGCTAGCCATTTCGCTCAGATCTGTCCGTCTTAGGGATGTTAACAGTTAATCGACTATCGATTAATTGCTAATAAGAATTTAATCAATAAGATTTCAAATGAAACAATTAACTGAACAATCTGCGGTCTTGTTTCAACGTGAGTTTTTGTGTGAAACGTAATCATAGTTTAAGGTCTCCACGCGAGGGCGCCAAATTCAGCCTAGTGTAAGCCATGAAGTTGAGCCTACACACGATAGACATGGCGGCAGTGTGGTATAATGGTTAAGGAACTGGGTTTGTAACCGAAAGGTTGCAGGTTCGATTCCCAGGTCGGACACTGCCGTTGTACCCTTGAGCAAGGTACTTCACCTGCATTGCTTCAGTATATATCCAGCTGTATTAATGGATACTATGTATAAATGCAAAAGAAATGCTGTGTAAGTCGCTCTGGATAAGAGCGTCTGCTAAATGCCTATAATGTAATGTAATGTAGACGAGCGGAGTAGTGGTGGAAATTACGAATCACTTTACTGATTCGAATCGTTCAGTTCAGTACAAAGGTTCTAGTCACTGACTATGTGATTTGTTCACTGGGGTCAGTTGCGCAAGCGCACAAATATACCAACAGCATGCATGATCAGTTCACTATAGCTACTCATAGATCAGTATATCATTCGTAGGTATTGTGCAAAATGATTCCAGTCAAAAGCACTGCAAGTAAAAAATATAAACCTTTTCTATAAACCTCGTATGAACTTTTTGTATTTTTTCCTTGTAGTTATAGTTTTATGGATTAGGTTTATATGGCCGTTCCAGGTGAGCGTTTTAAATATGGATTAGAAACTACGGAAATATGACAATTTGTGTGTTTTCAAGTTCTGACCATTTCGTGGTAAGTAACCTATTGTAAAACATTACGTTTTCAAATGGTAAAGTTGTCAAAAGGGTGACAAGGGCCATCGTTTATCCTCTTTTTTTTTTTAAAGCAGATGATTATTTTCTCCCAAATTGAATGTCGATGTTCAGCCATCTATGGGGGGAGCCCTTATACAAAGGGTTGAGCTAGGTGCACTGATGTAGCATAGTGCTATTAATCACCCAGTTCGTCAGTAGGCTATTAGATTAAAATAGCGGTTCAGATTAAAATAGCAATCATTCACGCAGTGCGTGATCTAGACTCAAATTACCTGACAACAAATAAAGAAAATGGCTTAAGCTAAACTTCTTACTGAATTTCAAGTGTAAAGAAGAAACAAACGTATAGCCACATATTGGTTATATTTGTGTAGCCTATATAAAACATGGTTATAGCATATTAGGCCTTCTTAAAATAGCCTACGTGTATTGTGCTTTTTCGATACAAAAGAAAACACGAATGTGCTTCATTTAATCAATATTATTATTACAGATTTGAAATGGTTTCATAATGGGCAGACTTTCATTAACTCTTAGTTTGATAGTTACAGAATAGGCCTACATGGAAAATGTACAATATAGCCTACAGTAGCCTATGCGATTTTGATTAGAAATGCTTGAACCGTTTTGCTTTCGGTAACGTTACGTTGGGTGGACGTCAGATGCCAGTAGGTAGGCTACAGGTTCCGATCAAGATTGCATGCTATATTTTTTAAATGCGAAACTGTACCAAAAAACAGTTGACCGGGCTATATTATTTTACTAATAACCCCGCCATTTGTTGCTAACTAATTTATTAGGCTATTGAGTAGCCCGTAGCCCAGGGGTGGCCAATTCCAGGCCTCGCGGGCCGGTGTGTATGCAGGTTTTTGCTGCCGCCAGTTAACAATTATTGAATTAGCCCAATCGTTTACACGATCTGATATTTTAATCTACATATCCGCGATATGAAAAGCAGCTGATGAATGTTCTTGTGCCGGTATGCGTCAATGCGTGTATTGTAGCATTTTATCGTTCTGTAATTTACAAGTGAATCGGTGATTGTGTGTATGACTAATAAGCTGATTGAACCGTGGTAACTGGTGGCAGTAAAAACATGCATACACACCGGCCCGCGAGGCCTGGAATTGCCCACCCCTGCCGTAGCCTATGCAGAGAGGAACTGATTCGGTTGACAATTATGTAGGCTACTGCGGTGCGATAGTCAGCAGTTCATATAGGCTAGTCAGTTCAGTAGGACTCACTGAGGTTGATGGTTGAAAAGGACATGATGCCAATAAGCAGCATTGACGGTGAGAGATTTCGAGAGCTAATAAACGGGCTGCGCACACGACTCGCTTCTGACCACGTAGCTTAAATGTTCTTGAATAAAAATACGTAGGTCTATCTAGTATGCATATGAGAAGCCTATTCAAAACATAATAGCCTATGATTTAAGTTGACTATTCTAGGCTAGGTCTACTAGTTTAACTGTCGCCTTTCCATTTCAAGCGAGATTATGTTAATGCTGCTAGCGGCTAGCGCAGCAACGGTTTCGCTTGCAACTGATGAGACGGAGCGCAATTTCTTTTCTGTTGAAGTAGCCTATACACGCCTTCATATTCTATTTTTGTTACGCTGCAATAATGCCTGTTTCTCAAATGTTACAATAAATCTTTAAGGAATATAACATGCATTTTGTATTATGTATATCATAAGCTATATTTAGTATATTATGTTATCAATTAATCGACTATTGTTTGTTAAGGTTAACAACTATCGATTAAAGAAATTCCTTAAAATTTGCATCCCTAGTCCGTCTCATTGTCACTTGATTCCCGCCTGTCCCTGCTTTCAATTCACGTTTACGTGGGGGTTGGAGCAGAAACATGGATTGAAGCTGGTCAAAACAGTTTTAAAAGTAGTCGTGTCTCAGAAATATATATTTTAAATAAATGAATTTTTTTTTTTGAATAAATGAATACATGTGCACATTCATTTAAAATGCGATATTAATCGATGCTTATCAATTCTAATCTTACAGATCGATGCAGTTGTATTTACACATTCAGATCGATGCATCGTGCATTGTCCCACCCCTAATTCTGGTGTCTTGAATTGGACAGCAAAGTTAACATTAGCTAGCTAGTCGAAGTGTGAGTAGCTAACTAACGTCATGTATGTAACGTGAACGTTAGCGAGAATCTGACACGGTTTCGAGAGTTAGCCAGAGTGTATGGCTACGGATCTAACGTTAGCATTAGGCTGGGCATGTAACGTTAGCTAAATAGAATTTAACGTTAGCTTATGATAGTCTTTGCTAACGTTAATGTTCGATTCCTAGATAATCGAAACGCATTTAAAAGGCACTACAAACAATCATCTGTTATAACGTTAGTTTACCGATAGCTTGCTGCAAAACAAACTAACGTTGACGTTAGCCTCATTGGTTTATTTGTTTAATGAAACCATAGCGCGATTTTGGCAAGCACAACTAGTTGACTATGATAATGAATTCTAGCCAGCACAATGATTAAACTTCAAAAGATGATAAGAGCATGTTGATATGATCCATCTGTCAGCTACATTACATCAGCAGTACTGTCTTCAGTGTAAATGTTTAATACTAATTGTTTTACCATTTTAATGAAGTTTAAATAATCTTAATAATTAGCTAAACTGTGCTGACTGCCAGTTTACCCCCTTAGTATGTGTTATCAGCCAGTCTTTTCATTTGGAGATTGTTTTGTAATGTTGGGTATTTTTAATGGGTCAGTTATTATGTATTCTGCATCTATAGGCTTACACTACTTACGTGTTAGATTCTGTCATGCGCTGTATACACTGCTCAAAGAAATTAAGAGAACACTTAATCAACACAGTATAACACCAAGTCAATTAAACTTCTGGGATATCGATCTGCCCAGTTAGGAAGCGTAAACAATTGTGAATCAATTTCACCTACTTTGGTGCAAATGAGTGACAACAGATGGACAGGAGAGGCAACAGCAAGACAACCCCCAAAAAGTAAATGGTTTTGCAGGTGGTGGCCACAGACCAGTTCGCTCTCCTTGACCTTCCTGACTGATTTTTCTATAGTTTTGTGAGTGCCCTCGTTGCTGGTATCATGAGGCGGTACCTGCAGCCCATTCAGGTTGCACAAGTAGTCCAGCTCCTCCAGGATGGCACATCCATACGTGCCGTCACAAGAAGGTTTGCTGTGTCTCCCAGAACAGTCTCAAGAGCGTGGAGGAGATACCGGGAGATGGGCCATTACACAAGAAGAGCTGGACAGGGCCGTAGAAGGGCCGATATGTGCTCCTTTGTGCGAGGAGGAACAGGAGGAGCACTGCCAGAGCCCTACAAAATGACCTCCAGCCGGCTACTCATGTGCATGTTTCTGACAAAACTGTCAGAAACAGACTCCATGAGGGTGACATGAGGGCCCGACGTCCTGTAGTGGAACCTGTGCTCACAGCCCAGCACCGTGCATGTCTCTGTCTGTCTCGGTCTGTGTTTCTGTCTGTCTGTCTGTCTGAAGGCCCAACAGTGAACCTCCGATGAGGCGGAATGTACAACGCTGGGAACGTTAAAGTGGAGCCTCTGAAAATTGCCATGTACTTCCATGCGCAAATAAAACTTTTCTTTTTAATTTTGTGCACAAATTTGTTTACATTCACGCTACTAAGCACTTCTCCTTCAATGAGATAATCCACCACCAGACAGGGTGTGACCATTACACTGACACAACTTTTGCTGGGGACAATAAAAGACCACTAAAATGTGTGTTTTTGTCACATGACACGATGCCACAGATGTTGCAAGTCTTGAGAAAGCATGCAATTGGCATGCTCAATGCTGGGAGCTCTAATTTTTTATACAGCTTTATTATTAACATGCTAGAACTGCTGTCTTGCCATGGTTGCACTGTTGTGGTCATCCAATTTGGTAGGTGGCACTGTCGCGAAAAACTAGGGTCCTGACACTGCACTGGTCCGGCCCATGGTTGCACTGTTGCGGTCATCCAATTGGGTAGGTGGCGCTGTCGCTAAAAACTAGAGTCCTGAGACTGTCCCTGACATTGCACTGCTCCGGTATTGCAGGCACATACTATTGGAAAAATCCGATTATGAAAAGAGCCGAGAATTAATGCAGACTATACTACTTTCATTTTGCCCCACTTCATTTTGGGGAGTAAAGAAATGTTACCTTACACTGTGTTTTTGAGAGAAGACGTTTAAGGCCATGGCATGTGCTGTCTGGTTGACTAACATAACGTTATACCAGCAATTATCCATCTTACTTTTTCTAGCTATTTTATAGTAAGTTCTTCCTCGCTGAATCGCTAGCTACAGACTTTAAACGTGCACACACCCTCTTTATAAGTGACATTTGTAATTTAATTCCACTTAATTTCGTTACTTAAGTCAATGTCCACATGTCCTAACGTTAGACGGGCCTTTTCATATACTGCCACGTTGGGGGGGTGGTTGACGACATTTTGGGTAAATAACAGATTTTGCCTGGACTAAGATGGCGACTAAGACCTCCGCCCTCCGAGAAACGCCATTGCCCTTAAAATCCAGCTACATCCATTTCTGGTGCATGAGACCTAACTTAATTGTTGAGCAAAATCAAGAAGCCATTACCAGCAGGCTACTGACAAAATACCAAATTTGTGAGATGCATTCTTTCAAATTTCATCAATGTAACGTTTTAGTTACATTGGATTAAGCTACAGGTTTGGCACAAAGATAGCCAATTTGGTACCGTTAACGTATAACGTTAGCTAAGGGCCGAAATATACGAACGCGAACGTGGGCGCTTCCAGCTACGCGAAGTCCATTTCGTTATAAAATGTGCCTCCTGAAATTCGCTCAAACGCTATAGCATGCAACAACAGTAAAGAACTTTCTTTGTTCGATCCGTGCTTTCCTCTGGTTTGTCTTTCACAAATATCATGGCAAAAGAAAAACTGCGTGTAGCTCGAAGCGTCCACGTTCGCGTATTTGCGTGAGGCGTGTTTCTGGCCTAAAGCGACCTGGTAGCAACTCCATATGTCCCCCAATATGACTCTATACCCGTGTGTTCATATAATAAATAACGTTAGCTACCACAGAGCTCTGTATATGTTATTATTGAAATTGGTAACGTTCATAAATGCAGTTCCGACACAAAACTTCTTGCGAGATGAAAAACGACCACTCACCCTCTGCGGTCCCTTCCACAAGCAGCCACAACCACCGTCTCGCTTTCGACGAACAGTTGAACACGAAAAAGTTAGCTCAAGCTTCACAAATAACGGCATACTGACGATGTTTAAACGGATCAAATAAATAAAGATGAATACGACTTTGGCAGGAAAAAGTAAGAGTGCAACTGCTTGCGTGTAACGTTACGTGCATTGCTGCCGAGTTTGACTATCAATGATAATGCGTTAGCATGAGTCGGCTGAAATTGATACGCGCTGGGCATAACGTTAAATAACGTTTTTGTCCATTTCGCTCATTTGAACTTCAAGCGCCCAATAGCTAAATTAATCTGAGTAAAATAACTAAAAACTGGCTCTTACATTTAATCAGTAGGCTAACTTTAACACAAATATAGGCTAGCGTTACACATCTTTCGTATTTGCGAACACGCCGTCTTCCCACTTTTTAGAATTGCCTGAAACAAAATGAATGTCGGGATAGAGGAGGTCAAATCTTATTGGTTAATTAATAAATTATGCAGATTTGTCCTTACAACCGGGAACGAGGAATAAAGGCATTTTTATTTGTAACATTTGTAGAAGTATCAATTTGTGTGGTTTCTTTGTATTTAAAATAATGTTAGATCTAAAGTTGACTTTTCATCTTAATGATCGTCTTTGGGCAGCAGTAGAGTTGGGAAACTAAGGCTGAAGCCAGAATTCCCCGTTAAATTTTTTTTATTTTTTTTAAAGAGTATTTATACTATGCATGCTCTTTAGTAGTGACTTAGGTAAATCTCCTAAGATCGTCCGCTAAATGCCTAAATGTGACAATATGCGATTTTCCTAATGTTCAATGTTTCTGTGCATCTATGCTTCCTCCTAGTGGTCAACCGGTACTGTACGGGAAGAAACACCTGAGGCGGGAACAATGGAACAAACGTACACCATCCATAGTTGACGTTCATTCTCATGGACAGCACGATACTGATAACTACACGCACATATATCACGTTACTATTCACACAGGCAGGTGTCTCAGACCTGCAGAATTATGTAAAAACAGACAAAAAAAACCATTTGATTTAAAAGGAGTTCATAATGCATCACCCTATACAGCACTTTAAAAAGTTTGCATTAGCTACACACTTTAAACGTGCACACATCCTCTTTATAAAAGTGACATTTGTCATTTAATTCCACTTAATTTCGTTACTTCACATGTCCTAACGTTAGACTGGCCTTTTCATATACTGCCACGTTGGGGGGGGGGGTTGACGACATTTTGGGTAAATAACAGATTTTGCCTGGACTAAGACGGCGACTAAGACCTCCGCCCTCCGAGAAACGCCATTGCCCTTAAAATCCAGCTACATCCATTTCTGGTGCATGAGACCTAACTTAATTGTTGAGCAAAATCAAGAAGCCATTGCCAGCAGGCTACTGACAAAATACCAAATTTGTAAGATGCATTCTTTCAAATTTCATCAATGTAACGTTTTAGTTACATTGGATCAAGCTACAGGTTTGGCACAAAGATAGCCAATTTGGTACCGTTAACGTATAACGTTAGCTAAGGGCCGAAATATACGAACGCGAACGTGGGCGCTTCCAGCTACGCGAAGTCCATTTCGTTATAAAATGTGCCTCCTGAAATTCGCTGCAACGCTATAGCAGGCAACAAAGTAAACAACTTTCTTGTTCGATCCGTGCTTTCCTCTGGTTTGTCTTTCACAAATATCATGGCAAAAGAAAAACTGCGCATAGCTAGAAGAGTCCACGTTCGCGTATTTGCGTGAGGTGTGTTTCTGGCCTAAAGCGACCTGGTAGCAACTCCATATGTCCCCCAATATGACTCTATACCCGTGTGTTCATATAATAAATAACGTTAGCTACCACAGAGCTCTGTATATGTTATTGTTGAAATTGGTAACGTTCATAAATGCAGTTCCGACACAAAACTTCTTGCGAGATGAAAAACGACCACTCACCCTCTGCGGTCCCTTCCACAAGCAGCCACAACCACCGTCTCGCTTTCGACGAACAGTTGAACACGAAAAAGTTAGCTCAAGCTTCACAAATAACGGCATACTGACGATGTTTAAACGGATCAAATAAATAAAGATGAATACGACTTTGGCAGGAAAAAGTAAGAGTGCAACTGCTTGCGTGTAACGTTACGTGCATTGCTGCCGAGTTTGACTATCAATGATAATGCGTTAGCATGAGTCGGCTGAAATTGATACGCGCTGGGCATAACGTTAAATAACGTTTTTGTCCATTTCGCTCATTTGAACTTCAAGCGCCCAATAGCTAAATTAATCTGAGTAAAATAACTAAAAACTGGCTCTTACATTTAATCAGTAGGCTAACTTTAACACAAATATAGGCTAGCGTTACACATCTTTCGTATTTGCGAACACGCCGTCTTCCCACTTTTTAGAATTGCCTGAAACAAAATGAATGTCGGGATAGAGGAGGTCAAATCTTATTGGTTAATTAATAAATTATGCAGATTTGTCCTTACAACCGGGAACGAGGAATAAAGGCATTTTTATTTGTAACATTTGTAGAAGTATCAATTTGTGTGGTTTCTTTGTATTTAAAATAATGTTAGATCTAAAGTTGACTTTTCATCTTAATGATCGTCTTTGGGCAGCAGTAGAGTTGGGAAACTAAGGCTGAAGCCAGAATTCCCCGTTAAATTTTTTTTATTTTTTTTAAAGAGTATTTATACTATGCATGCTCTTTAGTAGTGACTTAGGTAAATCTCCTAAGATCGTCCGCTAAATGCCTAAATGTGACAATATGCGATTTTCCTAATGTTCAATGTTTCTGTGCATCTATGCTTCCTCCTAGTGGTCAACCGGTACTGTACGGGAAGAAACACCTGAGGCGGGAACAATGGAACAAACGTACACCATCCATAGTTGACGTTCATTCTCATGGACAGCACGATACTGATAACTACACGCACATATATCACGTTACTATTCACACAGGCAGGTGTCTCAGACCTGCAGAATTATGTAAAAACAGACAAAAAAAACCATTTGATTTAAAAGGAGTTCATAATGCATCACCCTATACAGCACTTTAAAAAGTTTGCATTAGCTACACACTTTAAACGTGCACACATCCTCTTTATAAAAGTGACATTTGTCATTTAATTCCACTTAATTTCGTTACTTCACATGTCCTAACGTTAGACTGGCCTTTTCATATACTGCCACGTTGGGGGGGGGGGGGGGGGGGGGTTTACGACATTTTGGGTAAATAACAGATTTTGCCTGGACTAAGACGGCGACTAAGACCTCCGCCCTCCGAGAAACGCCATTGCCCTTAAAATCCAGCTACATCCATTTCTGGTGCATGAGACCTAACTTAATTGTTGAGCAAAATCAAGAAGCCATTGCCAGCAGGCTACTGACAAAATACCAAATTTGTAAGATGCATTCTTTCAAATTTCATCAATGTAACGTTTTAGTTACATTGGATCAAGCTACAGGTTTGGCACAAAGATAGCCAATTTGGTACCGTTAACGTATAACGTTAGCTAAGGGCCGAAATATACGAACGCGAACGTGGGCGCTTCCAGCTACGCGAAGTCCATTTCGTTATAAAATGTGCCTCCTGAAATTCGCTGCAACGCTATAGCAGGCAACAAAGTAAACAACTTTCTTGTTCGATCCGTGCTTTCCTCTGGTTTGTCTTTCACAAATATCATGGCAAAAGAAAAACTGCGCATAGCTAGAAGAGTCCACGTTCGCGTATTTGCGTGAGGTGTGTTTCTGGCCTAAAGCGACCTGGTAGCAACTCCATATGTCCCCCAATATGACTCTATACCCGTGTGTTCATATAATAAATAACGTTAGCTACCACAGAGCTCTGTATATGTTATTGTTGAAATTGGTAACGTTCATAAATGCAGTTCCGACACAAAACTTCTTGCGAGATGAAAAACGACCACTCACCCTCTGCGGTCCCTTCCACAAGCAGCCACAACCACCGTCTCGCTTTCGACGAACAGTTGAACACGAAAAAGTTAGCTCAAGCTTCACAAATAACGGCATACTGACGATGTTTAAACGGATCAAATAAATAAAGATGAATACGACTTTGGCAGGAAAACGTAAGAGTGCAACTGCTTGCGTGTAACGTTACGTGCATTGCTGCCGAGTTTGACTATCAATGATAATGCGTTAGCATGAATCGGCTGAAATTTATACGCGCTGGGCATAACGTTAAATAACGTTTTTGTCCATTTCGCTCATTTGAACTTCAAGCGCCCAATAGCTAAATTAATCTGAGTAAAATAACTAAAAACTGGCTCTTACATTTAATCAGTAGGCTAACTTTAACACAAATATAGGCTAGCGTTACACATCTTTCGTATTTGCGAACACGCCGTCTTCCCACTTTTTAGAATTGCCTGAAACAAAATGAATGTCGGGATAGAGGAGGTCAAATCTTATTGGTTAATTAATAAATTATGCAGATTTGTCCTTACAACCGGGAACGAGGAATAAAGGCATTTTTATTTGTAACATTTGTAGAAGTATCAATTTGTGTGGTTTCTTTGTATTTAAAATAACGTTAGATCTAAAGTTGACTTTTCATCTTAATGATCGTCTTTGGGCAGCAGTAGAGTTGGGAAACTAAGGCTGAAGCCAGAATTCCGTTAAAACTTTTTTAAATTTATACTATGCATGCTGTTTAGTAGTGACTTGGGTAAATCTCCTAAGATCGTCCGCTAAATGCCTAAATGTGACAATATGCGATTTTCCTAATGTTCAATGTTTCTGTGCATCTATGCTTCCTCCTAGTGGTCAACCGGTACTGTACGGGAAGAAACACCTGAGGCGGGAACAATGGAACAAACGTACACCATCCATAGTTGACGTTCATTCTCCAATTTATTATCTTTCATTCTCATGGACAGCACGATACTGATAACTACACGCACATATATCACGTTACTATTCACACAGGCAGGTGTCTAGACCTGCAGAATGATGTAAAAACAGACACACAAAAAAACCATTTGATTTAAAGGAGTTCATAATGCATCACCCTATACAGCACTAAAAAAAAAAAACTATGATTTCAAGCATTCATTAATTAAATCTTTACAATTCTGGCCCCACCTCTCTTACATGGTCTCTGTGCACCTGGCTGGGTTCTGTAGTTACAGTTGAGTACATGAAGTACAATTTGCCTGTACAAGTGTTTGTTTTGTTTTTTTTAAAACAATCCTTCTGTTTTTTAATTATTCTATGCTTTTATGATTGTAGTCGCTACAGTGCAGTTGCTACTGTGTGACTCTGTAGTTGCTACAGTGTACTGGTTTGTGTGTGTGTGTGCGTGCGTGCGTGCGTGTGCAAGTTTGCTTGTGTAAGTGCCAGGATTGTGATTCATTTACTGGTAATACAGCTCTGGTTTTGCAGGAGACACTTAAAATACTCACACAGTGGGGACAGGAAAACACTCTGAAGCGTTTTTCCTGAGATTCCACTGAGAGAGGGCACATACATGAAGCAAAACACACCCCTGCCCCCTGGTATCCCTAAGAGTGTTGGAATATAAAACAGTCATGCAGAGGCTGTGTTCTGGGAGTGGGAGACTGGGCATCTACTGTGGGAGAGCGAGGCAGAATACTGGGTACTACACACTTGTCCATGTGGGTCAGTAGGTAGGTGTGGATCCAACACTTTTTAAGTGTTTCACCAGGTGCTAGAAAGTAGGTGTTGGTTTTTTTTTGGGGGGGGGGGGGGGGGGTCAGTGAGTGTTGGGGACATCGTGCAGAGTCTCTGGGAGAACTTCATTGTTGGACTGCGAAGCCTTTCCTTCTTGGTTGTGAGCAGTTTGGTTTCGGAGCAGTTCCCCGGCGCTTGGCCCAGCTCCGTCCCGACGCGAGTCTAACGCGAGCTGCATGGCCCATATGCTGAGGGGCCGCATATACGCCAGAGAGCGGAAGATGCCCTTCTCACAGTACGCTTCCGGGGTCTGGAACGCCATCCCCAATCTCTCCCACACGGTCCGGTAACATCCTTCTGCAGTGCGCAACCCTTCCTCAACCATGCCCTGGGAGAGAGGGAAAAGCAGAGGAGAAATTATCAGATGTTGGGGGAAGAGAACCAAAGAGCTAATGTTTGTAAAATAAATATAAAAACATGTGAAAACAGTTTTATAGCAGGAATCTCTAAATGAGAGGAAACAATTACATTTTACAATTCAATGAGACCATGGGTGCGTCCCAATACTCGAAAAATGCACCCGCCTTTCCTCCACTACCACCTCTTCTCCTCCGTGCGCCAGAAACGGATCTTTGTGTCCTAATTTAATGTTGCCGATTTCATATTAATTGTTAAATATTAATTAATGTCTCAACGCAAACCGCAATGTCAGGTATATTGTATACTGTACTGTACATGCAACTACTTGTACTTGAAACATACAGACAGTTTTGCATATTTCCGGATAGGAGGCGAGGAGTGAAGAATACTGGGACGCAGCCCATCTTACGGTTAAGTAAGCTCACCTCGTGAATCATAGTCGCAGCCAATCCGTACACCACGCCCACCCACACCTCATCTGACTGCATGCTGGAGCGGTCGGGCACGCCCTCCGGCCTCATCCCGTTGACCGCGCCCATCTGCCCCCCGGCAAAGCGCATCACGTTCAGGTCGAACACGGACTTAAGGGCGCGTCGCACCTTCTCCTCCGGGAAGGCCTGGAGATGAGAGGAGAGGGGGAGGAGCTTACATTTTCATACCCTGCAAATTGGTCCAATATGTCATA
The DNA here is from genome assembly GCA_022702515.1 of Ilyophis sp. 1 JC-2022. Classification (NCBI taxonomy): domain Eukaryota; kingdom Metazoa; phylum Chordata; class Actinopteri; order Anguilliformes; family Synaphobranchidae; genus Ilyophis; species Ilyophis sp. 1 JC-2022. Next base: position 101,404,293 of record CM040404.1, on the reverse strand, counting down.
GGAGTTCACCAATCAGAAGAGAGTACAGATTGTGTATGAGGAATAACTCAACATGAACCTTTTTGTTTTTGTTTGTTTAACAGAAACCATGCCAACAGAGTTAACAGAGCTGCCATGAAACCAAATCGCATCTAGCACATTCATAGCCAATTCATAAAGCTGCGTAGACGCTCACCTGGTACTCCCCATCTCCAAGGCCAGAAGCCCGCAAAAACCACTGGCCAGCGCACTGGTCTGACATCACACTGTTGGAGAGGTCCCGTCCACTGCTGTCATAGTTATAGTACTCACCTGCAGGGGGAAGACACAGCGAGGAACGGGGGGGGGGGGGTTAGAGAGGGGTCTCCGGTTCTTCACACACAAATATGTTGGTATTTAATCCTTAATCATTTACACAATAGCTGGAAAAATAAAAACTTTCTAGTACATTTCCTAACTGCAAGTTTGAGTCACTCCAGTCCCTCCTAAAAGCAGGTTAGCACTCTGAATTGATAACACCCACCAATGGTGTCCTCTCAACGCGCTAACCTGCCTCTGGTAAAAGCCCGGACTGGTATACTTCTGGAGTGTCATTTTCTTCCAAGTGTAAGGTTTGGAAATTGAGCAGTACATTACCTTTAACATGCTCACATTACAGATCAGTACCAGATATAGTATCCATGCCTAATGCTGCCCTAAGTAAATGGTTTTCAATAACTGCACACTCAGGAACTGCACCTGCTCACCAGGCCACCTGATCTGTCAGTTTGGAATCCGGACCACCTTTGGCACCGGAGTTCCTCAGCCACACCCCTCACATAACTCCCGTTCCCTGCTGTGCCAAACTCAGCCGTCTGGCCCCTGCTCCTTAAGGCCCGCCCCCTTGCCCTTTGACCATGGCCCCACCTTACCGTTCCACAGCAGTTTATCAAATGCGGCACTCCCCCTGTCAAGCACGTCTCTGTAGCGGCGGTACACTGAGTCGCTGTCCAGCAGCCGCGCCATCTTGCACATCACACACACTGAGGCCAGCCACAGTCCCCCACAGTACGCACTGAGGCACAGAGAAAGAGAGAAGGGTCAAAGGTCACCCTTTGTCATTACACAGTCAGTGACAGAAAGAGTCAACATTGGATACTCAAAAGTCCAAGCCTAATGAAGACTACACGATGTGCCCATGCACAGGGGTGAGTCTTGGGCACCCACTGAAACAGTAAGTTTAACAGGTCATTGCTCACACAATCGTGGTAAGCCACAAGGCGGCCCACACATAAGGGTCAAAGGCTGCATTCTGCCAATGAGTAAAGGAGTTCCTCTGCTTGTGCAGCACAGCCACTGACTATGTTAAATTCTCTGGAATGCGGTGCAGAAGTCCCTAAAAAGTGTTGATATAGTTCTCAATAGTGGTTTAATAGTGTCAGCAGTTTCGTCAATATTTTTAAGAGGATAGTAGTAGGTACACAATCTGTGACATTGTAAAAAAAAGTGCTGAGCTATAATCACACATCCAAAGCAGATATGGGCAACATTCACTATTGCTCAGCTCAATTCTAGGAAAGATCCTGGCTCTCGTATGCTACAGCTCAACCGGATTCTTGCCTCGCTGTCTCCTTTCTTTTTCCATCACTCCTTTTCCCTCACCTCGGCCCTGTGACAGTCCAGCCATCGTACGTCTGGTCTGCGTAGCCTGAGTTCTCGATGAGCCCGTCACCATCCTGGTCGAACTTCATCTCCGACTCCATCACCGCCTGGGAAGGTCAATTAGACCGCTCACATCACGTCAACGCTGTATTGCAGGCTAATTAAAACTTACTGAAATAGTGCCATGGCCAGGTGACCCCATCTGAATAGGTGTGTGTCTCAGGTGACTGTAACAGGCCTCTCTGAGTGTGCTCTGCCCAAGCCAACAGAGTGTGATTCTGAACTGCAGTTACATTATTTTCACCTGAGACCTGACCCCATGAGGTGATTGGCTTTGACAAGGGGGGAGGGGCTGCATCTCTGAACAGTGATTATCTTCGTCAGGAGGCGAGCAGCATGTGGACTCACCTGGCAGATCGGCCACATGTCCTCCAGATACTGCCTGTCCTGGGTCAGGTGGAAGTCTCGGTACACTTGCAGCACAAACTTCAGGTTGAGGTCCTTCCAGTCAGCCGTGTCGTGGATCAGGTAAGCGTTGACCCGCTGCCACGGCTCGTCATCTGCAGAGACCATTCAGCCTTTGAAAGATGCCGTTTCACCACCTCAAGCCTACACTCATCTGTACTGCTACTGCTTCTGTATCTTCTTTTTGGATATTGAATTTTGTCTATTTTTAGTGACATTGTTTATTTGTATATACCAATACGCTGCTTTGTTAATAATTATTCTGAACATTTTAATTGAGCCCTTAACGAGTACCGGCCCATATTTGGGCCTGGAAGTGGTTACGTTTATTTGCATTCATTGCATTTTTTTACGGTGAAACAATCTGGTCACATAATATGCCGTTTGAAAAAGATAAAACTCACAATTCTACATCTATAAACTATCTTACGATCCCAATGTTATAGCGACAATGGTTCCTATTTTTATAATTCATGTATTAATGTTAAGGCTAAAGCAAGAATAAATTCCTAATTTTGTTGCATTTTAGGTGGTAATACAAAGCGGAAGTGATCAGAAGGATGCAGTCAGACAAACACACAGGTAAACAGACACGTTGTGTGAGAGGATGGGTGCAATCTTACCTGGGTCTCCGATGTCATGGGGGACCACGTTACGGGTCTTTACAAGAGAGCAACGGCCACTCATTAGACTGAGTCTCTCTGTGGAATCCTGCTGAACCACACTGCCCGCTGTGAGAGAGAGAGTCCTGTTACACTCTGACACACACACACATATATACACGCACACACACATACATACACATACGCACATGCACACACATAACTACATGGACGCAAGCACTCACCCACACACATAACTACACACACGCATGCACTCTCACACTCACACACACACACGCATACACTCACCCACATACATACCCACACACACACAGCCACACAACCACACGCACACACACACATATATACACACACACACACACACACAACATACAAACACTTCCAACAAATGTGCGCACACACCAGGGTATAAATTACACGGTGGCCATACGGCCATGGCCGTCAGTGCCTTGCTATTTGGCCGTGATGCCTTTATGAATTTTGTGAGTCTTTAGGCCATTGTGGCCGGACTGCCCTTTTACTTTGACTGAAATGCCTGCAAGTTAAACCTGTGACCCATCGACGTATTTATCAGTACCATGGAAACATTTTTTGTACGTTGTGACTGGACATCTTCTTCCTTCATGTTGTTATTGGTTTTGTCACGCGGTCATATCAACCGTTAACAGATTAATGGTATTATTAGCTAGCTTGCTAACTGATTCCTCTTAGCTGTCTATGGATTCACCGTAAGTAAGATAACATTGTTTTTTGTTTTTTTTGCTTGTAAGCAAATTTATCCTTGATCTGTCAAATAATTATCTTTCCGTGTCCAGGCAGGGCATCATGTCTTTCTAAATCATGCTTAGCTTCTATAGTTAATTGACTGCAACAAAGTCACTGAATATGATTCCAATTACTGCAAGATAATACAGCCTATTGATGGCGATTAGCTTGCCAAGTATGCTATGGTTATTATTAGCTAGCTTGCTAACTGTTTCATAACGGATATCCAGCTTCTGATCAATCACAGAGGAATTTGCCAAGTCATTATCAAGTGTTTCAGAGAAATGGAGGAGGAGAACTATGGAGAAAAAAATACTCAAGTATACATACCTTAAACTTATATAGTTGTGTAACTACAATCATATATAATGTATAAACTATTGTCCTATCTTTGGACGATATAGCCTACACTGCGTATGGTAGCCTATTATAGATTCCAGTTTTGAGCATCTCATGCATTGTGTTGGGCAGATTATTTTCAGAGATTTGTATTGAGTGTCTCATTAATCACATTAAAATTAATTTGATTTGGGGAATTTATGTTTCCTTGGCACTCAGAATCTTGCCGTGGTGTAGCACCATGTCTGACTATTATCAGCTGAAACCCTGTGAAGTAACGTTCAATGCAGGTATTCTTCATCCATTTTTTGCTGGTGAAGTGTAGCCTACTGGTCGCAACGTTTTCAACTTTACTATACTGTGTAGGTTAGTGGATCCGTTAACGTTACACTATTTAAAATGGTCAAACATGCAATGATGTTAAAACGATGTGCAAAAATTTTATTAACTGGGATTATTGTCATGGCTGGAACACATTTTGACTAATAATAGGAATAGTGGACCTGATCTATCCAGTTTATAACATGAGTTCACACATACTGCTGTTTGCTAAAAATATTGACACCAAGCAACCTTTTTTGTGTAATTGCGGTCTCTTTTGTATGTAGGTTATAAGAGGTTATGGGTCATTTAAAAAAATATATAGGCAAGTAATAATACCTCCTATAATATAATACCTAATAATACCTATTTGAACCATATATCCACACTTTTAGCAGGGTCCAAAACCTGCATTTGGTTGATGGCCTTTGTGCCGCACCAGATGGCCTTGTTGCCCCTGTAAAATCAATGATTCTTCAAAGCCATATGGCCTTGCCCCCCAAATGTTGAAATTTAAGGCCTGGCACACACACACATATCCAGACATACACAACATACCAGTGCTCAAATATACATACACACACAAACACACTCATAACAAATGCACCCACGAAAACAAACAAACACACAGACACACACACACACACACACACACACACACACACACACACACACACACACACACACAGCTGATCTGCATAGCAACCAAAACCATACTACAGGACACACGTGTACAGTATTATTGGGCTGCTCTGGGTTCTGCTCTAGGTTCTGTGCTGGGTTCTGCTCTAGGTTCTATGCTGGGTTCTACTCACCGATGTCATACTGCAGACTGAGTGCCAGTTTGGGCCAGAGGAGGATGAGGGCGAAGGAGGCGTAGAAGTGCACGTCATACGTGTTGTACATCCTGTACTCCTGACCTACAATTACAGTGTCCTGTTCATTCAGCACGTCTCCCAAATCACCATGGACACATTCATATCCCTGGGTAATGGAGTACTGCTTTAGAAGAGTGTCATTGTTTTACATCAATGGAAACCTTTTTTTGTAGGCTTGAATAATAGGTATATTCTGTATACTACTGTGCTTTTCGTGTGTTGGTTTTTAACAAGGGACTTTTACATTACATTACAGGCACATAACAGATGCTCTTATCCACAGCACCTTTTTTCCCCCAAAGCTTTTTGCAGTTTTACAAAGTATCCATTTAAATAGCGGGATATACAGTATATTGAAGCAATTCAGGTTAAGTATCAAGGGTACAACGGCATGGTCATACCTATATACAGTATAATCCAATATATAATCATTATTATTATAGATACACATTATCAAAACACAATACTAATTACTGGCTGTCACACATACCCACATACCCATGAGCCTGTGGACTGGCCCAACACTGGTCATATATTGGGTCGGCTCTTGCCATTACACACAGGGTTTCCATAGCCCTTGAGGCTAGCAGGCAAACAGGCTCACCCTCCAGATAGGCGAAACGACCGTACTCCTTGACGACCGGCGGTTGGGCGGGCAGCCCCCCCTCCTCACTCCGGAGACCCCCACTGACATCACTGTCTTCCGGAAGCTCCACCCACACGGTGCCGCCATCCGCCACGAAGTACAGCTCATTAAACAGAGCCGACTTGTACCATAAGGGCAGGGAGCTGGAAGAAAGAGACAAAGGGAGAGAGAAAGAGAGTGCGACGGAGAGAGAGAGCACACAAGAAAGTCATTACATTACTTTAACAGAGGCTCTTATAAAGAGCCTAAATGAAATGGAAAAGCAAGGAATCTCAAATATGCTTTGAAACATATTTCAAATACATATCATGAAATATGGAATAAAAGTTGAAATATGAAAGTACAATACAGTACAGATTGCTCTACCGTTTGGTTTGTTTTTTTAGTTTATATATTCTGCCACCTGTAAAACAAACAATGCCTTCACCATCTTCATTGTTGTTTATGGATACATTTGGAAGTCATTTTGTACCAACACATGTTCGTTTTTAAATTACTTTGGCCCATTCATTCTGTATAAGTGCATTGAATAGAGAACAACTACGACTGAAAGAGGATAAATAACAATCAACATCAAGAGTTACACGTCTAGAGTTGAACGTTTACAGTTAAGAGTTCATATCAGCTTCGGAGATACCTCAGGTCTGGCTCGTTAAACCAGCTTTAAGCTAACACTACACAGTCAGATGCCAAATATTCACTTCAGCTAAAATAAGCACGTATGCAAAAAGCCAAAGTCCAAGCTGGAATGACAAGGTGTCGTGCAAATTACAAGCTGCCTGTACTGGCTGCAATCCAACTTACAATTTTGGCTTTTTGACTTACAAAATCTGTGTTTAACATGATAAAAAATGATGATCAAATCAGTGACATGAGATGTCGATGGCATTGCTAGGGTTGGCAACATTAGCTATATTCATCAGATCAGGTAACCAATACAGTCAAATACATCTCGCGTAAACTTTTATTTCAGTTTTTGTTGTTGTTGCTGTGATTGTGGTTGTGATAGCAGGGCTTTCACAAATAAAACTGAATGCAGCTGCACGTGTCCCACTCCACAGACTTAGTAAGATCGTCTCAGATGTTTCAGTTCATGTTGCATACATTGGCCAGTGAACAACAAACCCTCTGTATGGGGGCGGGGCGGAGAACTGCACCTTTAGGCTTATAGCCAAATCAGCTGGTTAGTCAAACAAATATTGCATTTGAATAAGAATTGCTTGCTGGCTGCTGATTGAGTGGGTGAGCGATATGCTGGTTTTGATTGGTTTTCCTTTGCGCATTCATTATCGTTTTTGAGCAGACTTGTCTGCAGATGTGGCCAATTCCATAAAGGAAATGGGGGAGGGGGCATGACAGACAAGCTGTCCTTTGGAAAATGGAAAGAGAGGGACTTTACTCTGAAATGTACCCCCAAAGAGTACCCCGCTTCCAGGAGAATGCAGTTCTGTACTCCGTACTTTTCAGGCACAATTAGAAGTAAATTCAAGGGTGTCTTTGCATGGGGAAAGGGAGCCAAGGCAATTACAGCAACACAGGTAAGACTCCCCTGAGTCTGCAATTGGTACAGCAACACACACAAGCAGGTGCAAACCAGGCAGCTGTTGGCTAGTTAATATGTGATGTGTGTGTGTGTGTGTGTACCTGTCCTGCAGAATGGGTCCTTGCCAGGCTTCTATTTTTCTCTCCCACTCTCTGTAGTGTGTCAGGGCGTAGTGACAGAGGGATGGTGCTGCGTCTCCTTTACTGCCAAAAAAACGCGTGTACCTCCTGCAATGCATCACACACACACTGTAGTATACCTCCTGCAATACATCACACACACTGTAGTATACCTCCTGCAATACATCACACACACTGTAGTATACCTCATGCAATACATCACACACACAGACACACACACACTGTAGTATACCTCCTGTAATACATCACACACTCTGTAGCATATCTCCTGTAATACCTCACACACAGATTTTCAATGATGCAAGCTTGTGTTACGATAATTAATTCCACTGAAACTGAGCACTGCCCCTTTTTCAGAAAAAATGGGTAATACAAGAACTAACCCGAATTTCAAGATAGACAGACAGGTGATTGTGATGTGGGTTCAAGGTGGGTTAACTATGTTTAACCACATTTAACCTATATTCTAATATACTACACATTCCTGTTATATCTGCCTATGAAAACAAATCAGTAAGAATGCGCCATTATGTTTCCAAGGCCTCAGGGTCCTTTGTGTGTGTCTGTGTGTGTGTGCGTGTCTGTCTGTGCGTGCGTGTCTGTCTGTGCGTGCGTGCGTGTCTGTGCGTGCGTGCGTGTCTGTCTGTGCGTGCGTGTCTGTCTGTGCGTGTCTGTGCGTGTCTCACTCCAACTCTAACAAAGCACACCTCATTCAACAACTAGAGATCTTGTTGAGCTGCTGATTAGAAGAATCAGGCGTGCCAAATTAGGATTGAAATTAAAAACTACAGGATGATCTCCAGGGCTGGGGACCACTGCTGTACAGAAATGTACTTCTCCATCCGTGTGCATGTGTGTATGTGTGCACGGTGTGTATGTGTGTGTATGTGCGCTTGTGTGTGGGACGTGTGGTGCGTGCATGCATGTGTGTGTGTGTGCATGTGCGTGGGGCATGTGGTGCGTGGTGTGTGTGTGTGGTGTGTGTGACATGTGGGCTGTGTGTGCGTGTGTGTGTGTGTGTGTGTGTGTGACGCGGTGTGTCTGTATGGGGTGTATGTGTGTGTGTATGTGTGTGCGCACATGTGTGTGGGGCTTTGGCGCGTGGTGTGTGTGTGTGTGGTGTGTGACGCGGTGTGTCTGTGTGGGGTGTGTATGTGTGTGTGTGGTGTGCGTGACGTGGTGTGTCTGTGTAGGGTGTGTGTGTGCATGTGTGACGCGGTGTGTATGTGTGTGTGTGTGTGTGTGTGTGCGCATGTGTGTGGGGCATGTGGTGTGTGGTGTGTGGTGTGTGTGACGCGGTGTGTCTGTGTGGGGTGTGTGTGTGTGTGTGTGTGTGCGCATGTGTGTGGGGCATGTGGTGCGTGGTGTGTCTGTGTAGGGTGTGTGCGCATGTGTGTGGGGCATGTGGTGTGTGTGTGTCTGTGTAGGGTGTGTCTATGTAGGGTGTGTGTGGTGTGTGTGATGCGGGGTGTCTGTGTAGGGTGTGTGTGTGCATGTGTAAGTTTGTGTATTATCTCCCTGAAGCAGGGAGAATCTGTACCTGATATGTTCTCTTTCCCGGGAGCCGAAGGTGATTAGGGGCATGTCCCAGGACAGACAGAACTCCACACTGTTGTGTGCATGCGCCAGGACCGCGCAGCCTACCGATAGGGCAGCTGCCACCTTCTCCCCCTTCTGAGTGGGCGGGCTTGACCCTGGAGCAGTCAGAGAGAGGTGGGGAAGGGGGTCAGCACATATCTGAGGAACACTGCGGTATGCTGCTTTTGCTTCTGAATCATCACGTCAGCACCAGAATTAAAATCAACGCAGAGCTCTTTTTAATAGCTACACCATATGGAAGCACAACTGGGATTGACATCTATGTACTATGGTGGACTGCAGATCCACTGGATGGTATAACTCTAAAGCTGGGGTCTATGCCCCCAATAGTATCCCAGGGATTCAGTCCTTAAGGCCTACCTGTGGGGGAGTCTAGACGTCCATCAGTAATGAGATCACTCCACAGTGCCCCGCACGTTCCCCTGGGGTTGAACGCAGTCTGGTAGGTGATCTCCCTGTCAGACTGAGCCACACACACACACACAATTCCAGAATTATAATCGCACCCAACAAACTTCACATGCGGTACACTTAACACTAAACCACATACTTGCCACATTTATATCGGACAACAATATTATAACCAATTTGACTCCAGTCATGAGGTCCATATAATTCAACCAAAGGCCAGTCTTAATTTCTGGAAGTGTGGTGAAGGCAGATGTTTCAGTTATATACATTTGCACGCATTGTGGTGTATTACCTGTTCACGGGCCGCAATGCACAGAGTGTAAGGGTTGACAGGGGTGCAGTGATGAAGCAGGACCCCAGACACAGCCTCACCCTCCTTCTCCAGGTGAAATGGTTCGTTCCAGTGTCCCCCGCCCTTGTCATCCTTGTGGCCTGAGCCGTTGGTCATGGTGAACATAATGGAGACATCCAAAGCAAAGTCATTCTTGTTCTCTATGTCCCACACCAGCACAGCCACAGGGAGACTGGTGTCCTGGGGAAAGAGGGATGGAGAAAGAGTGAGAAAGAAAGAAAAACCAGTGTACAAGCAAGGAAGAGAGGGAGGGAACCCATGGAGGAAAGAAAGCTATTTTCTAAAAGCCATCCATCTATTCAAGCACACAGACCCAATATGTTTATTAATGAATTGTCTGAAAACATCTGCAATGGTCCTGCTTTTGAATCCACTTCAGACTGTAATCTCAGGCCTTGCTGCAGAGGTGGCCAACCCTGGTCCTGAGGGTTTTAAAAGTGGCTGAAGCAAATTAAACGTGTAATAAACTACATTAACTAATCAAATTAAGTGGTGAGCAACAATGCAAAATAGTAAACCCTGTGGATCTCCATGACCAGTGCTGACCACCACTGCTTTACTTGGGTAAGCCACTCACATCACCAGTCATTATGTGGATCTCCATGACCAGTGCTGACCACCACTGCTTTACTGGGGTAAGCCACTCACATTACCAGTCATTATGTTTCTGTAAAAGCTACAGGTATCCATAAAAAATAACCATTCTGACCAATAAGATCTAGAATGGTACCTCTCTTTCCACATGTAAAAGATCATGGATAAAGATTCGGACAGGCACCTTGTAGTCATGTGGTATGATGGGTGACACCTGCCGGCAGGTGAGCGTGACGTTCTGGCCAGGCAGGTGATAGACGCTCCAAGCGCGGGGGTAGAGGGCGTGGTAGAATGCGTACTCCCCGCAGTAACCCCAGTTCCAGCCCTGCAGTGTGGGGGGCCTTTCCACAGACAGGACTTGCTGGTACACTGTCTGGCCACCGCGACGCAGGCAAACGGTGAACTGAGAGACAGGAGGCCACAGGAGGAGGTGAGGAGGAGTGAGACGAGAAGAAGAGGGGGTTGAGGTGAAGGGGGGAGAGCAGGATGGGGGGGGGATAGAGGTGGTGAGACAGAGAAGAGGAGGGAGGTGAATTGAGAACAGCGTGAGAGCAGGACAGAGAGAGAGAGAGAGAGAGAGAGAGAGAGAAATGGTTGAAGAACAGTTATGCAGAAAATAGAGAAAACGTCACTGTCAGAGTATGTCAGTAGGAAACATGGGCTGTGAAGAACAATCTTAACATTGAACACTGAACACGCAGACGCACGCATACAGTCAGGTCCATAAGTATTTGGACAGTGACAAAATTTTTGTTGTTTTGGTTCTGTACTCCAGCACATTGGATTTTAAATGGAACAGTGAAGCTTTAACCTACGAGGTTAAAGTGAAGACTTTCAGCTTTAATTTGAGGGTTTTTACATCCATATCGGGTGAACTGTGTAGCAATTATACATGCCTCCCCCCATTTTAGGGGACTAAATGTATTTCGATAAATTAACATAAACTTTAATAAAGGTACCATATTTGGTTGCATATCCTTTGTTTGTCATGACTTCCTGATGGCTGTGAACCAACAACATCAGAAGACTCTTGATATCTTATTTTCAGGTACTCTTACAAGCGATACTATAGAGTACTGCAGTCATGACATATTTTTGGAGGCCAATTCGGAGGTTTCTTCTGATTTCCAATGGGGTTTTCGGATTCGTGCCGAATATAAGGTCGGTGGTTAATATAAGCCCAAGAGAGTTTTCACGTTTTTTTAATAAAGATAATCTCCACAAATAAATGCACTCTGCGATTTTTGAACCACACACGCAATTAATATAAATTAAATATAACGTTATGCTAAAGTGAACTACATTACTACAGCAATCGGTCGCATTCCGTAAACGTCACTCACCAACACTGAACACTGAACAGTTTTTTCGAGCCTGCCGTCCTCCCGCGTTCAACTAGTCTAGGCCCCAGCGCTTTGTAGCCTGTTTGCTACCTCCTGGAGCAAAGCAAAATCCAGAGCCGCCTGCTTATATAGGCCTACATACGCGATTTAGGCTGGTCCTTTCTGATGTCGCAAGTTGCGTTTTTTTGGGGTTGTTTTTAAAAAAGATCTGGGCGCTACTATTGTTCGAAGACATTAGCTAGCTTATCAATTTAGATATTAATTTAGCTATTCCACACCCTCCCGTCCACAATCGCCCTACTCTCCCGTTTGTTTGGGTGTCTGGCGGCGAGGTTGATTAACTTTGTCTCCTAACTCATGTTTGGCAATGCTGGGTTAGCTAGCTAGCAAGCTAACAATAGGTCATGGCAAGTCATTTTAACATTTAGCTAGCAAGCTAATGATAGCTTATGGCAATCCATTTTAATTTAACAGTTATTAAATCAGTCCAAACTAGCTGCCCAATGTCCTAGCTTGCTGGCCATATGACTTAAATTAATTAGGTACCACAATTACCTTGCTACTAGCTACGCCCTAGAGCATTTTATTTTGCTTACAAAATAAAACATAGCTTCAAACAGCAGCTAGCTAACGTTAGGCAGCTGTGGTAGTTAGCTAAGTCATATATGGCAAGCTAGCTAGAAAAATAGGTAGCTAATTGAGACTAATAAGGTAGCTAACTATGAAATTCGAATAGGCTACATGGTAAAACGGCTTGCCATACTAGCTTGCTGGCTAGCAAGCTACGAAGACCTTAGTTTTAAATAGTATTCATTCATATTCTTGAATTTCATATAAAACAAGTTGATGTGGAAAAGTTTGAAAGAAGCACTGACACGACTAGCTGTGAGCTACACTTGAGAGCAGCCAGGCAAAGATCTGCTGAGGTAATGACGTGTATTTATTCCGACAAGTTGTAGTTGAATATAAAAACTGGTTAGCAACATACTTTTTAAGACCATATAAAAGCCTAAGAATTTATGGTTAATACATTAATATGTGTAATTTATGTCGTAGAACAAAACGTGAAAACTCTCTTTGGCTCATATTAACCACAGACCATATATTCGGCACGAATCCGAAAACCCCATGTTAAAACCCCATTGTAAATCGGCGATGGAACCCATGGCTCAAAAATGCTAATTCACTTCCGGGTTTTACGACTACAAACTATAGCACTCTATAATCTCTCTGCATTTGAATGGATCCCTATGGGAATTGGGGGGTGGGACTAGATTAAGATGTAAATTACACGAGAATAGTATGGAACACATGGGGCCAAATC
>CM040404.1:101218830-101386330 GCA_022702515.1 Ilyophis sp. 1 JC-2022 | reverse complement strand
GCCTGCGGCACTGAATGAGTTAACCACATAACTTTTTTAAAATAGGCCTATATTGTTTCAAGGGGGATTCTGGCATTAGTAATTTAAAGCAACTACAAGGCACTTCTGGATTAACATCACTAGGCAACTGCAGAAACAATAAAAGCATAAAAGCTTTTTTATTTTGTTTCCGTACCTAGTAAATTCCAGGTGAACTACTGACAATCAACATAAGCCACATGATGGGCAATATTGTGATGAGGCAGAAGACCAACTTTACTGAATTTAGGCCTGTATAATTTCTCCTTGTTATAATAACGCTATATTTCCATCCATTTTATTTTTTTAAATGGCATTTGGAATTGAGTGTTGGGATAGGCTACTATGTATGCTTGAAATGTCTACAACATCTTACTTATTGCAGCAGATAAAGTGAGCTCTATTCACCATATAGATATGTAGCTGTCGGTGGTCAGAATTGTTTTTTGAACTGAACACTACTGTTACCATTAACACTATTGCTTATCAGCTTAATATTTAGCCTAACATTCCAATGGGAAAGGTCGGCATCTTTAATAGTTGACACGAGACAACCCAGCCCTATGTTGTCTTCAGACAGTGTACATGGGAAAATAATTAAGCTACTTCACTATGCAAAAGGTACTAAAATCCAGCTCATGCTCATAGGCATAGCATAGTTCAAAAGATCCAGTCACACTCAAACCATCAAAGAGGAGCGTTTCTGTGGCCTGATAGTTACCCGTCTCCGACCAATTCAAATTCTACAAAGACAGCTCGAAACACACAAAAAATTTTCATTAACCTTTATTTTACCAGGAATATTTCGCATTGAGATTCAAATCTCTTTTTCAAGGGAGTCCTGGCCAGGACAGCAGCACAAATGTTTCCCATAAAAACACAACATGACACTTAAAACAGAGAACAAAATACATCAGAATACAAAATACTGCATATTATTAATCAACATAAAAAACGCCCACTTGCACACACCCACTGCTTTATCCCCTCCATTTGAGAAGCGTCCATATAGACACCCAAGTTAATGCTGTAGAGCATGTAACGAGCACAGCATTCCCGCCACAGAGTCAGCGGATTTGCGCACACTACAGAGCATGCGATGGGGGACAGTCTAAATCAGCAGCGTACACACAGTTTTGCTTTTGTGGCTTCAGCCTGATGCATCCAGATTAGACCAAACTCTAAGGCCCAGCAACATTCCATTACCTAGGGTAGGCACTGAAAGGGGAATCGCGCTTTTAAAATGAATGAATGCGGGCGGCTTGATTGATGCCAGATGATACTGGCCAAGAGGACTTTCACAGCCTGCACTCTGCACTGGCAAATGCTTACAGGCGAGATGTGAATGAAATTGGTAAATAACTATTGTTACTAGCAAGAGAGTGCTTGGAGGGGACGGTTAGTCGCAGCCATTTTAATTTTATATGTTGTGCTTTTTCACCCTGCGGCAACATACATATTACAGAAAAAATCTAGAGTTGAATTTCGCTGGATCATTTGTCAGCTAGTGACAGGGCGCCTGGGGACGTAATTGGCCATGTCTCGAGAAGGGATGGATAGTCGATTGGGATTGTTCTGTCCCTCTTGCCACTCTCCAGCATCATTTTATAGCCCAATATGGAAATTCAGACCCCGTTTATTTTGTCGTTCTCTGACAATTTCTGCCAAATGGTACAACAATGCAATTGAGATGGAGAACTTAAAGGTCACTGCTTGAATGTACTTGAAATGCTAAATAAGTTGTAAACCACATGCGCTTGCTGCATAGAGCTCTACGCCAGTTTTGTTTCTGCTGTGACAAACCCAAGGGCTTCCGATCAAGCGACAGTGATTTCTGCCAGTGGACAGGCCAAAGAAGACATCCTGCACTCAACACATGGGTCACTCTTTCTTTCTCTGTCTGTCTGTCTGTCTGTCCATCCGTCCCAGGCACTCCTTCCTTACCCTCACACAGGGTAGGTTCACAGATTCCATAAGTGCAGTCACAGCGGTTTGAAAGGCCTCTAACACCCAACACAAGCCCCATTGGGAACAGAGGCTGATTCAGAGAAAACAGAGCGGGGTAGAGCGGGGGGGCGGGGGGGAGGTCAAAGAATTGTGGGATCATAGGATAAAGCCAGGAATTGTCCGTCCTGCAGGCATGAGGGGCAGCTCTGGTTCGCTGAGCCAAGCTGTTGTGTGGAAGACTAGAGTTCTGCACAGAGGCAAACGACGACCAGCCATTTGTCAAGGGGACCTCAAACACACAATTCACTTGCATGCAAGCACACAAACACACACTGCATAGAGAAGAATAGGCAAACGCATACATGTCTGTGCACCGGAACCCACATTAGGCCTACATACAGAACACACACACACACACACACACACACACACATAGAACTAAGTTCTGAGCAGCTCCAGCATGGTCAATCCAACACTGACAATTACAATGCCTTAACAACGCAGTGTAATTTTAACCAAGTACTGAAGCCATTGGAGAACCTCACAGTACAGCTGCACTGTGTAAAGGAAAAAACAGGACGAAAAAAGCTGCCCAATCAGAAGCACAGCGTACAACCTCAAAGCCCCCCTCACTGTGAGACAGCACACCACCGGGTCAGACCAAGCTATTTCAATGAGGATTTTCTGATTTTGCATGCTTAAGACTCAAATTGTTCTCATATTATTTTCACACAATCCTTGTCCATCCAAATGAATAAAGCTGAACTCTGGCCATGATATTCTGCTTAGTTGTAGAGACAGAGGCGTCCAAATAGACCAAAAAATGGCTGCCATCACATGGGTTGGAATCCTTTATGTGAGCGTATGTCAGGCAATAAAGGAAATTTCACAAAACTCATAGAACACATATTTATCGAAATATTAATGCTGCCATCTATACAGGGCATCCAAGAAATCATTTTTGGTTTGTCTTCAAAGATAAAAAGTTTGTGGGCATATTCGTATAATCTTGAACTTTCACAATTTAAGCATTGTGACATGTAGCTAATGTGTACAGAAAACCATCATCCTTATGAAATTACTTCATAGTGAAAATAATTGTTCAATCATAACTCCTACATTAGGCCAATGTGATGTACTACACATATTGGACACTAGGTGGCAATTGACTTTAGAATTATTTTCAAAGACCCAATGGCCCCAATTTACACCCGTTTAACACTATATAGTTCAGATCTCAGTCATCTGTCATTCTTCCTTATTGAATCTGATGACTGAGATCTGAATTAGTGTTAAACAACAGGTGTAAATTGGGGCCATTGGGTCTTTGAAAATAATTATAGGCTAAATGTCCCTCCTTGGATATCTGTGTATGATGAGTGTGCAGCCGCATGTTTCACAGTAACCATACATTGATTCACCATTTCTCCTTGTCGTCTTCATTATTGAATTTCATAACTGAGATGTGATTTTAAAGTTGAAAGACTTTAAGGTTACCTTAATAGCCAGAAATAATGGTTCCAAATGATCTCACTGGACGAAAGGAACACACAGTCAAACAATCATGTCTACAGTTATCACTCAGGTCAAGTTTTTAGTTCAGTCATGATGATCTGCAACTCTGTTGGACAATTCTAAACAACAGGTGTAAACAGAGCCAATGCAGGGCTACTCACAGTCTTGGAGGACAGGATTGTGTGGAATTTCCATTCCATTCCTAGTCATTGTTTATTTTCTAAGCTCCATTTGAATAGTGACTAAAACAGTGACCTCTAGAGACCAATGGAAATATTTCATTAAAATAATAGTGTGATGTACTACTACAGGGGTTCTCAAACTTTTTGTTTATGCGGACCACTTTTTATTATCAAGGATTTTCGCGGACCACTTCATATGCAAACCGCAAAAATAAGTACATATATTGTTACGAACCCACGGCTGTAAAGTCTAAGGTGATTGCACCCCCCCCCAACCGCCATCTTGGAGGACCAAATGCCGGTGTTCCATAACGTTATGCAAACCAAACTAATAGGCTATCACATTTAATCGGGAGGTTGCTTAATTTCCCTCTATTGCCATCATCGGAATTTGCTTTGCGCAATGCTTACAGGTAGCTCAGCAATATACAAAATATACAGTGCACAACATAACAAAACAATTTTGGCGGTGTACAGAGACCGCGGCACTGCATGTATGGAGGAAATTCGTGGATGTGGAGTTTGTGTGTTGGACTGCTTGGTGACACTGGACATCTCGGGACAGCGGGGGCTATTTTTAATCATGGCTGTATTGCACTTTCATTCACTTGATTGATGTAATGATTCTGTTGGATGTCTTTGTTTGATATGTTTGTTTGTGTGTTGTGGGTCCCACTGTCTATGTCTTTTTTGTTGTTGCTGGGGCTACAACTGAAGTTCCCAAGCGGGAAATAAAAGTTCCCTAGCGGGGGGGGGGGGGGGGGGGGGTTAGGTATTCGTACGAAGCAAGATTCATTACAGAGTAAACCCCGGAACCCTCCCAAATCTGGAACGTGCATGGACTGAAGTAAAAAGAGCTGTTCTGGGTTTTATTGAGTTATCCAGCTAGTACTAACTCATTAATCCTGCTTCGTAGTATACCACCTTGGTAAGTAAAGTGCTTGTGCAGTTAATATGGGAGCAAAGTGATACGTTACATGTTAAAGTATTAACGGTAGGCTACAGCAGCCTACTTCAGCAATAAAACATTTTAGCTCGATGGATGGAATATAATAATTTTTTTTCTCGATCGGGAACTTCAGTTGTAGACACCATAAAAGGCAAATCAGTTCAACAAATAAAGTACATTTACCGTTACTTTCATTATTACTTTCAAATACATTGTTATTTGGTGCTTAATATCGTAACGTTACATTTTCTTTTCGCCCTCTTCTGGATTCTCATATTGCTCACACCCTGCCTGGCCAGCACAGGTAGCTAATGTTTAGTTTATCCAATCTATTTGTGAGACATCGTACAACGTAGCACCCCTAGCAATGTAATAATAGTTCAAATGAACACTGTTTTGATGTTCACAATATGCTTGACGTATCGCATTAGGTTAACATTAATGTTTCGCAGGCGTAGCAGTCGATCACACAAATGATATAGCTACGAACGTTAGCTAAACCAAGCGATTAATTCACTTTTAACTTTCTAACATTAAGATAATGCACATAAATATACATTAGGCCAGCTAGTTATGTATATATTAACTGGCTAACTTTATAATTTGTTCATAAAACATAATTTACCATTAATGATCCGAGCCTATGCTGTAACGATCCGAGCCTGGTTGCTGTCTAAATCCAGCTCACTCCTCACTGCTTTCAACCACCAGTCTCTTCTTTCGGTCGTAAAATTTAGTTTGTTCACCCTGCCTGGTAGTTTAGCTACTACGGTGAGTACTCAGATTAACATGTAAAAGAACATTTTCGCCTTTTCCCAGTTTTATTCGCACATCAGTACGCAGTGCAGAAGTTCGTCATTGTAGGACAGCAATCATAGTAGCGTTAGCATGAAACTCGTTTCCTGGAGTAGCGAACACTACTAGTTCAGTGGTAACGTCAAGCGTCTCTGTTAGGGTTGGTCCTAGTTCTATGTGACAGGCCTCTATTGCAAGATAGTGAGTAAACACATTCACGTTCATTCATTATTTTTTCTACGGACCACCAGTGGTCCGCGGACCACAGTTTGAGAACCGCTGTACTACTACACATATTGGACAGTAGATGGCAATGACCTTGAAAATATCCTTCACTTGACCTGGCTTTGACTTTGCCGACCTTGCCAGCTTCAGAGAAAGCTTATACCAACTTCTTTATGTTCAAAATACAAAATGTCGGTCTCAGCCTTCTGGTGCTGTCAGCCTCCTCATTGTGGCTTGAAAACAGGTCTGCTATAGGTTGTTGAAGGTCAGGGTGCCATATAAACCTTTAATTAACCATGAAGGTATTTCATAAGGGTAATGACACATCCTACACATTAAATGTATACAGACTTCTGTAAAATGTGAAAGTTACGAGGCTGAACAAATATGGCCACGTGATTTTCTAACATTGAAGATATACCACAAAACATTTGTATAATGGTTTCTATATGCTTTGCTTACATTTTTGCTATCCATCTAGAAAACAATAGAATAGAATAACTTTTATTTTCCCGCTAGGGAACTTCAGTTGTAGCCCCAGCAGCAACAAAAAAGACAGACAGTGGGGCAGACCCACAACACACAAACAAACATATCAAACAAAGACATTCAACAGAATCATTACATCAATCAAGTGAATTAAGTGAATTAAAGTGCAATACAGCCATGATTAAAAATACCCATATGTTCATAGTGGTTACTTTAGCAATCACTCAAAAAATCTGATATCTCTATTATTTAAAGAGGGAATGCTATCTTAAAAATGTAATTTTGGACCTTAGTTGAACCTTTATATTTCATAAACTACTATTAAGAATTCAAGGCTTAAACATTAATATGGGTGGTTGAAGAATGTGTACACCAAAAATAAACTGGTTCTGAACAATAGGCCCGCCACCCTCATTGAAACTGTGTGGTTTGACTCCACTGCCAACAACTGCAGGGGATGAAAACAGCCATTTTGGCTCTTCCACCAGTGAACGTAACATACATAAATCACTGGCCGTGTCCGAATCAGCACTCTTCCACACTGTTGAGTAGCCTTGGTGAGTAGATAGGGCGGGAAAGTCGTAGAGTAGGCAACATTTTTTCAAATTGCAGTATACTTCAAACACCCGGATGACACACTTACTTCCGGGTTTTTTTACTGAGTACATTTGGGAGCACACTTTTCAAGAAATACACAAACATTTTGGTCACAAAAATATCATGTGAGCTTCGTTTTTAAAAAAGTGCACTGTACGCAGGAGACAGGGCGCAGTAGATAGGGCTCTGATTCGGACACAGCTAAGGTTGACCATGATGCCACCCAAGTTAAGGCAGTGGACATGGGGAGCCATTTAGCCAAGTTACCAGTGAGGATAACAGTGGTGAACATGGGTCCTCACCATCTTTATTGCACAACCTCAATGAGCAGGTCCCTCTGTTATAGAGATTTACACTGCCATCGGGGGAAAAAATCAGTGCATCTAATGCAAAGGGAAGAAGGTACCTCCTGGCCCATTTCTAATAATACAGAAAATTATGAAAAGTCCATGACAGGTGTCCAAAGGGTTAAATAGTTGAAGAGAAGAAGCGGTTTATGACTATGATATAACCCAAGCATTTTTACTGTTCAGCTATTGATTGGTGCAGCTTATGCAAGCACACAGGAGAGAGCAAGATTACGGTGAAGCCCTATCAGTCATTAACCTAAATTACCATGGAGCAAAGCTGTGTGTCACAGGGGAATTGGGTTCAAAAACAGCACTTGTTTGTTTTGTTTTTTTCCATAATCCCCTTTAACTACTGATGTCTCTGCACACGAGGTCCCGTCTTTGCAAACGTGCTCTGGGCTCATCAGCCAATCGAAAGCACCCTGTGACACCTGCACCATCAAGACCTGCCATTCGGTTTCATGATTCCTTCAGAGCATGAGGGTTAGTTAGCTCTCCGTGGTCATCGTCACTGACAGCTAAGCAGTATCATGAAGAGGACCAATGAGCATGCATGCACGCACACTCCTTGCAATGAGACATGAAACTCTGCTTGGAGGTGTTCAACCCTGGATGGAGCACTGTCATGCTACCCATACTACCCAAAGGGACACACAGTCATACTACCCCTGAGGGACACAGTCATAGTATCCCTGCACACAGGTAATGAGTATGAAAGGGAGGGAGGAAACAAAATGGCCGTTTCCATGTTGTGGGTTTGCCGAAAGGTTCCAGTGTAACCATCAGGTACCTGCCATACAGGTCAGACTCACTGAGCCACCCCAACTTACCTTCCCATACTCCCAAGGAAACTTGCTGCACCTGTTCCTCTAGTATTCCCCACCAAATTGAATCATGTGACAAACCAAACCGTTCTGGAAGGAACTGTCTCGCTTACCGTTTCTAGAAACCACTATGCTGCATGCCATGCAATAACAATGGGTTCAACCCAGTTCTTCAACAAAGGATGGTGATGGGGAGGGCAATCTGAAAGATCAGCTAGTCTCTGAGACATGGCCCACTTTTGTCTCTTCAGGCTACTGTGTATAATGCTACAAGTGTCATATTCATTAGCCTATGCCATGATGTTAAAATACAACTTGGTGCAGTGTGGGTTGCAATTAATTCAAGTATTAAAACCACTAGAGGTTGTTAGGTAAGAGCACAGGGACAAACTTGGAAGGTCCTTGCTGCTGAGCACTTAACAAAACAAAACAGCCCGTTTCAATTCAAGTCACATCTCAGTGATAGGCTACAGAGAAGCCAGTCTTGCAGAGCCGGTCCAAATGTTCCACTTTCCCTGTAAGGCTTCGGTAATTTCTGAGCAATTCCAGTTCTCCTGGGAAAGCGCCATAGCGACTAAGCACAGTGCGGATAATGTAGCAAATGCAATCTGAAAAAACAAGGGGCCACGGAGCGGCGCCGTGGCTAGATTGGCAATATCTTATCTTACCTGACACCCAGCCCAATGTGCTCCATGACGTTGGACAGGGACACATCTTTGGCTTGAAATGGTTTTCTCTTCTCCTTGAACTCATGGGCCAAACAGATCCGCCAGCCTTCCGCCGGAACCCCATAACCAGGCTCAGACGATACATAGCGGCTCATAAGTTCGGTGGTTGTGCTGTTCTCACACTGCTCCATCTGGGCCAACGGTCGGTCCACTGGGTCCGGGTCAAAAGTGCAGTATTGCGGAAAGGGTGTAGTTTACCGGTGATCGTCCAATTAATGTTTTAAGCTTTTGGTGTTTTGAACAGTAACGTTAAAGACAGTAGGCTAGTTTAGATTAAATACAATTAAATTATGCTAATAGGTTAATTATTTGACTGACTATATCATCTGATACTTGCTCAAATCGTAGTTGAGCTACTTATAATCTATGTACACTATTTGCAGAGAGGCTGTCTATTTAAGCCGTTCAATTCAAACCTTCACAGGTGGTGCCGTCCCCACAAACGGCAACTGACATCTGTCGCAAAAACAGCAGCACTATCATCAAGCAGGTGATATCAGCAGTTTTTAGTTGACAAACGTTACCCTTCAAAACAATTACACACACCTCTGGTAGCGTTCAGGTGTGCATAGTGACGGCCTTGGCTCAGTATACCGTCTTACACTGTCCTCAAAATTACAAACACTCGGCCTGTCTAAGAACTGCAATCGCACACCGCTTCGTGTAGGCTACTGCAGAACAGCACCTACATTCTGCAGAAACCAGTCCGGATGTCGATATGACAGAAACGGTAATGTGTACATTTGGGATGCCCCCTTTATTCTGCTACTCCGCTGAACCTTGTCCCGAATGAGGAGGGGTCGCTGCTTTCTTTCCCGTTAAATATCCTGATAATTACAGGAGGGGTTTCGTCCCCTGGTCAACATTGCTCTATCCTGCTAACGGTTATAGGTCTGATTCCGTTGTATTCTGACAGCAATCTAGAGGTTTCCATAAACTTCAGCTGACTGGAGCCAATTGTTGCCTAACGCCGCCAAAACACGCAGCTAGCTACCACACAGTGTATTTACACGAGGTATCCCACATTAACATTATCTAACGTTAGCTGTATGACTGCTATATATTTGTAGAAAGCACACTAAACAGAAATTAAAGCAGCATACGCAGTGACTACATAACGTATCCGTCATTGTATAGGCATCGCGAGGGGAAAAGGGGGTGTTCGTATCTTCCAAATAGTGGGTCGTCCAATCAGCCACTGCAGCACCCTGTACCCAAATACGTTCACAAATCTGTAGTCTGCGATGCCGATGATACGGAAATCGCTCCACACCAGCACTGCTCAACTGATCCTCCAAATGCAAGCATAGACCAACTCGGACACACGAGGGAGGATATATTTCGACGTCGACTACATAAACGTGTGATTTTCAACAAATTGTGAAGAACTGATATACTTAACTACTTCCAAATAGTACGTTTTTCCATAAACCTGTCTTACAACTAGCTCAAGAGATTCTGAGGATATTGTGCATCTCGTACACTTACAGCAGTGTCCCCACTTGCCACTTTTGGTTGTTGCTTATATCCCTTGATATCAAAGATGCCACGGTGCAGTTCTGGGTGGCCAATAAAATAATATACCGACGTTCACGTGTACAATGTTTGCACATTTAGATGAGCACTATTAAAACAATTTCGATATATGTGATTGTTATGTTTTGAACATATTGGTAGTCAACTTACTCTAATACAAATTTAAGCATGCATTATTCCGTAGTGCTTCTTGTTAGATATTTTGGTATAGTTTAATATTGGGCAATACAAAAACTGGCTACAGTGATCAAGTTAAATTCACATCATTGTTAGACAGAGTGGAATGTACGAAAATACAGTTCATTGATTTTAAAAAAAACTTTAAAAAACTGTGTTTGCATGAGCAGGGAAAGCTTTGATAGATGAAACAGTGATACAATACTAAGCCCGTTTCCTCTGAAACCCAGGGAAAGAGAGTGGTCGCGCAGCTATTCAGAAATGAGTTGTTTTGTTTACGTGCTGTCGGTGTATTATTCAACCCTATATAAATTAGCTCGATAGCTAGCAATTGTTTTGGCGAGAGGACCTTAACTTTAATTTGCTCGAATTACGTGCTTGAATTAAGAAGCGAATAGAAATTTACAGCAGTGGAGTAACGTTGGGCTACGTCCGAGGCTGAGGTAGAAATGTGAAGCCCCATTTCGATTTTCAACAGGCAAAATCGAGGTGGATATAACGTTAGGTTGGCTTATTAGTTAGCTAACGTTAGTTGGACGCGATCCGATGTTCTTTTCAGTTCGGGAGAAATGGGCATTTGCGATGCAACATCTTACCTGTAACCAACAAGCTAGTTAAACATGTTGAGTACATATGAGTTACTCATGGACTTAACATACATCCACCCTCATTGTACCGTGACAACTCTGCCTATCCAACCTTTGAAGAAACTGATGTGCATAATGCAGCCACCAATCGGGTTTAAAGCCTGCATTTTGTTTCCAATGATACTCGACTTGCAGCTGCAGATGTGTTCACAGGAATGACAGACCGTAGCGTAACGTTAGTTGTGTGCATTTAAGTCAATCAAAATGAAACTAACGCGTGTCTCTGCAGATGATCGAGGTGGTGGCCTCAATGTCTCGGGGGCCCGTGTTCCTCGCCGGGGAGCTGTTGGAGTGTCTCATCACTTTCACGAACCCGATGTCTCACTTCTCTACCTCCGCCAGCAGGTACCTTAAGGCCACGTTCTTCGTCCGCTCTTAATAGGTCAGCGCAGATGAGCACTATTGTGCTTCCATCCATGACCCAACTATCCAAGTGATATTGTTAGGCATGAACGTTACATTCGCCATCTATTTCTTAAAATGTGCTTTAAAATACTCTGTACTTTAAAATCTAATTTATTTGCCCCACTGGTGCCCTGTATAGATTTGCCCTTCACCTTTACTAAATCTCGCGCCCTCTCCCTCTTCATGACAGTGAGATGCTCGCTTGGGCCAGTGCCCAGATTCACTGTCAGTTCCACGCCAGCGAGAGCCGTGTGGCCCTACCGGCGCAGGGGACCAAGCTGGACGTGCAAGCGGGGAGCGACACCGTACTAATCCCCAGCAGGGGTGAGTGAGACCAAAAATATGGTCATTGACGGAATGTGACGGCCTTCAGTCTTCTTGGTTGTTTAAAGTGGCCATTTAATTTAAAAGTTAACAAATGTATTAAGTTCATTAGGATAGTTATTGTAGTGTAAACTGCTAGCACATCAAAGTTTGCTATGATATCTTTAAATTATATAATTAATCCATTCAAATGACCTTTAACATTTTGTATTGCCTTTGCTGCAGTGATTACATGGTACTGCCTGCTATTGAAATCCTCCAGAGTCTCAATGCTCGGTGCCTGAGTCTTCATTGTAATTGTCCTTGTGATTAAGATTAAAGCACTAAGCGCTTTTCATCCATTAACACCCCAGATATTTCTGGCACCCATACTGTACAGTACGCCACAGTACTATGTGGAACCAAATGGGGACATTTTAACTATTTATTTAAGTGGCTGCGAGAGAACCTTGCCTTCTTTCATTGCTGGGTATACTCTCACAATGTGCATGTTGTCAAGGGTCAGATTACCATGCTTATGCACCCCTCACACACCCCCCCCCCCCCCCAATTCCCCAATCAGGTGAACGCGGACAGTGTATGCTGGACACCCCCCCAAAGATCCTGTTCTGTGATCTGCGGCTTGACCCAGGAGAGAGCAAAACCTGTAAGTCTGACGCCAGTATTTTCACATGTATGCACAGTCAAGCTGTTTGCCCACACGTTTCTCATCATACCCGTCTATGTCTGATACAGAAACTCATCTGTTTACCTAAGTAGCTGTATCTGTGTTTCTGACACTACTTCCCCATTTGTTTTACTCAGATGCCTTCTCTCAAACTCTCACTGGTTTCCTGTTTCAGACTCGTACAATGAGATTGTGCCCACAGACGGACCCCCCAGTTTCCGTGGGCAGGCAGTGAAGTATGTGTACAAGCTGACTATCGGCTGTCAGCGCGTCAACTCCCCCATAAAACTGCTGCGTGTGCCCTTCAGGGTTTTGGTGCTGCTCGGTGAGCCCCTCCTTTACTTGCTCAGCCAGATGAAGACAGCGTAGGCTAAAACATGTCTGTCTTTCCATTGTCTAAAATTTCATTAAAGGAAATGTTGAGACAATGTAGTGTTGCCAAGATGATTATGACTTAAATATTTTCTATTAGAGTCCAGGCTTCCATCTTCTTTTTGTTTCTTTAATATGGTACCCATGAAATATTAATTGAAGAGCCCTGCTGTACAGTAATGCATCGGATTGTTCGTGAAGAACTAAAGGTTTGTTGCGTCCATAAGAGATGGGTATTAATGGACAGGCTTCACCAGAACTACAGCCCCCATCAGCGTATTCATGTTCAGTCAAATGGTGAAGGAGTGTCCGCTCTCCCTCCCCAGGCATGCCCGAACCCCCATTCCCCCAGCACGAGGAGGTGGCCCCCTCCAATCCATTTCTGGAGGAGGAGGAGGGGGGCAGGAGGGACGCTCGGCCCCTGGAGAGAGCGCTGGACATGCTGATGATCAGTACCTCACGTCGCTGTGCACGTGAGTCACCCCCTCATTAGTGTCTGAGTGTGCTGGCCCACCTACCACCTGTGCTTCATCTTCCCTGTATCTGTCTGCCATTTCTGAGGTTCCATCTTTGTTATCCCAGGTTACCTCATGTATCCTTTGATCTGGTTGTGTGCCCGTCCACTGATTCTGTCATCTTTGTATTTGTCTACTTACCAGGTGCTGTTCTGCAGGAGTAATTAATATCTCACCCATTCTTTCATATGTGTGTCTTATAGGGTGTGCGTGACCTTTGCCCTCTCTCCCACCCAGATCTTTTCAACATCACAAATATGCGTGGGAAGGTGGCCAAGTTCTGCATCTTTAAGACCGTGTACAGACTTGGGGAAGACATCATTGGCACTTTCACCTTCTCTGACGGAGACATACCCTGCCTGCAGGTCTGTCTGTCTTTTTCACATTATCTGATGGAAATGTACCCTGTGTACATATCTGTGTTTCACTTAACCTGAAGGAGATTTGCCTTTGTATACATGTTTGTTTTACCCTTATTGGGTGAGGGTAAAACAATTTTCCACATGTAATTTAATAATCTCCAAAAATGGTAAAATGCTGTATAACAGGGGTCTACAGCATAGGTCTAGGTCTACTGGATTGATCAGTTAAAGCAGTTGATTATACAGCTACACTTGGTTCCTTCAGCTGGTTTTGGTTTCTGATTTTAAGGTGAAACCAAAAATATGCAGATCCAGCAATACACCAGGACTCCTGTTGCATATTAATGCCACAAGTGTATATATTTTCCTATAATGTCTGCATTTGCATTAAAGTCCAGTAGTTCGTCCTTACCCTTGAGAAATCACTTGGGGGGAAAAAAACTTGTTTGCATAGGAGAGTTTTCACACAACATTATGTACTTAGTGTACGGTGTTACATATTAATAGCTGTGTGTGTGTGTGTGTGTGTGTGTGTGTGTGTGTGTGTGTGTTGCAGTACTCAGTCAGCCTGCAGAGTGAGGAGGAGGTCCAGCAGCATTACCAGCGGCGGCCCGGTCAGTCCGCCAGCATCACAGGTCACGGTCGGCACCTGGAGTCCTGCCTGCACACAGCCTCCTGCCATTTCTCCCTGCCTGTGCCGCTCAACGTCACCCCAGGGTTCAGCACCGACATCGGTCAGCTGCCCGTCATCTCAGCCACAGCCTCCAACATGCATACTGCACTATCTGCGTCCATTTAATTACAGCACCCCCCCTTGCTATGTGGATATACTGTAATATTGCTTACTCCCCTCTCGCATTCCTTTCATCCATACTGACAGCTAACATGGCAGACTGGTCACATCATAAATGATGGCTCCCCTGTTTCTTCCTCAAGCCTTGTGTTTTTTTTATACATTTCACCAAATCACAGGTTATAACCGGTTATAACTGTTTCTTTAATCTCCGCAATCATAGCCTCACAGTCATGTTATATCCAGGAGGTCAGCCTTGGCCAGTACTGTGTAACGATTGTATTAGTAATTGGTGCTCAGACAATTTTCTTCCTGAATGATTAATCATCTCTCCTGTTTTCTGCTGTTTCTCTCTCTTTCTTTCAGTTTCTCTGAGATGGCGCCTGCACTTTGAGTTTGTCACAGCCAGAGAGCCTGTGGAGCCACCAACCGTGCTGCAGAACGAATCAGAAGTCACGGTGTGGACAGGGGCGGATCATGTGGACGTGGACACCTTTAGCTGGGACCTGCCCATCAAAGTGCTACCCACAAATCCCGCCCTCGCTTCCTACGTCTCCCAGTTCTCAGGGACCAACAGCATCAATATTTAAAGGCAAAGTGGACTATGGTGGAGGTGTGTGTGTGTGTGTGTGTGTGTGTGTGTGTGTGTGTGTGTGTGTGTGTGTGTTGCAAGAAGAGAACGGTTTGAATTGGGGGGGGGGTTTGTTTGTGCATTTGGGAAGTATTAAATCTTGCAACATCTGCTCTGTATTTTATTTTAATATTTTGTTTGTTTTTCAGTGCAATCTAAATTTTCTTGATAAGTTTAACACAAAAATTAATTGAGTCAGAACTAAAGCCCATAAAAACACTGAATTATGCAAAGCTTACAAGTCCAGCACACTTAAATGATTCCACATTTTTGAAATCATCCAAGGCCGTGTCTGTTTTCACATGGAAAAGTGTGCAGAGTAGTTGTTTATTTTGAACAATAGTTTTAAATTGTTTTTCTGTGTTTTACTCGATGAGCTCTGTGACTATATAAACACGAATTATGTATGGGTCAGGCATTTTCACTGTCTAATTAAAAAGGCAGTATGTTAGCTGTTATGAAATTAGCTGTTATGTAATTGAGAGAGGTAAATAAATACCCCATTCTCTCTTTCACTTTGTAAATCATTTGTCAATTATTGTGTAGCTGCACAATGCAAACAGCAGAGAAGAATATTATAGGTGTACAGAGTGAAAGACTGCAAACCTTTCTCAGAGAAGAATATTATAGGTGTACAGAGTGAAAGACTGCAAACCTTTCTGGTATTTACCCATGATGCTCTGCAAAGCTAATATACTATTGTCTCCAACAAAATAGCTGCCACAGATGTTATTTGATGTTTACCATTTTATTAGCATTTTTATGAAATGTATGAATATCGTACATATACAAAGCTTCACAGCTCTTTACTCGCATATGTTTAAAACTTTTCTAATCATGCAATGCCTAAAAACATTAACACAAGCATTACAAGTCTTATAAAGTCAATACAAATTATTATATATTTAGGATATTTACAGTAGTGCACTCCATGATAAATGGTGGTTACAATCCAGGATGAAGATCATGCTTATTGAGATGGGTGGTGGTTGAAAGCTTAGATAATTCATAGAGAAGCTGCACAACTCCAGTAACATTAGCATGTATAGGGTCTTTGTCTCAACCATGCTGATATGTAACATACTATTATACATGCTAGTTGGCTAGTTATGTCAGCAAATGACTGATATAATTCATGATGCATTTGAAGCTAGAATAGCAATGAAAGAAGAGTGCAGAGCTGATATACTATCTTTCTGTTAATTGGCTGAGCAGGTTCATCTTGTTTTTGATTATAGGCTCAAGATTGAACATGGGAGATAACAACAGGGGACTGCATGCATGGTAAAACGTGGTAGTTCAAGTGGCCCTGTCTACAGCATTCTAGGAGAAAGTCACATCTCATCTATGCTATTTAACACACTGCCGCATGTGTAGTTCTATGCTTTTTAGCTGATAATGATTAGATCAGGTAATGTGAGAACCAGGTGTGGTGTGTGTGCGTATCGGGGGGAGCACGTTGGGAGTGTTACCCTCCCAGCTTCATGTTGTGTGTCCCATGGTGAGGGGCCAGGTTACCATCTTGTCCTGGGACACAAGGAAGCCGGGGGTCTGCAATCTGGACGACAGTAACCGTGCAGGTCTCCATCTCCACTCGAATCTCACACCAAGCTGGGAAGTCCACTGGCCGCTGGATCCTACAAAGAGATGGAGAGAAAGAGTGTAATGGAAACGATGTTTCTGTTCTCAAACATGAGTGCAGAACATCAACATAGTGGAGTGTACCTCTTGCTAAAAATAATACCCATTATTTGATCCTTCAGCTGAGCACTGGCTACACACCTGTAGTTTGGTGAGGTAACTGCATTGATTTTTAGTAGTAGTAGTAGAAAACATTTATTATCCCTTATGGGAAATTGGTTTTGCAGCCAAACAAAATCGATAATACAAACAACAACACTGTGTACAATACAAAAATCCGAGACATCACATTAAAAGTTTTAAAAGTGGACTGAAAGGATTATTTAAGAAGGATATAACGGCAGGAATAAATGACTGCCTTTACATATTTGTCTTGCCCAAAGGTATTTTGGTTTTTAAAATTTGTGTTTATTTTATGGAAAAGATAAAATATTTATAGGATATGTTTTTTTCCCATTATAGGTGACTAGCCTATATTACATTGTGACATCATGCATGTGTGCATGTAACAGGAATACAAAATGTCTGTGAAATTAAAACAGGACTGCATGCTGTGCAACTAAACTGGAATATGCAATTTGGAGAGGCTTGCCATTTCATTTTTGCAATTTTTCTGAGAAATCAAGTGCTGAAGGGAACACTTTATGGAAGTGTTCTTTGACATCCCAAAAATGACTCCCTGAAGATTTCATCACATTTATTGTCAATTTATTTTTGCTGTTAAACCCAGGCCATCCTGGAGTAGACAAGAGGAACTGACCAGTGAGACGAGATATACAAAATGTATATTTTTGTTTTTAGTCCTTGTTTATATGCCCTTTTCAATTTTCATTATTGTATTTATGTTTTTTGGTTGTTCGTCCTGAATGTTTTACTTATACGAGATCTCAGTGGGACTTCCTGGTAAAATAAAGGTTAGATTAAAAAAATTAAAAATTATAAAAAAAAAATATATATATATATATTTTTTTTTAAATGGCTAGATGTGTACTTACATTTCGCAGCAACCGACACCCATGGGGTGCAGACAGGTACAGTGGAGACACCCACTCTCCATCCAGGTTTCACCAATGGAGTAGTGCTTCCCCTTGTACTCACACAGCCCTAAGAGAGCACAACAACATCTACTTTATTTTGATGAACGCAACTGGAGAATGATGGTTCTACCTGAAAAAATCAAACATGTAGCCTACATAACAAAATCTAACCCAGGACCAATCTTCAATCATTCAACCTGATTATTAAAAATGACAAACTTTGCAGTGCAATTGTGTTTTAAACTCGCACGGCATTCCCAAATGCAGTATAAATCTCTAGAACGATGCAATAGGCTAAATGTCGCAGCTGAAGTTGGAGTGACTGCCGCAAAATGTGTGAGAACAATGAGATCCAGTTTGTGAAATAACCTTTCTTGGTAAATAGAACATTAAGCTCCTTTTGTCAAAATTTGAACAAAACATCTGGTATGTAACAGGGTGCAGAGCTGCCCTGTGTGTAATACCTCACCTTGGGAGTTGAAGTGGCACTGGGTGGATAGTGTCAGGCAGTTGGTCCAGAAAATGGCACCTGTTAGGACAACCAAAGCCCAGTGTCCTGCCATGGTCTCCATGTTCTCCGCTCTCTAAATCTCTCCCTCGCCTTCACACCAAAATTTATACCCCCCAAAAAATGTATGAGCTGGGCACAAAGTGGGGTTGGGTGGGGAAGTTCCAGGGGGGTGCAGGGGAAAAAAGGTTGTGTCTTGGCGCAACTTTGGCACTCTGGAGAACATAATTCTCTGCTCCAATGGGCATGACCTCTAAAACGATAGAAACACTGACACATCCTGGTATGACTAAGAGATGGAGCGAGTGACAGAGAGAGAGAGAGAGAGAGAGAGCGAGAGAGAGAGAGAGAGAGAATGAAACCTATATAAATTATAAGAGCAGGTCTAAACACTGATATATACATAAATATATATAACAATCAATAGTCAACCAATAAGCTGCTTAGAAGTATGTTTCTCTTGCTGTTTTCATCCAATGCAATACAAAATGCATTTGTGCTGCGTAAGATGTTGCATGTTGCAGAATATTCCTCAACAACCAGAGTACGGCCAGCTCAACCTTCTGCGTGAAAAATAAGGTGTATGTAATATGTAATAGTATGTAATATTGACCTCTAAGGACCAAAGTGGTTACCAAGACATTACTAGGTTATATAACAGCTCTGTCAGCACTGACCCCTGACTGTTCCCCTCAGGATGAGCTCATGATGATGTACGTAAGCGGGGTTCCAGCAGTAGCTCACCAGCCTTCACACTGTGATTTCATATGGGGCTTATCCAGGGTTCAGGTTGTTTTGGGCCATTAAGGTGGA
This sequence comes from Ilyophis sp. 1 JC-2022, assembly GCA_022702515.1. Classification (NCBI taxonomy): domain Eukaryota; kingdom Metazoa; phylum Chordata; class Actinopteri; order Anguilliformes; family Synaphobranchidae; genus Ilyophis; species Ilyophis sp. 1 JC-2022. Next base: position 101,367,283 of record CM040404.1, on the reverse strand, counting down.
GGAAGCTCATAAATACAGGATTTGACATTTATAGTGCTGCTGCGGGTGTCTATCTGGAGAAGGGCAGGACCAACTCAAACCTGCACTCGCCATCTCTCCTATCACCCTATACAGGACAGGAGCGCAAATTTGGTTTGAGGTGGGGTTGGGTGAGGCGGGAGGAGGGCATCTACAATGGGGGAAATAAGTATTGGACACGTCAACAATTTTATTATCAAACATATTTCCAATGTAGCTATTCACATGAGATTTTGACCAGACATTGGTATTAACTCAATAAAACTACACAGCTAAAGAAATTGTCACGTTCCAATTCTTTAAAAAAGTTATGTGCAATAAAGTTAAATGACACAGGAAAAAAGTATTGAACACGCTAAATTAAATGTATTTAATACTTGGTAGAAAAGCCATATTTTTTATATTTGGTTGCATATCCTTTGCATGCCATGACTTTATGATGTCTGTGACCCAACAACATCAAAAGGCTCTTGATATCTTATTTGCTGGTACTCTTACAAGCGATACTATAACAGCTCTGCATTTGAATGGATCTCTGACTTATTTTTCAAAAGGAAAATAAGTCAGGAGAAACAACCCTTATAGTGATCCTTCCATATCTACTGTATTTCTGGCAGCAGAGTGATGATTAAAGGCTTGTTTAATACATCAGACCCTTGATGACTTAGAGCCACTTAGCCAACCATGTGTTCTATACTGTTCCAGTGTAATTTACAGCTAAATCTTGTCTCACCCCCCAATTCCCATAGAGATCCATTCAAATGCAGAGCTGTTATAGTATCACTTGTAAGAGTACCAGCAAATAAGATATCAAGAGCCTTTTGATGTTGTTGGGTCACAGACATCATAAAGTCATGGCATGCAAAGGATATGCAACCAAATATAAAAAATATGGCTTTTCTACCAAGTATTAAATACATTTAATTTAGCGTGTTCAATACTTTTTTTCCATTTCACTTTATTGCACATAACCTTTTTTAAGAATTGGAACGTTACAACTTCTTTAGCTGTGTAGTTTTATTGAGTTAATACCAATGTCTGGTCAAAATCTCATGTGAATAGCTACATTGGAAATATGTTTGATAATAAAATTGTTGACGTGTCCAATACTTATTTCCCCCATTGTACGTACGAGGTAATGCTCCCTGAGCCAGAACAAAACATTGGCTCATATTTGCTCAACTCCTACAATTTCATATCAAATGTATGAGGGAGAGATATAGTGGACAAAAATGGAACAAAATGTGAACATACTGTATGTGAACAGGCGTTTTAATTGGGCCTCAACGTCACTGCCATTTTGGTAAAGCGTACATTGGTACCACCAGAGTCAAAGGTGTGGAATGACATCCACAGGTCAGTCCCGACGCAACTACATTCACAAGCAGCTTATCACCAACAGAGAGGCATAGCATGGATGTACTTTACCTTTTCAACATCTTTTTGCATCTATTAGCCAGTGAAGCCTCAATTATTATTTTAATTAATTAATTAATTTTTCATATTCATTTTATTCATTGCACTTTTCATTTAGTTTTTGTACAACTGAAATAAAGATCCTGACAATTGAATGCTGCTGATTTACCTCATACATTCGTACACTGTCTATGTATACTGACAGATTTTCTACTTTTCAAAGGCAACTGTCCAGATTCTGTGAAGAATAAAGTTTCTATTTCTATTCTCCTCAATAAGAAGCAGGAAACACTCTTTCCGGAGGTTTTTTTAAAAGTTTTTTTTAATATGCAAAATATACAAACATATATGGCATTCAAAATACATAATCAAATGTTTGTACAGATTACGCCGAACCAAGAACATTATATACGAATACAATTATACACATATCCATAGATATCTACCCACATACATCTACACAGATACACATGTATACATACACAATTGAATAACTAAAAAATTAAATATAAAATATAGAAAAGGGGTCTTATATACAATCAACTTATATTATGAATCAAAAGCATCAATTAACTTTAAAGCCTTTTTACTCTTCGTTAATTTAAGGGAACATATAAAAAAGTTAAGCTCTTTTTCAAAAACCAGTAGTAAAGGGGGGTTTTTAAAACATCAACATTTGTGAATAAACAAACATAGGGTTTGTTTAACATAACATAACATAATCAAGCAATTTGTCATAAATTCTATCAGTCCGTCCCAGAGAAAAATACCAACTTGGATATCATGGTATGTGAAGTTGGAGATATTAACTTTTTTTAATTTGAAGCCAGTTGTATAACGAACATCAAAAAAATAAATGTTCTGAGGTACTCTTTCCGGAGGTTACAGACCCCATAAATCTGGAGTTGGCCTATGTGGTTCGCTTGGGAGTTTTAAACTACAGACTTGATCAAGTGAGAGAATAATAAAGGTCCAAAGAGCTCTGGGGTATTTCACAAATCCTTGTTCTCCAGCTGTACTATGTGTCTATATCTAAAAGAATATATAAATAAACAAATTGCATATTTTCCTTTGTGAGCACTCCAAGTGAGAATTTTAAGAAATGTCTTTATTTCTTCTGTTCTAAACATCAACGTTGAAGAATGTGCAGCTGAGCTCATGTCATCCTCTGTTAATGCGGGTGAAATGGTCCGTGTCCTTTTAAACAGGTCTTTAATAACAAGTGGAGCGTGTAATAGACAGAGGTGCTATGCTATTACAGAGACTCACTCATTCCATCATTTATCAAATGTATCCAGAGCAACAACACATATTACATTTTTACATGCAATTAATTTATACAGCTGGATATTTTACTTAAGTAATTCAGGTTAAGTACCTCAAGTTAAGCGTCTCAGTTGGGAACTGAACCTACGACCTTTAAGGTACAAGCCAAGTTCCCGAATCATTATACACTGCTCAAAAAAATGAAGGGAACACTTAATCATCACAGTATAACACCAAGTCAATTAAACCAAGGCAGCATAACATTCGCCATGGCGTCTCCAGACTCTTTCACGTCTGTCACATGTGCTCAGTGTGAACCTGCTCTCATCTGTGAAGAGAACGAGGCGCCAATGGCAAACCTGCCAATTCTGGTGTTCTCTGGCAAATGTCAATCGAGCTGCACAGTGCTGGGCTGTGAGCACAGGTCCCACTACAAGACGTTGGGCCCTCATGCCACCCTCATGGAGTCGGTTTCTGACAGTTTAGTCAGAAACATGCACACGAGTAGCCCGCTGGAGGTCATTTTGTAGGGCTCTGGCAGTGCTCCTCCTGTTCCTCCTCGCACAAAGGAGCAGACACCGGTCCTGCCGCTGGGTTGTTGCACTTCTACGGCCCTGTGCAGCTCTCCTCGTGTAATGGCCCGTCTCCAGGTATCTCCTCCACGCTCTTGAGACTGTGCTGGGAGACACAGCAAACCTTCTTGTGGCGGCACGTATGGATGTGCCATCCTGGAAGAGCTGGACTACCTGTGCAACCTGAATGGGCTGCAGGTACCGCCTCATGCTACCAGTAGTGACAAAGGCACTAGCAAAATGCAAAACTAGAGAAAAATCAGTCAGGAAGGATAAGGAGAGAGAAATGTGGCCTGCAAAAACATTTACTTTGCTGTTGCCTCTCCTGTCCATCTGTTGTCACTTTCATTTGCACCAAAGCAGGTGAAATTGATTCACAATCGTTTACGCTTCCTAACTGGACACATTGATATCCCAGAAGTTTAATTGACTTGGTGTTATACTGTGTTGATTAAGTGTTCCCTTAATTTCTTTGAGCAGTGTACTAGCCTACACTGCCATCAATATAACTAATCAGTGAGCATTATATAATCAGACAAATCAATAGACAAAAGAGTGGCGAGAGGGGAAAGGATTTCCTCCATTTCCCATAGCTGTCTACTACAGACCACCTTCCCATGAATGGAAACAAAAAAAGTAACAAAGAACGAATAATCTGCTATTCTTTTGCTTGCTGTATCCCCTCAAAACAAATCAAACGAAACATCTGTCACCATGCAGAACGATTTATAGGTCACGGAGTCCTTTCATATACTTAGTTAATGAAACTGGCATCTGTGAGGAGCATGCAGTTTTTCTTGTGCGGAAAAGCACAATTCGAGTCCCTGGGGAGCTTTTTGGATATTGTTCCACCTCTGCCGCACAATTTACTGATGTGTCTGACTGAACCTCTTTTTCCAGTTTTGAAGGAAAGATTTTGAGAAAGTCGTAAATCAGCTAGACGAGGCCCAGCACAAAGGTTTATGCATGACATGGGATTTAGAGCCTTTGTAATCGTACTGTCAATCTTTCGCGTGAGAATAATCGAACTGAGTGGTCAACACCACTAATATCCATACACTTTGAACAAAAGTTGAATACGCCTGTCATACACTAGTCGGTAGTTTGAATTTTTCCAATCCAAACCTTGTTCCATGCGTTTAATTCCAATACACGATGCCTCAGTGCCTCTTTCGAAAGACCCTTTAACCCCGCCTCTGTTTTAATTTTCAACCAACCAGTAACGGAGAGGAATCCATCAGACAAAAGTAATAGAACGTAAAGCGCAGCGATCACACAACACAGTATCATAGCACAGTATTCACCAATCCAAGGTGATCTTACAAGCGATTATTTTGTCTGTGTTGAACTGTTTACTTTACATTGTGCTAGCTCGCTTTCTGTACAGAAAACATCAAATATTATGTCCGGGTAGACGTTTGCCACAGTAATGTCATCACCTTTAACAAGACGAGCAGATAAACTTTGAAATATCACGAGTGGTGGCTACAGGGAAATTGAGTTAGGCTACATATTATGAGCTCATGTGATCAACGTTGGCTAGCTAAGTTCTAGTCGGTGCAGAACGGGTACTTTTCGGCTTTTGAGGCCTCCTTCCATCCGTCCATCGAAAATACGAATATTGTTTCGGCCTGGTGATCTCACTTTATTTTCCAGTGTGTCATATTGCCTATCTTTCCGAAGATGGATACAGACAAGTTTAACTATGTCTATAGCTGTGATATGGACATAAATGTACAGCTAAAAATGTAAGTGCCTTCTCGTGACAATGTAACGTTAACTAGCAAGCTCGCTCGCAATCAATATAACGTTATTAATTGGCTAGCTAACGTACAGTAAAGCGTTAACTTAGTTTAGTGAATTTTACGGACATCTCCGTATTAGTATGTTTTCTTTGCAAAAGAAGCTTGAGTTAGCTCGCCGAGTATTGACATGCAAATTGTCATCGGAGGTTTATGCATTATTGTATCGTTTTACAGCGCGCATCAGCTAGCTAAAGTTAACAAAGTGGCAAATGATGAGGTGATATTTGTCCCAAAAGCAGTCAGGAAGCAATGTATCGATCTTATGGCTAGTTGGGTAATTCCGTAATCGTGAAAATTGATAGGGAAATTGTGTTAGTCCACCTTGCAACATATTCGTCTATTTTGTTTTCATTTCGGCATAGCAACATGACTCACCAAGTCTAATTTTATAACAACTTGTTAACGAGAGCTTTGGGATGAGACCACAGTGCGCCTGTTATAGACATCATCCACATTCCATACTCGTGGTGCCCTCGTAACTAGAGGCAAACTCCGGACATAAGACGATCATGAGCAAAGCAAACAAGTCTGCAGATGCTCATGTGCGCAACGACACTGTGTCGAAGACCTCGTAGAACTGTCTGTCCATGATTTGTATCACCGTAGACCTCAAATGACTCGATGCGGTTTGCGCACTTTACCTGTAAACCTATTACTACTGCTACTGCTACGGGTTGTGACAATGTTCCATTCATTTTGAGAATGAATTCAGAGTAGAAAAGACTAGAAAAAAACGTCACATTGGTGTAGTTAGGATTCAAAACGAGTGCCAGCCTCACAATTTTATAGCCTTTACAACTTGCCTGCATGTGATGCGTTGTTGCCTGGGATGTGACGAAGTTGAATCTTGCCCATAGTCCTGTCCTATGAAGTGACGCATTTAATCAGGAATTTCTTAACCCAGATAGTTGGACACTAAAACAATGTGACTTGATGCGTTCTTAAACACAGCAATGTGATCAAGTGGCCGTATTACAGGAAACATTGCCTTGTTATCGCATTCACTGTTCGTCATAACTTGTCAACATCCCTGATGTGATGGAGTAGAAAAACATGGTGCCATTATGTTGTGATTCACGAGCATAACGCTTGTTCTCCTTCTCTCAGTGGTAGTCTGGAGGGATTATGTTGTGATTCACAAGCATAACGCTTGTTCTCCTTCTCTCAGTGGCAGTCTGGAGGGATTATGTTGTGATTCACGAGCATAACGCTTGTTCTCCTTCTCTCAGTGGTAGTCTGGAGGGATTATGTTGTGATTCACAAGCATAACGCTTGTTCTCCTTCTCTCAGTGGCAGTCTGGAGGGATTATGTTGTGATTCACAAGCATAACGCTTGTTCTCCTTCTCTCAGTGGTAGTCTGGAGGGATTATGTTGTGATTCACTAGCATAACGCTTGTTCTCCTTCTCTCAGTGGTAGTCTGGAGGGATTATGTTGTGATTCACAAGCATAACGCTTGTTCTCCTTCTCTCAGTGGCAGTCTGGAGGGATTATGTTGTGATTCACAAGCATAACGCTTGTTCTCCTTCTCTCAGTGGTAGTCTGGAGGGATTATGTTGTGATTCACGAGCATAACGCTTGTTCTCCTTCTCTCAGTGGTAGTCTGGAGGGATTATGTTGTGATTCACAAGCATAACGCTTGTTCTCCTTCTCTCAGTGGTAGTCTGGAGGGATTATGTTGTGATTCACGAGCATAACGCTTGTTCTCCTTCTCTCAGTGGTAGTCTGGAGGGATTATGTTGTGATTCACAAGCATAACGCTTGTTCTCCTTCTCTCAGTGGTAGTCTGGAGGGATTATGTTGTGATTCACAAGCATAACGCTTGTTCTCCTTCTCTCAGTGGTAGTCTGGAGGGATTATGTTGTGATTCACAAGCATAACGCTTGTTCTCCTTCTCTCAGTGGTAGTCTGGAGGGATTATGTTGTGATTCACAAGCATAACGCTTGTTCTCCTTCTCTCAGTGGTAGTCTGGAGGGATTATGTTGTGATTCACTAGCATAACGCTTGTTCTCCTTCTCTCAGTGGTAGTCTGGAGGGATTATGTTGTGATTCACAAGCATAACGCTTGTTCTCCTTCTCTCAGTGGCAGTCTGGAGGGATTATGTTGTGATTCACAAGCATAACGCTTGTTCTCCTTCTCTCAGTGGTAGTCTGGAGGGATTATGTTGTGATTCACGAGCATAACGCTTGTTCTCCTTCTCTCAGTGGTAGTCTGGAGGGATTATGTTGTGATTCACAAGCATAACGCTTGTTCTCCTTCTCTCAGTGGTAGTCTGGAGGGATTATGTTGTGATTCACGAGCATAACGCTTGTTCTCCTTCTCTCAGTGGTAGTCTGGAGGGATTATGTTGTGATTCACAAGCATAACGCTTGTTCTCCTTCTCTCAGTGGTAGTCTGGAGGGATTATGTTGTGATTCACAAGCATAACGCTTGTTCTCCTTCTCTCAGTGGTAGTCTGGAGGGATTATGTTGTGATTCACAAGCATAACGCTTGTTCTCCTTCTCTCAGTGGTAGTCTGGAGGGATTATGTTGTGATTCACAAGCATAACGCTTGTTCTCCTTCTCTCAGTGGTAGTCTGGAGGGATTATGTTGTGATTCACTAGCATAACGCTTGTTCTCCTTCTCTCAGTGGTAGTCTGGAGGGATTATGTTGTGATTCACAAGCATAACGCTTGTTCTCCTTCTCTCAGTGATAGTCTGGAGGGATTATGTTGTGATTCACAAGCATAACGCTTGTTCTCCTTCTCTCAGTGGTAGTCTGGAGGGATTATGTTGTGATTCACTAGCATAACGCTTGTTCTCCTTCTCTCAGTGGTAGTCTGGAGGGATTATGTTGTGATTCACAAGCATAACGCTTGTTCTCCTTCTCTCAGTGGCAGTCTGGAGGGATTATGTTGTGATTCACAAGCATAACGCTTGTTCTCCTTCTCTCAGTGGTAGTCTGGAGGGATTATGTTGTGATTCACAAGCATAACGCTTGTTCTCCTTCTCTCAGTGGTAGTCTGGAGGGATTATGTTGTGATTCACAAGCATAACGCTTGTTCTCCTTCTCTCAGTGGTAGTCTGGAGGGATTATGTTGTGATTCACAAGCATAACGCTTGTTCTCCTTCTCTCAGTGGTAGTCTGGAGGGATTATGTTGTGATTCACAAGCATAACGCTTGTTCTCCTTCTCTCAGTGGTAGTCTGGAGGGATTATGTTGTGATTCACAAGCATAACGCTTGTTCTCCTTCTCTCAGTGGTAGTCTGGAGGGATTATGTTGTGATTCACAAGCATAACGCTTGTTCTCCTTCTCTCAGTGGTAGTCTGGAGGGATTATGTTGTGATTCACAAGCATAACGCTTGTTCTCCTTCTCTCAGTGGTAGTCTGGAGGGATTATGTTGTGATTCACAAGCATAACGCTTGTTCTCCTTCTCTCAGTGGTAGTCTGGAGGGATTATGTTGTGATTCACAAGCATAACGCTTGTTCTCCTTCTCTCAGTGGTAGTCTGGAGGGATTATGTTGTGATTCACAAGCATAACGCTTGTTCTCCTTCTCTCAGTGGTAGTCTGGAGGGATTATGTTGTGATTCACAAGCATAACGCTTGTTCTCCTTCTCTCAGTGGTAGTCTGGAGGGATTATGTTGTGATTCACAAGCATAACGCTTGTTCTCCTTCTCTCAGTGGCAGTCTGGAGGGATTATGTTGTGATTCACAAGCATAACGCTTGTTCTCCTTCTCTCAGTGGCAGTCTGGAGGGATTATGTTGTGATTCACAAGCATAACGCTTGTTCTCCTTCTCTCAGTGGCAGTCTGGAGGGATTATGTTGTGATTCACGAGCATAACGCTTGTTCTCCTTCTCTCAGTGGCAGTCTGGAGGGATTATGTTGTGATTCACAAGCATAACGCTTGTTCTCCTTCTCTCAGTGGCAGTCTGGAGGGAAAGCGAGAGCAGAAGAGCTACAAGGCCCTGCTGCAGGACCCCATGCTGCGTTTCTCCGGCTTGTACCAGGAGAGCTGTTCCGACCTGTATGTCACATGCCAGGTTTTTGCAGAAGGCAAGCCACTTGCCCTGCCCGTGCGCACGTCATACAAGGCCTTCAGCACACGCTGGAAGTGAGTATGTCCCATAGACTGTATAAAAAGGGTATGTCCCCAAAAAAAAAAAAAACAGGAGAGCACACAAGTGATTATTTTGCCCAAGAGTAAGTCTTGATAGTGACGCTCATTTAGGCTTCTACAGTCAGAAGGATCGGAAACGAGCCAGAATAATATGTCCATTATGCACTTCTCATAACATATATAATATTTGTTTACAATGTATGACATGTACAGTGATGCTTCTTCTTGAGACAGTATGAGCACTTATACTCTGCTAAGTCAGTAGATCTGTTGCATTTTAGTTTTAAGGGCTGGGCGCTCTTACATGCAGGTAACTGCCTCTTTCACTATCCCGAGCAGCTGGAACGAGTGGTTGCGGCTGCCAGTAAAGTACCCCGACCTACCACAGAGCGCGCAGGTCGCTCTGACTGTTTGGGATGTGTACGGGCCAGGTCAGGCCACACCTGTGGGTGGAACCACCGTCACCTTGTTCGGCAAATACGGGTACGGCTTTTACTAATCTCAGCAGGGTCAGAGCTCCCATAGGCAAACAGGAGCACATATCAATAATAGTCATCTACTGTGCAAAGTGGCCAGAGGGTGTTTGTGAATGTATTGCTAGTTGCCATTAAAGTGGGACTGGGGGGGAAAAAATAAAGTTTATGAAGATTTTAAAAAAATGTCCTTCTTTCTATTCTATTCCTCTTGCACAGCATGTTTCGTCAGGGAATGCATGACCTGAAGGTGTGGCCAGGGGTGGAGGGTGATGGGGGAGAGCCCACCACCACGCCAGGCCGCACCAGCAGCAGCCTAGCAGAGGACCAGATGGGGAGACTGGCCAAGGTGAGCGGAGGCTGATGGGTTGGGGAGGTGTGAGGTGGGGGGTGGGGTTCAGTAAATTGTGACTTGGTGGGGCTGCTAGTTGGGTGGCTCATTCTGTTAAGGCACTGTTCCTGTGCATGGATGGGCCCCATGGTCTGGTATGGAATTACAGACTGTGCCAGTGCTGCTTGGTGGTTGGGGCTGACTCCTGTGGGGCAATGTATAATTTGCTCTTGCGTTGCCGGGGAAGAAGATTTTGGGCCCGGCGAGATGCCGATGTCTCATCGTGCACCAGGCACCCCTGCTCGTTGATCGGGCGGTGATGGTTTGCCTGTTGGTCTGCAGGAGAAGTGTCTTCCTCTGACTCACGTCTGACCGCGACTTCTCCACCGCGCTGTGAGAAGAAGCATCTGTGACATCACGTGTTTCAGAGCACAGCGCACTCTGGTTTCCGCTCTGATGAGGATCACAGCGTGAGCCTGATCCGCTCTCCCAAATTTACAGCGGAGACTGTGATGAGGATCACAGCGTGAGCCTGATTGGGCATTTCATTCTGGGGAGAAAGGGGGGTGATTTCAGAAGCACACAGATCGGCTGTTCACGCAGCACACAAGTGTTATACTGGAAATGACCAGGATAAAAAAAACAGCCGTTTGAGCCTACAAATACAAAAAAGTGATTCTTGCCATTCAGAGAGGAAGGTTTTGAGAAAGAAGAAAGCATTGAGAAACGTAAATGTTGAGCTGAAAGATGACCTGAAAACAGAAGGGGGGACTCAAGGTGCCATTCAAAGGAAAGTATGATTTTTTTTTGTAGCCAGTAGAGCTCTCTGTCAGTTGCTGTTTGAGATATGAGGTTGGCTTTTCCGGTCTCGCTTGTGGCTCTGAGCGACGTGCTAAAAGCACCCTAGTTTGTTGTTGTTCCATCTAGAAAAAAGTAGGGGGAAAAGCACTGCTGTTGAAACCAGCATCTGTTCCAGGGCCCTGACTTGGAGCTGCTCGGCGACGTGAGTAGCCATTGCTGAGCATGGGGGACATGCGTGAGCGTGTCCGTGAGCTCTGCTTGTTACATGCGTGTGTTTATATATGTATATACGTGACTTTGTGTGTTTGCGTGTGTGTGGGATACAGTGTTAGAGAGAATGTATCACTGTATCGCACTGCTCGAGGCACGCAGGTACAGTCGCGGGCTTGCTTGGACTTGTGTGTGAGTGGACATGTCCAGCGGCTCTGGGCTGTCCTCCACTGTCTATCTGTGAACAGGTACTACGGTGCTACTTTTTAAGTAATCGGAACAGGAAGACTGCTGCATACACATTGAACCAAATGGTCTTACAGATCAACAGACGAAAGCTATTTGTTTCGTGCCCCAGAAATACGCTTTTATCAGCCATTTTTTAAGGGAAAACAAACTAAGATGGGTGGTGACCTGAATGCCTTGTTCGTGTGCAGTGACACTGGGCTGCTTAGCTGGGGAGTGAGCGCTGAGACATCGGTGCGCTCTGATTGGCTGCGCTCTATGTCCATCACTCACACTGCTGCTGCTTCTGTTCCAAAAGAGTTCTCAACTCCCTCCCACCCTCTCTCTCATCAGCTGACTAAGGCACACCGGCAGGGTCACATGGTGAAGGTCGACTGGTTGGACCGTCTGACTTTCCGCGAGATCGAGATGATCAATGAGGTGAGACCCCCACTCTTCATTGATTGATCACACATGAGGCAGTATTAAGAACAGTTAATGCCGGCAATGATAAAACGGGATTTTGATTTTTGTATGACGGTGATGGTGTTCAGATAACTCACAAGGGTGTAGAAATCATTTTGTGAGATAAGAAATTATATTTCTCCATTTATTGTGTAGAATGTGGGACACTTTATCCCAGCAATCTGACTCCTGGTGAGGATATGCGTATGACTCAGTCATTTAAGTTCCAATGATGTTTGGTGTTCGACTCAGCAGTCTATGAATCCTAATGATGATGTGTGTTTGACTCAGAGTGAGAAGCGTAGCTCCAACTTCATGTACCTGATGGTGGAGTTTCCCAGAGTCAAGACAGGAGACAAGGAGTACAGCATTGTCTACTACGAGAAGGTTGGGAACTGTTTGTGTTTGTGTGTGTGCGCGTGTCTGTCTGTGTGTCGATAAGGGTAACAGGTTTCTCTGTTTACTGTTGCCCATATTGAGTCTCCTACTGTTTCTGTATGAAGTTACTGTTAGTCTAGCAGAGTTGCCATTAACAACACAATCATTATACATTTTATACTGTTCGTGATATTGCTTTGGTTGGCTCAGTGTTAGACAGACACCAATGGTCATGTGATTGCCCCCCCAGGACGGAGATGAGTCCTCTTCCCTGCTCACCAGCTCTGACATCGTCAAAGTGCCTGACCCACAGATGTCTATGGTGAGAGAGAAATGTTCTGCAATCTGTGCTGAAAAATGGAAGTGGCAACACCTTCAGAGGCCTGCAGAACACAAGCCATTAAAAATGTCCGTCTTGTCCTGCCGTAGGAGAACTTGGTGGAGAGTAAGCATCACAAGTTGGCCCGTAGTCTGCGCAGCGGACCCTCTGACCACGACCTTAAACCCAACGCTGCCACGCGAGACCAGCTCAATGTCAGTACAGCATTGTGTGTGTGTGTGTGTGCTTGTCCTTGGGAGCGTGCATGTGTGTGTCCATGTACATAAACACACACAGGGTGAACAGGTGCTATGTGTATCCATGCAGATCATTATGGGTTACCCACCAACCAAGCAGCTGAGTTCTGAGGAGCAGGACCTGGTGTGGAAGTTCCGTTACTACTTGACAACGCAGGAGAAGGTGTGTGACTGCGTGTGTGCTGTTACAGCCTACAGATGTGATCTGTGTATGCATAAATGCATTTATGTATGCATAAACGGGTAATTGCGGTGGTAAATGTAATACTTTGGGGATTAAAGCCTCGTCTTCTGTCCTTTAGGCCCTGACTAAGTTTCTGAAGTGTGTGAACTGGGCGCTGCCTCAGGAGGCCAAACAGGCCCTGGAGCTGCTGGGGAAGTGGAGGCCGATGGATGTGGAGGATTCCTTGGAGCTGCTGTCCTCCCAGTTCACCAACCCCACTGTCCGGCGTTACGCCATCACCAGGCTGCAGCAGGCCGATGACGAGGTGGGGAGCCTGTGTGTGGGGTGTGGGGAGCCTGTGTGTGGGGTGTGGGGAGCCTGTGTGTGGGGTGTGGGGAGCCTGTGTGTGTGTGTGTGTGTGTGTGTGTGTGTGTGTGTGTGTGTGTGTGTGTGTGTGGGGTGTGTGTGTGTGTGTGTGTGTGTGTGTGTGTGTGTGTGTGTGTGTGTGTGTGTGTGCATGTAGTGTGTGTGCGCATGTAGTGTGTGTGCCCACCTGTGTGTGGTGTGTGGCCACTTGTGTGTATTACCAGGTAGCAGCCCTTTCTTACTCCCCCCTCAGGACCTGCTGATGTACCTGCTGCAGCTGGTTCAGGCTCTGAAGTACGAGAACTTTAACGACATCCTGGGAGGCCTGGAGCCAGGGAGCAAGAGGGACAGCCAAGGGGGTCTGGGAGAGAGCACCACACTGGGGGATATAGAGAGGTGAGGGGCTGGGAGAGAGCACCACACTGGGGGATATAGAGAGGTGAGGGGCTGGGAGAGAGCACCACACTGGGGGATATAGAGAGGTGAGGGGCGGAGAGAGAGCTCCACACTGGGGGATATAGAGAGGTGAGGGGCTGGGAGAGAGCTCCACACTGGGGGATATAGAGAGGTGAGGGGCGGAGAGAGACCTCCACACTGGGGGATATAGAGAGGTGAGGGGCTGGGAGAGAGCTCCACACTGGGGGATATAGAGAGGTGAGGGGCGGAGAGAGAGCTCCACACTGGGGGATATAGAGAGGTGAGGGGCGGAGAGAGCTCCACACTGGGGGATATATAGAGGTGAGGGGCGGGGCGAGCTCTCTGCTTCTCTGGACTAATAATAATAATCATAATAATAATGCAGTGTAATAATGCATATTGACTCTCTGTTTCCCACAGCTCTCAGACACTGACAGGCCCAGCAGGGCCCCCCAGTGCACCAAAAGGAAAAGAGGGCACAGATAATGAGAACCTGGAGGTGAGGATGGGAGGAGGGAGGTGTAAGGAGAGCGTATGAGTGATACGGAGGAGGAGAGGGGCAAGTTGCAGATGGAGATACAGGAGGGAGGAGGACGTGTGGTGGAGTCTCTCATCATTGTGTCTGTATTAGGGCTGCTCTGTTGTGTGACAGACCCCACACAGGTGTGTAACTGTAGCTGGGGTGTGTTTAACAGCAGGACCTCTGTACCTTCCTCATCTCACGCGCCTGCAAGAACTCCACACTGGCCAACTACCTGTACTGGTGAGTGAGTGAGTGAGTGAGTGAGTGAGTGAGTGAGTGAGTGAGTGAGTGAGTGAGTGAGTGAGTGAGTGAGTGAGTGAGTGAGTGAGTGAGTGAGTGAGTGAGTGAGTGAGTGTATTAATGGTGTCTAACCCTGCAGGTATGTGATAGTGGAGTGTGAAGACCAGGACACTCAGCAGAGAGACCCTAAGACACATGAAATGTACCTGAATGTCATGAGGAGGTTCAGCCAAGCCCTGCTCAAGGTCAGAGAAGCTACTGCACATTACAGCACACAAAGTATTAAACATTACATTATTAAACATGATAGACTACAATAGTATGTCCCACAGTAGCTGTGCCGATACAGTGGGATTGGATAGACGCTCACTGTCTAGGGGTTTATGTGCCCAGAAGAATATCACCATGTTCTTCTCTCTCTCTCTCTCTCCCTCCCTTCTCTCTCTCTCTCAGGGTGATAAGAATGTGAGGGTCATGCGCTCTCTCCTTGCTGCCCAGCAGACTTTTGTAGACAGGCTGGTGCAGCTGATGAAGGCAGTGCAGAGGGAGAGTGGGAACCGCAAGAAGAAGGTGAGACATGTTTGTACACACACGCAAACAAACACACACACTCACTTTAGGAAGCAAATTTACACCACCTTCATATACCTGTTGCAGGTAATAGTGTACACACGTGCACCCCATTAGAATGTGAGCTTTTTTTTAGCTGCCATCACCATGATGATGACTGTCGTTCCAGACGGAACGGTTGCAGGCACTGCTGGCCGACAACGAGAAGGTGAACCTGTCAGAGATCGAGCCCATCCCCCTCCCCCTGGAGCCCCAGGTCCGAATCCGGGGCATCATTCCAGACACTGCCACGCTTTTCAAGGTACAGAACCTCCCCTCTCCATCTCCACGCCACACCCAAAACATGGAATATACACATCACATTCTCTGGTTAAGTGGTTTTAGGAAGTTACGCAAGTACTAACTGCCTTCCTTTAGACATTAGTCTCTGTGGTACTACAACCATGCCATGCTCAGAGCTCAAGATTCAGTGTTCAGGGTCCAGATCTTAGTGCATAGAAATATGTATGGGGCTCAGTGTTCACTGGTTGTCGACCAGTGCTCTGAATTCAGCTTTCAGAGCCAAGTGTAAGTTTGAGGGTTTAGTGACGTTCAGACATCATTGTCCAACATTCAGCACTTAATTGTAATTAAAGTTCAGTCTTCTGGGATTAGTCTGCAGTGTTCCGGATTCTGTGCTCAGTGTTCCAGATTCAGTGCTCAGAATTCTATGTTCAGGGCTTATTGTTCAGAGCCTGGTGTTGAGGGTTAGGTAGGTGTTCCTGGCTTGGTGCTAAGTGCATGTCTCTCTCTCTGTATGCCAGAGTGCTCTCATGCCTGCCAAACTGATCTTCAAAGCAGAAGATGGAGGCCTGTATCCCGTTATCTTCAAGCATGGAGACGACCTGAGACAGGACCAGCTCATCCTGCAAATCATCTCCCTCATGGACAAGGTCAGCTCCACAGGCCCTGCAGTACTCTTATAGATCATCTTCCTGCTACACTGTACAGGAGCCCTGCAGTACTCCATCTTATAGATCATCTTCCTGCTACACTGTACAGGAGCCCTGCAGTACTCCATCTTATAGATCATCTTCCTGCTACACTGTACAGGAGCCCTGCAGTACTTCTATCTTATAGATCATCTTCCTCATGGAAAACCCCAGCCCTGTCTCTGTAATATCTATAAACATCCAACGAGGGTAGTGCAATACTCCACCCCAAAGATATTCTAGATTCAAGGCAAAATCAGGTTCCCTCACTGTGTCAGTGTTAGCTGTGGCCAGCAGCTCCTCTTGGGAATGCACAATTGGCGCTAGAATCGCCCTGGGAAGGAGGGGTGGGGTTTAATTCGGCCGGGATGACGGCATCTCATTGCGTACCTGCCAACTCTCCTGGCAAGTACCTTCTTTCCTTCACAACAGTCTTAGCTCTTTAGTTTTTTTTTTTAGTAACCTGTTGTTGCCACAGCAAAACACACACTCTTCACCCCCTCCCCCCACCCCGGAACAATCACCCCTATTTTAAAACTTAAATATTAGCAGGTATGCCATTGTGTACCAGGAACCCCGGTCGGGCAACCGCTAGTCCTGTTCAGCTGCAAAAAAAGTTAATCCTCTGGCTCATGTCTGTGTGAGCCTGACTTGCACACTGTGGTGCCATGAGAAGTGGCAGCTAAAATCACATGCTTCAGAGGAGAGCACGTGCTCGTCTGCGAATCATATCTAAGAAACCGGGTGTAATCAGCTTCTTTAAATAAAAAACCTGCAGCTTTCCAGGACTAGGGTTGCAGACCCTCGCTTTGCATCGTTATTACTGTGATGTCACAGGGTGTTACCCAGAGAGCTTTGCTCTGGCACAGTGATGGCGGAATGAGTGTTTCTTTGTCTCTGTCACTTTCAGCTTCTGAGGAAGGAGAACCTAGACCTGAAGCTGACTCCATATAAAGTTTTGGCCACCAGCACCAAGCACGGTGAGACTGGGGAGGGGCGGGCACTCTCTGTCCCATGATTCTCTCTGTTGTGCCACTTCCGGTCATACAGGCTTTGCACAGAGATCATTATGTATAGATCCTCAACAGGCCCCAGTTATCTGAGATGGCCTGCCAGCTATCTGCAGTATCAGCATAGTTCCTTACCACAGGAGGTAGCCTGCTTTGACGTCTAAGCACAGGTTTCCATAGCTTCTGGAATGAGCTGCTTTTGAGATTTTTACCTCTGAACTTTCACTGTCACTCCCCCCACAGGGTTCATGCAGTTTATCCAGTCAGTTCCTGTTGCAGAGGTTCTGGCCACAGAGGGAAACATCCAGGTACGCCTCTTCACCCCATAGCTCCCACCCCAGAGCCGGTATCAGGGGGACATAGGCAGGCAATGCCCCCCACCCTCCAAATTTCAATGAGTAAAAACGTAGATTTGTATGTAGCCTCCACTTTTTCCCAAGGCTTATAGCCCTTCACTTCCTGTTCAGTGTCTATAGCTCCTCCCCTTCCTGTTCAGTGCCTGTAGCCCCCACATCTCCAGTGTGTATAGCTCCATTATCCCACATCCTAGTTTGTGGCCCCCTACCCCTGGATGAATAACCACATAGCCTCCCTCCCTGTGTCTTCTACTTGTCTCTCACATCTGTGCGTCTCCACAGAGCTTCTTCAGGAAACACGCCCCCAGTGACAAGGGGCCCTATGGCATCAGCTCTGAGGTGATGGACACCTACGTCAAGAGTTGTGGTGAGCCCAGAATTTCTCACACAAAGCAATCCTCCGCCCACTTCTAGATGCACCCCTCAATCACACCACCCCCCACCCCCCATATCTCTTGGTGCTATAAGAGCGCACTGGAGCACCACTTCGGCACTTATTTTTAATAGTAAAAAAAATAGCTTTTTTTAAAACAGTCAATGCACCAAATAGGCCCAAATAAATGATATTGGGCCTATATCCCTAGGCTAACAACGCCGCGTTCTTCTCCCATCCTGCGCCGTCCTGTCTTTTTGACTCATCTGTGACCACTACATGTGATCAAATCGTCTGCATCTGTGCCTATCAGCGTCCATGTGACTTCGACTTTTAAATGGCCTACGGACGGTAATTGTCGTTGGCCATCAATTCAAAAGCGTTACTGCTAGGGCCTAATTGCATTTTTTCTGCATAAACTTTTTAAAACTTGTGCTTGTTTTAAAATGTCATCAGCCCAATTGTTTTAAAATGCTCAATTTCATTTTACTTCTCTCAGTTCTATGTGACCCATTGCGATCAATCTAGGCCTACATCTGCGACCACTGTCCGTGTGCCTTTATTCAACTTTTAAATACGGACGATAACTATCGTTGTCATTTCTAATGTGCTGTTGGCATGTTTTGAGATTTTGGTATTTAGCTAATTGCATTTGTTCAGAATAAACCTTTTAAAAACTTGTTTTTGTTTTAAAATGCTCCATTTTCTGTTCCTATATTTAACAATGTGCCGTAGCCTATGGTGTGCTTGTATTCACAGTTTTGATATAGCCTAATAAAACATGCACGTTATAAAGACACGTGTCAGTCCCATCTTTTTACTTATTTGTTACACTTAATCTCAGTGTAGCTTTCTGTTGAGCGCTGAAGCAATACATTGTATTCAGTATTTAACTCATTCTACTGTGTGGCACCAACAGCGCAGCCCGTCTTATATCTAGACTAATTGACTACCTTTGAAGGTGACGTCATACAATACTGCGCTCCGGCACTAAAATATCACTACACCACTGTCAGTTGGAGATCCACAACTTGCACCTGCTTTCTAACACTCTGTGTGTCTCTCAGCTGGATATTGCGTCATTACCTACATTCTGGGGGTGGGGGATCGGCATCTGGACAACCTGCTGCTCACAAAGACAGGTGAGTCTCTCCGTCTCACCTGTCCACTGGGATTGGGGAATGCAAGCCTGAAAATGACACATGCATACACTATACCATAGACATTGTACCAAGACATATTATTATGTCACTTCACATAACACACACATAAATATATACAAACTATCTCAACACATGTAGCAAATATCTACACACCCAGGCTTTGTTCAAGCTGTGTCCCATGCTCCTGTATACTATTAGTGCATGGTGTTTTCAGTCATTACCACTAGGGGGCAGTACAGAGGAAAAACAGAATTACTCAGTGCATGTGTAGCTGATCTGTGGTCCCTCTCCCTGATTCTCAGGGAAGCTGTTCCATGTTGATTTTGGGTACATTTTGGGGCGGGACCCCAAACCCCTCCCACCCCCTATGAAGCTGAGTAAGGAGATGGTGGAGGGCATGGGTGGCATGCAGAGTGAACAGTACCAGGAGTTCAGGAAACAGTGCTACACTGCCTTCTTACACCTGCGCAGGTAAGACACACACACACGCACACACACACACACACACACACACACACACTCCTGAGCACACTGATTGGCAGGAATACCCCCAGGGGGCTCAGTGGCTGATACAGTTCTGATGGTCTGCAGTGTACACTCAGACACTCATGGGCTCACACACCTGTCTCTTCTTCAAGGTACTCCAACCTCATCCTGAACCTCTTCTCTCTCATGGTGGATGCCAATATTCCAGACATTGCCCTGGAGCCTGACAAGACTGTAAAAAAGGTGAGATAGGGAAGAGGTCTCTGTCTGTCTGTCTGTCTGTCTGTCTCAATGAATGAATGAATGAAACACTACACAATAAACTGCAGTACCAGAAGACTCCAGAGCTTCAAATGAGAGGGGACCAGGCTGGATTAGTCTATGACAATAAGAGTTTACATTTCAGTCATAATTCTCTTCAAGTTACAACTATGGAGAAATCTGACTAAAAAAGAAAAAACAAAATGACTTGAGCAATGTAATCCCATCCATCCATCTTCGCCAATCTCAGTCTTCCTGAACCTTCTGTTCCCGACTCTTCCAGGTGCAAGACAAGTTCCGACTGGATCTGTCAGACGAGGAGGCGGTACACTACATGCAGAGTCTGATTGATGAGAGTGTTGGTGCATTATTTGCTGCTGTGGTGGAGCAAATACATAAGTTTGCTCAGGTAAGTGTGTGTGTGTGTGTGTGTGCGTGTGCGTGGTGCGTGCATGTTTGTGCATGTTTGTGCATCTGTGTGTGTATACTAAGGTTAAGTTTTGGTTTTTTTTATTCTTTTTTAATTTCACTTTCTAATTTAGTTTAGTTTTAGTTCGTTTTCAGAGTGTGTTTACAGTTTTAGTTGAGTTTTAGTTTTTTAACCAATTTTATTTTATTTTTAATTTTTTTATTTCAGTTAACTAAAATGTTTTTTTGATTTTATATTCAGTTTCAGTTAACTATAATAACCTTGGTGTATATGCACCAGTGTAAACAATGTAATAACAAGTTTGTGTTTGATCTCATGTTTCCAGTACTGGCGCAGATGAGGAGGGCATATAATGTTGGACTGTTGAAGTGATAGAACTGAGGGCTGCAGCCGACTGACAGAACCCACCCCATCCCCCTCCCCTTGGCTTCCTGACGTTGGGGGCAGTGGGGAGGGGTGGGGGAATGAGGGGGGGGGAGCCACAGAGCTGGACTCATGAGCCATGAAACTGTTCACCTGCTGCCAAAGGTGGAGGTCAGAAACATGAGCGCGGCAGACGCTCACAGAATTTCAGTGTGACGCTTTTCACCTTCCGTTTTACGTCTATACCTGCATTTACCCAGCACATGGAACTGATTCTCCACTGTACCCAGCGCATGGAACTGATATCCCACTGTACCCATCATGGCCAAATAAAGAGGAGGTTGAAAACATGGTCTGTGTGGGCCTCCACAGCTTAATGTCACAGGGGTCTGTTTCGGGGGAATCGGGACCTCGCTGTTCCAGCAGGGACGTGTTCACTGAGCTGTGGATCAGTAAATTCACTGAAATCACCAAACTCTTTCATAGATCGGGCCTGAAATTTCAGTTTCAAATTCAAATTGGCTAATTCAGGAATAGAATTGAAACTTGGTTCATTGTAAAAAATACCCATAATGTTCAATGAGTATTTTTAGGTAATTAATTTAATTTCAATTGATGACCTGAATAGACTTAGTTGAAATAATATTGACCCAAGCCCTGCGACAAAAGAGGGGTGAATTTAACCGGGCCTGCTTTGAGGATGATATGCTGGCTAACGAGCCAGTTACTGCTTTTACTAGGATATATCTCATATGATTTTTAAATGATTTGGAAAACTGATTGTATACAAAAGGAAAACATTTTGATAAATGTTTGTTGAGTTTATTGTTATATAATAATAGTTCTATAGAACTGCACTTTTCAAACAGTGTTTCGTTAGTCCACTTCTGTTTTCTTTTCCCAATAACTTTTATGCCACACTCATTGGCTATAGAATGTACACATGCAGGATTATCTGATTGATTTGAATCACTGCTGGGGCATTCCATCAAAAATTTATCACTTTCTGATCTCATTTTTTTAGATTTGAACAAATTCTTTATATATGTTATGAAATATTGTTAGAATGTGGTTTGATTAACCAGAATGGCCAACCATTCAGGAGACATGGCCCCCCAAAGTTGACCCATATTGGACCCCTCACCCTACCTAAAGACACGGATATCTTCTTGAAAAATAAAAAAGGCAGTATGGTTTTCTTATTATCGGAAAGCAAACAAGGTTATCCGCAATTTCAATACTTTTGGTCCAAAACATATAAATACACTGCTCAAAGAAATTAAGGGAACACTTAATCAACATAGTATAACACAAGTCAATTAAACTTCTGGGATATCAATCTGTCCAGTTAGGAAGTGTAAACGATTGTGAATCAATTTCACCTGCTTTGGTGCAAATGAAAGTGACAACAGATGGACAGAAGAGGCAACAGCAAGACAACCCCCAAAAAGTAAATGGTTTTGCAGGTGGTGGCCACAGACCATTTCTCCTTATTCTTTCTGACTGATTTTTCCTCTAGTTTTGCATTTTAGCTAGTGCCCTTGCACTGGTAGCATGAGGCGGTACCTGCTGTAGTGGTTTGTGCCTGTTTGTTTTCTTTTGCGGCTATCATCCTGCCGTCACGATTGGGAATCTATCAGATTTTTTCCACGTTCCGTTTCGTGGTTTGCAGCCTTCATTATTGTTTTCACCTGCGCTTCTGCCTGCTGGGTATTTAAGTTCCTCACTTCCGCTTCTCCAGTGCTTGTTTGTCTCACGACATTGCATTTGAGCCAGGTATGATGATGATGATATTAACTTTATTGTCCCCGAAGGGAAAATTGATTCAGGCACAGAGTAATTGAAACTGCACAGCAGACAGTACACAACATCAAAGTGGACAAACAATCAGGATGTTTTGGTTCCATCGACACATGAGTGTGGACTCACAATCACAGAGAAGTATATGGGAGGAACTATATCCCCCACCTAAAGTGAGAATGTGAAAAACGGACTTCAGTCCAGTGTAAGCGAATGAATAAGTGCACATAAGTAAAGTGCAAAAAGTCCTGCAGTAAAAATGCAATTGTACAAAGTGCAACCACAAAAGTGCATTTTTTAACCCGACGGGGTAAGAACCTCAAATAAAAATAGCCTAGTAAAAAGAAATTAAGAACAGTTAAAACATACAGGTTAAAAGAAATAGCGGTGGAACAATTATTACCACTAAAACCTGTAAAATGTGAATAAGAACAAGTAAAAGAAAAGATAACAGAATAAAAACAAATTATTATTTTTTTTTAAAATAAAAAAAATTAATAAAACGAAATAAGAACACTAATATAAAGACAAAAAGCACCAGTCTAAGTGAGAAGTCATCGCCCCTCTGCACGGCTGGTGACATGCTGACCCCTGCTGGACACGGCAGTGTCGACAATCTGTCTATTCAACAGTTGGACTGAAGTTGGAAGAAAAGAGAGCTTAAGGCGGTTACCCTTGCATCTTATTGTTCTATACAGTCTGCCCGAGGGCAGTAGCTCATATTCCGTGAACAGAACGTGTGATGGGTCATCAAGGATTTTTTGAGCCAGGCTGACAACATTTTGCTCGTAAACAGTTTGAAGGGGCACATAGTCACACCTACCCATCACTTTCCATGCAGTTTTTACAGTACTGACGATTCTTGTTTTGAGCTGGACGGATAGTGTTCCGAACCAAGCAGCCATACCATAACGGATGAGACTGCCTAACACAGCGTTGTAAAACAACATCATAATCTTAGTGCTCACTCCGAACAGTCTGAGCCTTCTAAGGAAGTGGAGTCGTTGACCTAGTTTACTACATAGGTGGTCAACATGAAAGTTCCACTTAAAGGAGTTGTCAATGTAGATACCCAGGTACTTATAAGAGTTGACCTGCTCAATAATACTGTTGTCAATGGTCACAGGGTCATGAGCTCTCACTTCTCTAGGATCAAATATAATTTATTTTGTCTTTTTGGTGTTTAGGATTAAATGATTATCCTTACACCATGCCTGAAACGTGGCGATCTCACCATGGTACGCTGAGGGACATTCTGCTTCCTTCAGCAGACTAATTATAATGGTGTCATCCGAAAATTTTATAATGTAATTGGTGGGATGACTACTTGTACAGCTATTTGTGTAGGCTGTAAAAAGAAACGGGGAGCTCACACCCCCTTGTGGGACGCCCGTGCTGCAGCGTTTACCCATGGAGAGAGTGCCCTTCACCATGACCTGTTGATATCTGTTGGTTAAAAGAGAATAAAACCATTTAATGATAAAAGGGTTTACACACATGTCCCTTAGCTTGTGTACAAGTAAATGAGGTTGGACGGTATCGAAGGCGGAACTAAAATCTGCAAATAAAACTCGTGCATAGGCTTTTCGATCTTCCAGATGCTTGCTGATTAGGTGTGTTAAGCTAACCACTGCATCCTCCGTGCTGCGCCCCGCTCTGTACGCATACTGAAGAGGGTCCTGGTAAGCAGAAACCTCATTTTTTTGTAAATTTACGATACACCGCTCAAAGCATTTCATGATCCCGCAAGTTAAGGCAATTGGTCTAAAGTCCTTGTTTGAGGACGGGCAATTTACTTTAGGGATCGGAATAATTCTCGACTTCTTCCACAGTGAGGGGACTGTGTGGCTATCTAATGACTGCTGGAAGATAGGGCCAAAAGCAGTTGCAATCTCAGTGGAGCATTTTTTTTAGCAGCGTAGCAGACAGGCCATCCGGCCCAGTTGATTTCCTGGTGCACACTTTACTAAGAGCAGACTGGATCTGGGGAAGGGGGATTACAAGGCGATCACAGGGGTTACTTGTAATAACGGAATCAATACTAAAACCCTCTGGAGCCTTCAGAGTGGGGTCAGAGTCAAATCTGAGAAAAAAATCATTTAGCTCATTTGCACATTCAAGATCGTTATCAGTGACAAACAAACTTCTATTTGAATTCATGTTCGTCATTTTTTTCATGCAGTTCCATAGACCCTTATTATCCATAGAGCTCACTCTATCCTCGAGTGTAGCTCGGTATCTCCCCCTAGCTTTGCGCAGCATCTGATTTAACTCTTTCTGTGCTGCAGCAGCCCCCACCCGATCCCCATTAATAAAAGCCAGCTTCTTTTTGTTTATGCATAATTTAACCTCCTTTGTTATATTATGCATAAACAAAAAGAAGCTGGCTTTTATTAATGGGGATCGGGTGGGGGCTGCTGCAGCACAGAAAGAGTTAAATCAGATGCTGCGCAAAGCTAGGGGGAGATACCGAGCTACACTCGAGGATAGAGTGAGCTCTATGGATAGTATAGCCAGGAACTAGCGACCTCCTGATATTAAACTCTGTTTATGTTCAGGGGGGACTTGCTATAGCTACTTAATCGGGTATAGGATTGTTTTCTACCTGGTAGCGTTTTGTGCTATCTATTTTGTTTCTTTGCTGTTCTCTCTGAGAGTTTTTCTTTGTTCTTTCGTTTTGGTTTTGCACTCTTCCGGCTTTGAGTTATTATTAGCCGAGAGTGTTCTTTTGTTTTCCAAAGTTTCCCGTTATTAGCTCATTACGTGAGTCTGGAGATGCCGTGGCGAATCATCCAGCATGACTGGTTTGGTTTAATTGACTTGGTGTTATACTGTGATGATTAAGTGTTCCCTTCATTTTTTTTAGCAGTATATTTTAAATAGGGTCGACACTACTTTACATCTCCTGAAGTTTTCATGTTATGCCTGCTATCGGTTAAGCAACAGCAGACTTCTGAGTATATGGTGGGTACGGGTAGGTCTAACACATGGATCCTTAATGGTGCCTATGATTTTCTTTTCACCTCAAATATTACTACCTATTTGTTTATCACATGACTGAAAAACAGAAAAATGAAATTACAGGAAGCCAAAGTCAGTAAAAATGTTTGTAGTGCAAAGCCATATGAAGGTGTGAAGATCTTTACTTTTTTTTTTTTTGAAGCCACTGGTCAAGGGCTGATGATGCTTTGCTCATCTCATTTGGACTTAAAGAGTATGTTCTGCCTGTTGCTGTGGATGTCTCCACATTGCCCAAATCAACCACGAGTTGATCAGGATGCCTAGGGGGAAAAAAATAATAATAAGAGTCCACTTTTTTTAATGGGAAAGTGTGAAACCTGCCCATCACTGTGATTTTAAAACTTTTCTTCAGGAGCTTTATGATGACAATTTGGTTGATATGGTGGAGTTTAAGAAGTGAACTACAACAGACGGAAGTACCCTTCAAACAATTTCTGAGCCTGTTGATCAGTTCATTGATTCATTCACAAACCATCTTCTTGCTCTCTGTCAGCATGACTTCATCACCAAAATGCAGAGTCAATATTATAAGCAGCTGAGGGATGTGAACCTGCAAGAAAATAAAGTCCTGATGGTTGGAGATTTTGCAGAGAATTAGTTTTGTCATCCAGGATGAAGCAGTTTCCACTGGAACAACTCACAAACCTTCATTCACCCTTTTGTCTGTTATTGGAGGGACAGTGAGGGAAACTCTCAGCATGTTTCATATGCTGCAATTTCAGAATGACTGACCCAAGACACCACTGCGGTTCATCTCTTTCAAAGGCATCTCATACGGTGCCTTGAAAGAAAGCTAGGAAAATACCAGGGAAGGTGTTCTACTTCTCAAATGGTTGTGCAGCTCAGTACAAAAACTGCAAAGCCTTCCAGAACCTATGCCTCCACTTGGAAGACGTTGGTGTGGAAACAGAGTGGAACTTTTTTGCAACTGCTCAAGGACCATGTGATGGCATTGGAGATATGATAAAACATATGGGCAACTAGTTTACAATGGCCATTTCAGAACCAAATACAGACTCCACATCAATTGTATCTCTTTGCTAAGGACAATATTCCCACTGTGGACGTGGAATACCTCACAATATCCCAATGGCTTGCTGAGAACTAATATCTGAAGCTTTGTTTCTGTAAGGCAAGCACTTTACCAAGCAGTAGGAATCTTCACTACTGTCAACTGAATTCCAGGATGAAGGTTACGGCATGGCAGTTCTTCTATGCAACAACTGAAATAGAAGAAGTAATCACAGTTGAAGACGATGTTCTGACCTTTGAAGTAATCAAAGGCTATGTCGCAGTTCAGCATGCCAGAGACTGGAGGCTTGGTATGGTGGTGTCTGTTGATATGAAGCAGCATCAGGTGGAAATCAACTTCTTGCATCCAAAGGGACCTTCCAGATCATTTTCTTTCCTTAAGCATCCTGATGAACTCGTGGTCGATTTGGGCTATGTGCTCACATCTGTGGTGCCATCCACAGTTACAGGCAGAACAAGCTGTTTAAACCCAAATTAATCTGTTTAAATCCAGCTCTTGACCAGTGGCTTCAAAATAAAAAGTTAAGATCATCACACCTCCATGTGGCTTTGCACTACACGCATATTTTCTGACTTGGGCTTTTTTATTATGTAAACATTATTTTTTTGTTTTTCAGTCATGTGATAATAAATGAATTGGAAAACTAAGGTAATATTTGAGTTGAAAAAGAAAATCATAAGCAACATTAAGGATTCATGTGTTAGACTGACCCACCCACCATATACTCAGAAGTCTGCTGTTGCTCAACCGATAGTGAGCACAACATGAAAACTTCAGGAGATTTAAAGAAGTGCCTACCCCATAACATATAAAAAAAATGGGAGTTTATGCATTTTTTTACAACATTACATTTTAAGGACAAAAAATCACCTAATTAGAATATTTTGGACCAAAAGTATTGAAATTGTGGATGACCTTGTTTGTAAGCTTTCAGATAGTAAGAGAACCATACTGTTATGTTTATTTTTTATATCTGTGAAAGATACCTGTTTTTAGGAAGGGTGGGGGGTCCGTTTCCTGAATGGTTGGCAATTCAGGTTAATCAAGCCACATTCTAACACTCTCTCATATAGGTTAACATGCAGGGTGTGAAATTAACACCAGCCACCAGCCCAATGCTGGTAATATGTTTTGCTCTAGCAGCAACTTTGGCTGGTAAGTAACCAGGTTCTGTTGTATTGTAAAAGGTAATGTGACTGGTAAAATGTTGAAAATAATTTTTTAGCCACTCTGGCCAGTGGGCGAAAAAGTTAATTTCATACCCTGCATTCAAAAAAATTGTTAAAATCTTAAAGGGTGAGGTCAGAAAGCGATTGATTTCTGACGGAATGCCCCTGCTAAAAATTGAGGGTTTTATTTGTGTGCATGTGTGTTTTCATATGTAATTTTTGATGTGCATAGTTAATGTAGCACCAGTGAATGGAAAAACACTGCTACCCGCCGAGCCCTCGATAAGCCCCACCCAGCGGCTGAATTTGAGGCTCATCACCATTTCCGCAGAGCATGAGAGGTGCCTGCTCTGACATTTCCTGTCACAATCATCACCCGCTCAACCCACAAGCGTGCCTGTGTGTGTGTGTGTGTGTGTGTGTGTGTGTGTGTCTGTGCATGTACGTGTGCATGTGTGCATGCATATATACATATACACAGTATGTAATATATATAATATACACTGCTCAAAAAAATTAAGGGAACACTTAATCATCAAAGTATAACACCAAGTCAATTAAACCAAACCGGTCATGCTGGATGATGTTGCATGCAGCATAACATTCGCCAGGGCGTCTCCAGACTCTTTCACTTCTGTCACATGTGCTCAGTGTCAACCTGTTCTTATCTGTGAAGAGAACAGGGCGTCAATGGCGAACCTGCCAATTCTGGTGTTTTCTGGCAAATGCCAATCTAGCAGCACGGTGCTGGGCTGTGATCACAGGTCCCACTACAGGACATCGGGCCCTCATGCCACCCTTATGGAGTCTGTTTCTGACAGTTTGGACAGAAACATGCACACGAGTAGCCCGCTGGAGGTCATTTTGTAGGGCTCTGGCAGTGCTCCTCTTGTTCCTCCTTTGTTTAGAGAAAAAAAACATGTTAAAGTGACGGTCAAGGAAAATCCGTAATATGCTTATTACCCACGTTATTTATGGATATTAAGATATGTATTGTGCACCAATAAAGCGCAAGGAATAAATTCCAGTGCAATCTCGTTAAATTTCAGTCTATATTTTTTTATTTCTGTATGCTGAAAAAAATGGAGGAGTGTAAATGGGTCCATGGTGACGTAGATGTGAAACCTCAACCAATACATACTTTGATCTCATTACATAACTCCTCCCATAGTTTGAGGAGAATAAAACCGTCCTGTCCCACTAATAAATCCTGTCTGAAGTCTGACCCAAATGCTTGTTTGAATAGAATAGTTGTCCACTTTATCAACATTTGGATTTGGAATAGTTAGTTAAAGTGTTTATTTTTCCCAGCTCTCCTTATCTTTATGCCAATTTTATCCCTCTCCCAATCTTTCACCTTTTCATCCATCCCTCCGTGGTGCTAGCTAGTGACATTAGCTTGCTCCTTGCACAGCTCAGCATGGAAATGAACTAATCACTCATGCATCGTTTTTACTTGGTGCACTGCTCATTTGTCAGATAATAATATAAAAAATAGATCGTTAAGATTTTGCCAAATAAACCATGCCTTGGAAATGGTTTTGTTGTATTGTTCAGTGTCTGGTTACAGTAACAAAATAGGCAGAACCATTATCCACAAGTACTTAGTTGCCATGCATGTAATTTTTGTTCGATTAGTAACCAAAATTAATGAATGGGCCTTTAAATAAATTTTAAAAACTCGATAAAACCTACCATTATTTAATGATTTGTGTGGAACATGCATTTGATGAAACGTCGCCTTGCAATTTAGCTTGCTTTAAATAGACTAACGTTAGATCAAACGGCTTAGTTAACTTAAGTTAACTTTTAGTTAAGTTAAGTTAACCTTGATTGTGAGCTTGTGTGTGATATTTATCTCTTGATAGCAACCGCAGTGTATTTTACTTTGAATTGATTGCATTAATTCCTCGCCGGGTTCAAACCTATGGTTCAAACCACAGAACTGTATAAACATGTAAGGCTGGAGACGTCAATGGCACTTGAGGGTGTGGATTTAGAATTTAGAATCCTGAGTTTTTTCAAGACTGAGTTTATTAGCTGACTTTGAGATGTATATTAATATACCTATTCACATTTTCTTGAAAAGATATTTGGTGGGTGTGTAGTGGACACATCCCTCTGTGATATGTTGTGGTTACTTGAATTTTTTAGAATCCCTTGACCATCACTTTAAATTTAAGTTCAGGTAAGCTGAAAGTACAGCTCAGTGCAAGCTCTTTTTTTAAGCAAAACAGCACAATAACCACATGGAATTCACAACAGGTTCCAACCATGAGCTCAAAGGGAAGAACGTGGTGATGTTACAACCTGCCGTTTCATCTTTCACAAAACACCGGCTGAATGAGTTTGCCTTGAGAGACTGTTCTGGAACGTCTAGCTTCTCAGTACTATGCGACAGACTACTATATATTTCTAAACATTTACATTACATTTTTTAGCATTGACATTAAGTTATTTTAGAACACTGACACATTGCATAAGCACCTGACTTAAAAATAAAATTTGCCCTCAGGAATGACATTCAACATAAGACTTACCATCCAGAGCCCCTTACAGGACATTACAACTTTTATGACCGCTCATCTCATCTTCAAAAACTAAAATTTCAGCATATTTGGCTTTAAAAAACTACCCCCAATGGCTCATTTATAAGTGAAAACTGAGCCATCGCAATCATCAGGACATTAACTCTTAAAGAGGTGTGGTCATCACACCTGAACACAGACTGCTATCATATCAAAGAAGACAAGCTCCATGCAATTTCCTTTTGGTCTGTGAATTCACATTTCCTCGTAATGGTTTGAGTGTGAGTTTGCAAAAGACTGCATTGGTTTGTGTGTGAATATCATGCTCTGAAGCTGTGGTAAAGGTGTAATGGGTCTTTAAGGTGTCGGAGATTCAAAGATGGGGGAATCAGAACAAGTAAGCTCACAGCAGTGAGGAACAATAAAGTGGGGAGAAAATAATAAAAGAGAATTTTTAAAAATTCAAAACTAATTCCCTAAGGCTAAACAGCCAAAAACTCAAATAAACCCACTAAAATGGGCGAACTAGAAAATTAGTGAAATACCAACTAAATCTCCCGAGCTCACTTAATGAGCTAGAACGGAAAATCTAGCAAACAAAAGAACATCTTCGGCTACCTTAGCTCAGAGCCGGAAGAGTGAAAACCAAAACGAATGCACAAAGAAAAACTGTCTCCTTGAGAACAGAAACGGACAAAATAAATAGTGCAGAACGCTAGCAGGAGGAAACAATCCTATACCTGAATAATAGCTAATAGCAAGTCCCTCCTGAACATAAACGGATTTTAATATCAGGAGGTCGCTAGTACCTGGCTATGCCTGGCTTGATGCAATGTCGAAAGACAAACAAGCACCGGAGAAGCGGAAGTGAGGAACATAAATACCCCGCAGGTAGCAGCACAGGTGAAAGCAATAATGAAGACGGCAAACCCCGAAATGGAACGTGGAAAAAATCAGATAGATTCACAATTGTGGAACCAGGACGAGAACCGCAAAAGAAGAAGAAAAAAAACAGCCACGAACCACGACAAAAGGTGTGAAAATATTTTTTTTGTTTTTCATCCCCAGTTAATGTGAAACAGTAATTCAAATGCTTGACATTTAAAATCAAACAAATTCAGATGATTCATTACCAACTGATCATTTCAACTGCTAAAGGGCACCACAGCCTTCAAAAACGTCATTTGGCTAAACCACAAAAAAACATTTTTAAACTGCAAAATCCCACTCCAAATGCACACAAATGCCCGTCAGTTAAGTCAGACTACATTAGTCCTTTTTTTAATCGTCTCTGGGGTAAAATGAACGTCGCCACTCAGTATTTTTTTCTGAGGAATTTATTGCAAGTACAGCAGAATCAGTAAAACAAGGAGATCAAAATCTGAACTCCTAAAGATTAGTTAAGGTTCCTATTGGACACTGTCTTCATTTTACAATTAGACATTCGATGTAAGTCCCCTGTGATGAAAACATGTTGGTATCATGGCCCTTCTACAAATGTACACCTTTTATTACAAATCAGAATTACAATCGTACATCAACGACGTCCCAGAGATGTGATTTTCAGTTTCAAGTTCTTGGGAGTCAGGCCGACAGGCTGTCTCACCGTTTCCCTCTCATCCATCGCTCACGGCTGTGGTTTTCTATGTAGCGGAAAAAGTGAAACAGCAGCAGCGCCAGGCAGGAGAAGGCGAGCAGGAGGGATATAGTGTCCTGCAGAGCGCCAGGTGAGATGAGGCGTGACACGTGGAGCGTTGGGTACAGAGGAGAATTTGGGCACTATTCACTCAGCACCATGCAGAGGAACGATCCCCCCCCCCACCCTCCCTCCCCAAAGAGTATGAACGAGGTGCAAGAAACACAGAAGAAAAGAGCACTGGGGTTTCTGAGTCACGGACCCCCAAGAACCCCCCCAAATCAAGCAATGATGTCATACCACTGCTGTTTTCTGGCATTGTGCAGGGACTGTCCCATTACAGGGCAGGATGTGGGGAGGGCAGTTCTTTATGGCTGTTATGTGCAAAGTCTGAACAACAGAGGTAATTTTTCTTCAGGTCATGACAGGCCTTTGCGTGCCAGTTTCAATTAACTGTCCTCTGTTGTGGTTGGTGACTGACAGAGTGAACCTGCTGTCAGGTAGAGAGCCCCTTCCTTTTGATGGGTGGCACACCCTTTACACTCACTGCACCCCTCTGTGTCTGATTTTGGGGAGTCTGGAAGAGCAAACACAGCGGGGTTCAGGACTGCAGAGTCTGTTGGGACCTGGACAGGTTTTCCGTCACTGGATGGGGGTGGAATTCTGGTACCCCCCGGAGAGGGATTGTTCAGGTCAAACCATGGGCCCTCCAGCTCCTCCTCCTCACAGGCCCCCAGTCTCACTGAACGCAGCGGGACATCCCGTGGCACCCCGAACCCCCATAAGCCGTCCAGGGGTGGAGGCAATTTCAAAGGGGCTGGCACCATCCCTGCAGGCCCTGTGTGCATTTGCGGGGGCGATCCCCTGAGGTTCTGGGACAGACCAGGAGCTGCCACGCACCGGAGCAGGAGGGGGATGCCGCTGAGTTCCAGGCTGCTTCCCATCCCCCCACTGTCCCAGGCTGTCTGACCCGACCCCGTGTCCACGGGTAAGGGGTTGCTGCAGTACCCGTCCCCCTGGCTCGGGGAGATGGTCTGGGTCTCTGGAAGAGGAAGCAGGGTGAGGACACAGCGGGACTCTGATAGGGAGAGGGACAGGATGGAGAGGTGGTCCCCCTCACAGTCTTCCTGAAAGTCCTCGCAGGGGACCCACAGTTCCACGGACTCCCCATTCTGCAGAGACCCCGACATAGTACAGTACTACTCAAAATATGACACAGGGCTGAACGCAGAATACAATGAATGCAATTCAGAATTTATATGGACATAAATGTGAGTGTGATGGTTTTAATATGGAAATAAATAAAGGCAGGAAAGCCTACGCGTGCGTGCGTGCGTGCGTGCGTGCGTGCGTGCGTGCGTGCGTGCGTGCGTGCGTGCGTGCGTGCGTGCGTGCGTGCGTGCGTGCGTGCGTGCGTGCGTGCGTGCGTGCGTGCGTGCGTGCGTGCGTGCGTGCGTGCGTGCGTGCGTGCGTGCTATACCAGAGCTCTGGGAGGCGGGTCTCTCCTGATGTCCATAGTTGTTTGAGGTAGTAGATGACTGAGATAGTAGCAAAGAGCATGAAGAACACTGCTCCCAACAACCACAAAGGCCTCAGAAACTCTGTGAAACAAACAAACAAGCAAGCGTGCGTGCGTGCGTGTCTGTGTGTGTGTGTGTGTGTCTGTGTGCTATACCAGAGCTCTGGGGAGGCGGGTCTCTCCTGATGTCCATAGTTGTTTGAGGTAGTAGATGACTGAGATAGTAGCAAAGAGCATGAAGAACACTGCTCCCAACAACCACAAAGGCCTCAGAAACTCTGTGAAACAAACAAGCAAGCACACACACACATCAGTAGGCTCTCCTGCCAGTAATTATTTCCACATTAAATCCATCACACTCAAATCTATGCATATATAAATTCAGACTGCCAGTTTATTCTTTTATAGGAAATTAATTTTTCTTTGTTGCCCCCACGTCTTACCAGTGGCACCCCCAGAAATTTTTCATCGGGGTGACCAGATGGGGCCACTGAAAATCTTGGGGTGGCACACCAAAACCAAGAGGGGCATTTCCCGATATAATTGCTGACTCGTGGCAAAAGTGCCACTGTGGTGATAGATTTACTTTAACATCTGTCCGAGAAAAACAAGTCATCCGTTTTCACGGTAAGAAGAAATTTTATGACAACGTTATCTCTATTTCGCTAGCTTACCCTACTTGAACAGTTACAACCTGCATGAGAAGAATAGTCTACCCATTGAAAGCTGATTGCTTTTTCTTTGTCTCACCGTTTGTTTGGAATCTACACGCATACAACGATGAAAAATTATCGTTCTTTGGATGCTCACAACTTTTTTGTTAGTGGATGATAATATTTTGCACTTGCAAATATAATACTGTAACGTTATAGCACTCCGATTTATCCACATTCCACTACAAACCATTTGCATATGGTCAAAATGTTTTAGCGTTTCTTACAGCAATATTAGTTAGTCATAAATTGACAGTTGGATAACTTATTTCACTTAGGCTACCTGTGAAACAATGCCTGCTGCACACATAAGCATGTGGAGTTTCAGGGTTCCACATTTTTCCCTTTCTTCCCGCCGACGCCTCATGTCTTATTGCTCGGATCCACTTTTATCATCTTATGGGCTCCGTTTTGTGGTTCGGAATCTTATAAAACCATCATTCTGTTTTTTTTTTTACATTGTTTGTAGTGTATCCCACCAAACAACAACTTTTAGGCATTTTTATGCTGTTCGCTAACGGATCGAAATGACAAGAAGGCACCGGCACGTCAAGTCAATGGAGGGCGAGAGCGGGAGTGGATGTTTTCCCCCCGGGATGGGCGGGGCCTATTTGCGCTCAGTCTCCTGGCAGTGCACTGTGCAGCAGCAGCGCAGTGACGGACGGTCAAAAGCGGCTGGCTGGCAACGCATGTTATTTTTTTTCACATGCATCAACTATTATGAAAAATTTAATTATTGATTTAAATTAATAGTACTTAAGATAGAAGCACATTATGCATATGCGACTCGCCGTGGCCCCCCCTGGCCACCCCTTGGCGGCACCACTGCCCCCTCCCCCCAAAGTTGAAATACAATCTACGTCTTTGCTTTGCAGCAGATGAGTGTTGTAAGCCACAGTCTCTCACCTGTCTGCAAGGGCAGGTCGATGCAGAGTGGAGACGAGACGGGGCTCTGGGTGAAATTGGCCACGGCGCAGTACCTGTGACCCGGAACCAATCCCATTAACTCATAGCTCACCTCCGTGCCACACTTCTGATGGGTCTGAAAGAGGAGGAGGAGGGGCACAGAAAAAGAAGGGGAAATAAAAAAAGGATTTCAGAAGAGAGGGACTTTTATTGATGTTTATTTTTAAGACTAACCAAATGCCTGCAAAAATACACGTTCACTTATCGATGATGAATGAATGAATGAATGAATGAAATTTATTTATTTGGTCATTCCACGTTAGTACATTGTTCATAATATAATCAATACATCTGTTTCGATATGACCAAAAGGATAGGCTGAAGCTCTCGCTTATAAAATTGCCTACCCTGTTTCACTTTAACAATTTCATATAGTCAGGTATAAACAGTATCATACATCAAATAACAAAATTAGAAATTTTAAATAAATTTCAAAATAAACAATAAGCACAAGAACAGTTGCAAAAACAGTAGTAACCAAAAATCCATGGTCAATTTGACCTTTAAGCCCTTTCTATCTTCTTAGTTTCCAAATCAAGATGAGCCCTCAATTCTATATTTGTCCAAAATCATCTTTTTAAACTTTTTTTTGAATTGTAACACATTTCTACTATGTTTTAGCTCTTCAGGAAGTCCATTCCACAATTTCACCCCGCAGACAGAGATGCACATGCTCTTCATTGTAGTGTAAACACTGGGTTGCTTTAAATTCAGATCACCCCTCAAGGCGTATCCCCCATCTCTATTCTTAAATAGCCTCTGTAAATTCTCAGGCAAAAGGTTGTTTCTTGCTTTAAATAAAATTTGGGCTGTTTTCAACTTTACCAAATCCATAAACTTCAATGCATTAGATTTTAAGAACAGCGGATTAGTGTGATCGTAGTAACTTACATTGTTGACTATCCTTATTGCTCTTTTCTGCATTATGCATATTGTCTGCAGTGTGGTCTTGTAAGTATTTCCCCATACCTCAACACAATATGTTAAATGCGGCAGGATCAAGGTGCAATATAGTGTGTTCATAGACTTATGATTTAGAAAGTGCTTTACTTTGCACAAGACACCAATGCTTCTTGACACTTTAGACCTGACATAACTCACATGGGGCTTCCAACTGAATTTGTGGTCCATTTTGACACCCAAAAACGTGTTCTCAAACACTCTTTCCAAAACAATATTATCAATCATTAACTCAACCTGTGTATTTAAATGTGTTTTTCGATTTCCAAACACCATAAACTTCGTTTTTTTCAGATTAAGTGAAAGTTTGTTAGCGTCAAACCACAGCTTCAGCTTCCCCAATTCATTTGAGACCTTCTCCATTAACCTTTGTAAGTTCTCATCTGAACAGAAAATGTTAGTATCATCAGCAAAAACCACATATCTCAATATATTAGAAACTTTACATAAATCATTAATATACATAATAAACAATTTTGGCCCCAAAATCGAACCTTGCGGAACACCGCATTTGATGTCCGCAAGACTTGATTTGACGTCACCCATTTGTACAAACTGTTTCCTATTTTCAATATAGCTCTTTAACCAATTAAGCCCTACTCCCCTAACCCCATACCTTTCCATTTTTTCCAACATGATATTATGATCTATTGTGTCAAATGCTTTCTTCAAATCTATGAACACTCCTACTGCAAATTTCTTCTTTTCAATTGAACAAGTTAATTCCTCTATAAGCTCCATCAAGGCCATCGATGTTGATCTGCCACTTCTAAAACCATATTGGCTGTCAGATAACAACTTATGCTTTTCAACAAAGCTGTCCAGTCTGGCAACAAAAAGCTTCTCAAGAATTTTAGAGAACTGCGATAACAACGAGACTGGCCTGTAGTTGGTGAAGAGCTGTTTGTCACCTACTTTATGCAATGGAATTACCTTAGCCGTTTTCATTCTGTTTGGGAATAAGCCCAATTTAAATGACAAATTACAAATGTGTGTTAATGGGTCAATGATAACATTAATTACTTCCTTTATTATATACATATCAATGCCATTCCAATCCGTCGATTTCTTGCTTTTGAAATTATGTACAACATCAATAATTTCTTTCTTTTCAACGTCTCTCAAGAAAATCGTGGCTGGATTTCTGTTTTCATAAAAATGTCCCTCTTTAGGGAGGACTATTTCCTCTGCTAGTCTGGGGCCCACTGTCACAAAGAAATTATTAAATCCCTCAACCACCTCATTCATATCCCTAATCACCTTATCATTGTCAATAAATTGGTCTGTATAGCTTATGCTATTCGATTTATTTCTAATAATCTTATTTAGTATTTCCCATGTTCCCTTAATATTACTTTTGCATTTCCTTTTCACATTATCTGATGTATTTGGATTATTACTTAATTTGCTAATCTTAGTAAAGCCCTTTGAACACTGTGTATGAAAAGCACTATATAAATAAATGTGATATGATAAGTAGAGGGTGTCGGATAGACTATGATCATTTAAGGGAAGGTGGGGCATGAATCAGCATGGAGTGCTATGCTTCTCAGCAGACACTTTTATCCAAATCGATGTACAATAGATGATCAATTTTTCAGTTGGCCTATATGTAATCCTCTGAGTTCGAACCCATAGACCAGGGGTGGGGAACCTCATCCGCAAAAAGCCGGTGTGGGTGCGGGTTTTTGTTTTAGCCCAGCCCTAAGACACCTGATTCTACTTATCAAGGTCTTGATTGAAGACCATGATTAGTTAATTAGTTGAATCAGCTGTGTTAGTGCTGGGCTAACACAAAAACCTGCACCCACACCGGCTCTTTGCGGATGAGGTTCCCCACCCCTGCCATAGACCTTTGCGTTGTTAGCGCAATGAGCCATAGGGCTACTGCACAGGAGTGTAAGGAGCAGAGGTGGCGGGTACTCCTAACCTGTAAAAGAAAGGGGGGGACGTGTTGTGCATGAAGGGGAAGACATGGGTGAATGGACCGAGGGGATGAACGGGGATATCCCAGAATTCGGGGCGGCGCTACCTTTTGCCATGAGGGGCGGGTGTCACTGTACACTGTGATGGAGGTGCAGAGGTCCAGGATGAGCTCAGACAGGGGGCAGCAGTCTCTCTGGGGGCAGGCCCCGATGGGCGAACACGGCAAGGTGACGTTCACCGTCAGATTCAACCCGCGCAGGGAAACTGAAAGGTTGGGGGGGCTGTAGACCACTGGGGGCCAAGCCGAGGGCCAGCAATGTGGTGAAGGATGAGATATGTCACACATACAGTAACAACATCATTTATTCATAATAAAACATTCATACAACACCTGGGAATTAAATACTTCAGAAGACTGCACAATTTATAAAACTCTCTGTCCAATATGAAAAAGAACAAGGCATATAGGATGCTGCGGGCTACTAGAAATATTTAATTTTATTCTCAGCACAATCAGCATATAGAATACACAATGGCCATGCTTTAATTGTATTTTATTTTAATTAATAAATTTTACACTTTTTTGAGATACAGTTGAGAAAAAGGTATTGACAATAGAATGGCCATCAGTCTGTTTATGAATATTGCCTGCTTTTAATCATCACTGTTAAGCCAAGGTTTTCACATTGCATGGACAGTAAAGTTTCTATTGTAATTAGAAGGCAGAAAAGGCACTGACTGTCGGCTAAGGGGTCGATCATGTTGAGCTCAGACCACTGCACAGACCCCAGGGCATCCTCTTCTCCCAGCCTTATCCAGTTATACAGGTGAAACTCCGTAAAGGCCTGGGACAGGTCACAGCTTCGGGACGTCAACCGATTACACCCTCCCACCACCTCCCACTGAGGCGCTCTAGTGGAAATAAGAGCAGTCTGAGTTTAGTGGTTCCAATGCATCCACAGTGTGAGCAACCAGAACATTTTCACTTTGTGTTTGCCACATACAGTTCAGGTGTTTTTTAGAGCTCCAAAGCTGCTAAATAAGACCCTGCAGGAGTTGTAAACAAAGTAGGTGGTGGTAGGCCTCGCCAGAGCTCCCTGTGTAACTTTCAGACCTTGATATAAAAGGGAATTTATGTGCAAAGTGCTTCAGTTCGCCAATACCAATATTGGCAGGTTTTGGCGTGAACTAAATATGTTCCTATACTTGTTTGTTTGCGGGGTCTCTATCTCAATAATAATCACTGAGGAAAGGCGAAAGATTCTCTATCTGCTATTGCAAAGATGCTCGTCGTCAAACTGCCAATTGAGCGCTGATGTGCAAAATGACCATTGAAGCATAGAACATGCCAGAAGGTCACGCTTCATAGTGCCGGAGACATTTGGCTCCAACCCTTTTTAAATAAGAAAAAGGTAAACGTTATTTTGGGGCTGCCAGAATGGAAAAAACCAGAAATGAGAAGTCTGCTTTAATCATCAATGATTCATCACTATGATTACATCTTTCTGAGGTTTCTGCAAAACCACAACTGTTCATATCTCAAGCTCCCCTTCCAGGCAGATCTCAATCTCTCCACCAGCTGTTGTTTGCTCTCTCTTCTCTCTCTAATGTCATCATTTGCTTTCTCATTCACTCACATTCATTTTTCCCCTCTCTCAATCTCTCTCTCGCTCACTGTCTCCATGTCTGTCTGTCTCTTTCAATACCAGGGTCAGCCATTTTGCATATCGACTGAGTCTATTACTGGGCTCAATTGAAAGAGGTATGTTGGGTACACAGTGAGGGCCAATCTGTTTCAGAATTTCATGCCAGCTTCTTTTGTTAATTCTTTATTTCTTAAATTGAGCAAATTATTTAAATAATTTTTTAAATATTATTTAAATAATTTAATTTAAAGTCATGGGCTACAGCTGCAGACAGTAAGTATCTGCTTGGTGAAAACATTTTACTGTGTCCCAGTATAGGAGGTAATTGGCACTGGTTATGCAGTGCTGTACAGAAAATGAATAACCATGGTTCCGGTGAGCCACTGGGTGGTGCTTGTTTTCAGTGTTAATCAGCACTCAATTGATCGATTACAGTTAACTGACTGTGGTGGTCTGCAGCCGGGCCTCTCTCTCTGTCTCTATCTCTCTCTGCAAATAAAACCAGAATTGCACATCTCCCAGCAATTCAATCCCTCCCAAGGTGTCACCTGGCATGTGACACTGACATTTTCAGGTTTATTGGGACTGAATTGGTTGCTGATTTCTTAGGTGAAAACAAAAGCCAGCAGGCCCTGTGGCTGTACTGGACCAGGGCTGCAGTACCCTAGCCTAGAACTCAGCACACCCCACACCCCACACCCCCTCATGGAGATGACGTCGGGTGAAATAGTAGAAAATGCTACAAACTTTCCTCAGTGCAAACAGATAGCCTGAGGCTTGAAATCAGAGCATAAAAGGATTCTCCTTAAATTGTAATGTGTGCAATTTAAATAAGGCTTACGGAAAAGTAAACAATGACCTTTTATGTGATTAATGTCTAATGTGATGTTAAATGTCACATTACATTTTTGATTAGAAAGAAAAAGACTGATATGAATTTGACTGATCTCAGATCTCTCACTGAATTTCTATAAGTGAAGTACAACAGAATAATATAATTATACAACCGATTTAAAAAGTGACATTACGAAGAATCAATTTGATGAAAAACAATGGCAAGTAACTTCAGACTAATTTATGGTTTCAATTTCCCTGTAAGTGCCAAGGCCTTGACTGGAAGCCAGCACAATATCCAACATGTTCCTTCTTGACCTCTTCTCTTTCCTCCCCAGACCTATGTATTAATACATATGTATAG
Source organism: Ilyophis sp. 1 JC-2022 (assembly GCA_022702515.1). NCBI lineage: Eukaryota > Metazoa > Chordata > Actinopteri > Anguilliformes > Synaphobranchidae > Ilyophis > Ilyophis sp. 1 JC-2022. The sequence goes on along the minus strand of CM040404.1, from coordinate 101,326,832 downwards.
AGGCAGTACATGTATAGAGGCAAGATTGTGTTTATTATTTTTAAGATATTGTATTTATGTAAATGTTTATCTTTATGTTTGTATATGTAGCTGAATGTCCATAATTCTAACTTTCCCTGAAAAGACTACATTTCACTACTTTTTTTTTCTTCTTCTTCTTTGGGACACTTCCCGCTACACACAGCTATGGTATTGCGTGCTCAGTATGTTTTTTTCATTTGCACACATACACACACATGCCCACTCACACTCATACTCACCCTTGTGTCTTTTTCTGAACAGTAAAGGTTGTATTAGGTGAGTGAACAGGACAGTCCCACTGCAGTAGGCCTCTCAAATCCTTCCACATCACTGTCATGTTACAGTGAAGCACCTCAGACCCTAAAATAACACAATATGCAGCGCATCCACAGCAACGCTCACTACAAACTCAGCGAGCTCACAGCTACACAGCCACATACGCGACACAGCGCATCCACAGCGACACAACTGCACAATTTACACAATACATTTGCAGTAATTCAAATAAAAAACAGGGACAAGTTACACAGGACGTATCCATTAACTCACCTGAGGTGAACAGAGTGACACAAGCACAAACCACTGCAAGGCCCCATGGGAAACGGCTCATTACTCCCAGGGTACCCCACAGGGCTGCTCTTGCTGGAAAAGAAAAAGAAAAAAAGACTAAACTAAGCTTAATACAATCAGTACATTTTCTTCCACGAGAATAGAGAGAAAAAAGAGAGAAAGCGTAAAAAATGTGTACTAACTTGTGGAGAACAGGTTATCCAGCTATAAAGCAGCGACTGTCAGAGAGTGCAGATGGGCAGATTGTGAGATAAGAAAGAGAGAGAGAGCATGAGAGGGGTTAAGGAGGATGAAACTATACGGCAGGAAACTGGAGAAAGCGTGACAGAGTGAGTGCATATCAGAAACTTTACTGTGGGCTGGAAAGAGGGAGAGAAATGAAAGAGAAACCATCAGAGAATAGGGGGATATATGAGAGAGAGAGTGAGAGTGAGAGTGAGAGTGAGAGTGAGAGTGAGAGGAACCATACAACCTAAACACAAAGTAAACTTGATTGCTATCGGACCCTAAAATGTGATTACACATTGGCTGAGTATCTCTTCACCGTCACAGATGCAAAGCAGAGGCAGATCCTGACCAAGTACAGGCTCAGTGACCACAGCCTGGCCACTGAGAAAGGCCGTTATAAACAGTCATGGTTGCCAAAGGAAGGAAGGCTATGTGGTCACTGCGAGATTGGTGAGGTAGAAACAGAGATGCACTTTCTTCTACATTGTGAAAAATATAATTTAAAAAAAAATACTTTAAAAGATTTGAAACGCCTCTCCCTCAATTAAAAAAAATGACTGACACAAAAAGGCTATCAGTCATACTGGGGGAGGGACCCACAGCACCACAGGCTGCACAGTATATAGCAGCCTGCCGTAGCCTGAGGGACAGTGAAAAGGAAACTCCACCACTACATTGTCCCTAAGACAGGGATAATAGGCCGAAATTGTAAATTAAGTACATTGTCATTTTATTTGTTAAATTGTTATTGCTGTTTATTACCATTATTTTGTATTTGTTTAAGAGCCCCCCCCCCCCCCCCCATTGTTGTTTATGTTAGCAATTGCTTTGGCAACACTATGTTGATGTGTGGTCATGCCAATAAAGCTCATTTGAATTGAATTGAATTTATTCAGTTACTGCAGACCACAGTGCCCTCTGCTGGAGAGATGCATTTTCCAAGGGGAAAAAAAAACCCAGCAACACACTATATTCAGAACATTCCTGATCTTTTGTTTCTCCCTTTATCATTTTTCATTGATGATTGTGTAATGCCACTTGCAAATAAGCTAGAAAAGAACATGTCAGCGTGAAAGTATTTAAACTAAAGTGCCAAAACTCCTAGACATTTCTAACCAGACAGGATGGGGACAGAGATTATTTGTTCTCTTTTACCAAACATGAAAAATTAAAATGAAATGTCAAGAATGACCTGTGGGAACACCTGAAGACACTTATTTTGTACCGTCTCTCAGTTCACAAAGGTGCCATCACAAATCTCAAAAGCTCTGAGGCATAAAAGTATCTCTCTAAAGAGGTAAAGGCAGGACATTAGAACAATAACCGATGCATCTAGCTACCTACCTTGAACTGCTTCCGCCATCTGTGAATATAGGAGGTGTGTCTAACAGGCGTTATGGTCGTGAATCTGTCGGTAATAATCAATCACACAGAGGCCACTTACAGTGTTTTTTTCCCCATTTTTATTTTCAGATTTCTTTTAAATAATATGAATCTGAGCACAGCTTTATCGAGGCTGGTCTTTGCCATTTGTTTCCAATGCTAATACAGTAAATGCTTAAGGATGGGGCAGGGAGGGCCCTGGCAGAGAAAGGCCTCAGGTTATCTGTTTGCACTGAGGATCCTCACACTAGGACTCCAATGGGAGAGAGCCATGCCTGATCTGCACAGGGGCCTTTCAACTAACTTAGCAGCAGCATTCAGTTTCATACAAGAGATGGACAAGGAGGGGACCGTTCAGGGGGATGGATTAGGAGGGGGCACGCCGTTTTGTAGATTCCACAAAGGTTGCTGGGGTTCAAGTATGGTCCACTGGACTGCGGGGTACCATATAGGATACAGAGCAGTCAGGTTACGTCGGTGTGATGTGCAGGGGTACAGTCCAGTCCAGTAATGTAGGACGGTAATGGGTCAGGTCCAGGGAAGCGATGTGGGATGTTTTGGGATTTAGGTGGTAGAGCCTGCAAATGTAGCATGTTACTGGGTGAAGTCCAGGCCAGTGAACTGGGAGGCTTAGGGGCCCGGTCCATTAATATCAGACTGTGAGATTTGTTAGATCTAAGGAGAGACACACAGGCTGTGTGATGTTAGATCTAAGGAGAGACACACAGGCTGTGTGATGTTAGATCTAAGGACAGACACACAGGCTGTGTGATGTTAGATCTAAGGATAGACACATAGGCTGTGTGATGTGTTAGATCTAAGGACAGACACACAGGCTGTGTGATGTGTTAGATCTAAGGACAGACACACAGGCTGTGTGATGTGTTAGATCTAAGGACAGACACACAGGCTGTGTGATGTGTTAGATCTAAGGACAGACACACAGGCTGTGTGATGTGTTAGATCTAAGGACAGACACACAGGCTGTGTGATGTGTTAGATCTAAGGACAGACACACAGGCTGTGTGATGTGTTAGATCTAAGGACAGACACACAGGCTGTGTGATGTGTTAGATCTAAGGACAGACACACAGGCTGTGTGATGTTAGATCTAAGGACAGACACACAGGCTGTGTGATGTGTTAGATCTAAGGACAGACACACAGGCTGTGTGATGTTAGATCTAAGGACAGACACACAGGCTGTGTGATGTGTTAGATCTAAGGACAGACACACAGGCTGTGTGATGTGTTAGATCTAAGGACAGACACACAGGCTGTGTGATGTGTTAGATCTAAGGACAGACACACAGGCTGTGTGATGTGTTAGATCTAAGGACAGACACACAGGCTGTGTGATGTGTTAGATCTAAGGACAGACACACAGGCTGTGTGATGTGTTAGATCTAAGGACAGACACACAGGCTGTGTGATGTGTTAGATCTAAGGACAGACACACAGGCTGTGTGGTGTTAGATCTAAGGAGAGACACACAGGCTGTGTGATGTGTTAGATCTAAGGACAGACACACAGGCTGTGTGATGTGTTAGATCTAAGGACAGACACACAGGCTGTGTGATGTGTTAGATCTAAGGACAGACACACAGGCTGTGTGGTGTTAGATCTAAGGACAGACACACAGGCTGTGTGATGTGTTAGATCTAAGGACAGACACACAGGCTGTGTGATGTGTTAGATCTAAGGACAGACACACAGGCTGTGTGATGTGTTAGATCTAAGGACAGACACACAGGCTGTGTGATGTGTTAGATCTAAGGACAGACACACAGGCTGTGTGATGTGTTAGATCTAAGGACAGACACACAGGCTGTGTGATGTGTTAGATCTAAGGACAGACACACAGGCTGTGTGATGTGTTAGATCTAAGGACAGACACACAGGCTGTGTGATGTGTTAGATCTAAGGACAGACACACAGGCTGTGTGATGTGTTAGATCTAAGGACAGACACACAGGCTGTGTGATGTGTTAGATCTAAGGACAGACACACAGGCTGTGTGATGTTAGATCTAAGGACAGACACACAGGCTGTGTGATGTTAGATCTAAGGACAGACACACAGGCTGTGTGATGTTAGATCTAAGGACAGACACACAGGCTGTGTGATGTTAGATCTAAGGACAGACACACAGGCTGTGTGATGTTAGATCTAAGGACAGACACACAGGCTGTGTGATGTTAGATCTAAGGACAGACACACAGGCTGTGTGATGTTAGATCTAAGGACAGACACACAGGCTGTGTGATGTTAGATCTAAGGACAGACACACAGGCTGTGTGATGTTAGATCTAAGGACAGACACACAGGCTGTGTGATGTGTTAGATCTAAGGACAGACACACAGGCTGTGTGATGTGTTAGATCTAAGGACAGACACACAGGCTGTGTGATGTTAGATCTAAGGACAGACACACAGGCTGTGTGATGTTAGATCTAAGGACAGACACACAGGCTGTGTGATGTTAGATCTAAGGACAGACACAGCCAGGGCACAAGTAGCACAGCAGATGAAACCATACAAACTGAGCTAGAACTGAATGTTTTATTCATTTGCCGACTGTGTGCTTATTCAGGTAATAGATGTTCTATGATTGTTTTATCCACATCAAAATTAAAAAATCAAACCTTTCGATGAGAGGCCTGAGCCACCCGTGTTTGATGCAGAGGTTTGTAAAGTTCATGCACTAGTATATATTTATGTATAAACAAGCTTCCCATAAATATATTTTGATTGCTCTGAATGTTATCCCCCACATGCATAGGTATATCATTTGCCAATTCTTTATAATTTCAGATATACCATGACTACCATACACTAATCAATGGGAAGCAGCCAGGCCTCATCAACTAGGGTCCTCCTTCCACCAGGGGGAGACTAACACACTTTAGGACAGGCACACTTCCCAGAACATCAAGAGCATCAAGCAAGGTCTTAAAAACTCTGTACAATAGTCAGTCCATGGAGAATAAAAATTCTAGTAACAAAATATACATTTCACTTTCCATTTCCTTATATCATACATATTGTCTGAAAGATAATGTAGAACATAGAAAGGGGTGGGGGTGACACTGGGTCTTTTCTAAGAATGCAGTTTGAGACAACACAGACTAACATCGCGCGCGCGCACACACACACACACACACACACACAGAGGCATACACACTACATGAGCAGCCAGTGGGATCGGCGAGGGAACAGATCAGTAAAATATGCGTAAAGCAAACTGGAATTGATACTGTATCTCGTTCACGGACTTGAATGCATGCACAAAAATACACGCATGCATACATGAAACCACAAGGAGTAAAACATACGTGGAATACCACTAGGCTGGGAGAGCACCGTTCTATTTATAGTTATTATTATTACCATTATATTACGATTTTTAATTCCATTAAATTCATAATAATCACTTGGGGCAATCAATTCAACTTCATACATTTGTGAAAGGAGGCAGTGTCCCCACACACAAGCTGCTCCCTACAGCAGTGTTTATCTGAGATCAATGGGAGCCACAGGTGAGTCCGCTGCTCCTTTCAGCAGTGCTGATCCGAGATCAGTGCGAGCCACAGGTGAGTCCTTGCTAAGAGGTGCAGTTAGCAGGAAATGCAGAGGTTCAGGATTTCTGGCTTGTCCCCACTGGCCTTAATCTGCCCCCAATCTCACCTCTCCCTTTTACAGTAAATGGGAGCTCAGTCATTCCCACCAGAGCGAGAGAGATCAGTGATTGGAGTAACACGAGAACATAACACAATCACACACACACTCTCACACACACAATCACACACACACACACACACACACAATATGAGAGCACCATAGCGCCACATTTACATAGAAGACAAACATCAGATATGACCCACACAAAGGTTGCATCACTAATATTAACAATAATAATCATAATGATGATTGTAATACAGATGAACGCAATTAATATCCCCTTGTTTGGTATCACAAAACCACTAGTATAATTTAAAAATAAAAAACACTTGCCTTGCCATTAATGTTTCTGTGGAAAGTTACAGAGTTAGAAAACATCTCAATATCTCACCATTGTCCAAGCTGCATGGCTGATGACGTGATGGCTGACCTCTGATCTGTACAATCTAGCAAATAATATTAACTGTTTAAATGTACATTTCTTTAAATTATCTTTTCATCTTTTAGTAGGACCAGGTCTAGCAGTTCATTTTACTATCTATACACTGGGTGAGAGCAATATTTTTTTCAACAATAAGAAATCCAAACAAGCTGTCCGGCAACTGTTCTTCATCCATTTTCTCCCGTTTTGGTAATATTTAAATAACTAGCCAGCTAGCCGACCTACAGTAGTTACTGCAAAGACATGCCTAAGGTTAGTGGATACAGGTTGTTAGCTTTGCAGAGACCGTCTGCGTTTGAATGTTTCTGGATTGATACAAGAGAAATCTCTTAATTTAAAAACTGTGATATTTAGATAATTGGTAAACTAATATTGCTTTTGCAATTGCTACCCCCCTCCCCACCCCCAATAAAGGAATATGTCAGAAGCTTAATATAATAAGTCCCAATATTTTGATTAATCATGTTATGTACACATTCAATTGGTAGTCGGTTTTTCTGGAGAACTTAGCAAACAAACTAATAAGCCAGATAAAATCTAAAAAAGGTCAGATGATACTACAGAATCAGTGCAATGTTACAGTAAAAGATGTAGAAAATGCAGTATTCGCAATTCACTTTATTTATTTAAGTGATAAAACCGCAGAATATAGAATATAGAATATTAGAACAGCACACATCTTTCATTTAACTTTCTCTTGTTCTCTTGTGTGATACCAAAGGGGAAAAACAGTTGACTCATTTAATAATAATAATATAATATTCCAAACCCACATTTAATACTCCCCATTTTTAGCTGCACGGCAGTGGGGATATGAAGCAGGTTACACTGTATTTACAGTCAGACTGACAGTAGTGCTTTGAGAGGACCCGTCCAGCAGAAGACTATGTTTGAGCCTCAGGGAGAGGTAGGCCTGGCTCAGGGGGAGTCAGGGGAGGGGCCAGGCTCTTGGAGCTGCGGTACAGCAGCCCCCGTGCCGCGTCCCCGTTCAGGTTCTTGTAGGGGTGGTGGGGATTCCTGCGGGGGGGTCCTCGCAGACACACCGACGGGAAGCTCAGACCCGCCAGGCAGCAGCCGGGACAGGAAATGACCTCGTCCTGCTCCAGGGCAGCGCTGCTGGAATTAGGAAGTGGGAAGGAGGCAGGGGCTCCAGGAGGGGCGTGGTACCCGTTGCCCCCCCAGGCTAGGGGGCGGCTGACCACCACTGTGCCATTGTTGTTGTCCAGGTGGGGCAGCGGCGGGAGGGAGGGCGGACCATTGGAGATGGGCGTACCCCAGCCGTTGGGCAGGGCGGAAGTAGAGGCGAGGCGGGGTTTTGGCGGAGCGGAGACAGCGCCATCTAGTGTGTCGGGGGAGCTGGTGCAGTCCATGGGCTCGGCCAGGCACACACTCTCCCTCTCTGCCTCCTCCTCCAGCCGGTCCAGGGACAACATCTCCAGGTCGATGGGAAGCCCCGAGTCATCAGCAGGGAGATGCAGGGCCTTACACGACTCCTTTTGCACCTCTTCCTGCGCCTCCTCGTACTCCTCTTCCAGGCTATCGGCGTCCATGTCCGGCAGGGTGCCCATAGGTCCCGGGGTCCCCTCGCCCCTCAGGTTCACTGATAGTAAGGGGATTCGGCTGAGTTCAGGGGTACAGGGCAGGGACTGGCAGCGCCGGTGGACCCCCCGAGCGGGCTCCCTGTCCGAGGGGGAGGCATGGGGGTCGGGAGGCGGGGGCAGGGTAAAGGTCAGGGAGATGACCGACTTGCTGGGTGTATCGAAGAGCTTGATCTTGCCGCCGTTCAGGTCATCCCGCAGGGAGAAGGGGTTCACCCGGGCAGGGGTCCCCAACAGGGGTGGTGTGGTCGGGGGCAGCATGTCCGACTTGCTCCGGGACAGGCGCTGGTCTCCAGGGAGACACAGGGACCTCCGTCGGTGAGGGCTGTTGCCAAGGACAACAGGCTCTGAGAAAGGACAGGTGAGGAGACGGAGCTGTTACTGAATAACTGTAATGACACACACGCGCACGCGCGCACACACACACACTTACTGGCATGCTTCTTTCACCGCAGTTATTGGACACAATGCAGCAAAGACCAGTATAAACTTGATTCTCTGTCAGCAAGCCTCTTGAAAACCAGAACAACTGCTGAGTTCTCTGAGAATCTGTGTCCAGCTCCTGACCCCTAAATGGAGCTCTTCTCCGATGGACACGCAGCACCAGTGAGATCTGTGCTAATTTGAGTGACCCCCTACCCTACCGGGTGATGACTAAGATCCTTTTCTCTGGCACTGTCACTCACCGGTTCCTGATTCACCCTGAGTGACGAGTACCTTCTCCTCTCTCTCTCGCTCCCTCTCTTTTACCTCCAGTTCCATCACGATCTCCATGAAAGACGGCCGCTTCTCGGCACACATCTGAAAGAGAGGAGACAAAGATAAAGTAAGAGTGAAAAATGTGTGTGTGTGTGTGCGCGCGTGTGTGTCAGTGCGCTTGTGGTGTGTGCATGTATGTGCATGAGCACGTGCAATGTGTGCATGTGCGCGCGTGTGTGGTGTGCGTGTGTGAACTGTATCCGAGGTGAAAAGTTGTGTGCCTCTCACATTGCAGCATGTGACAGCCAAGGCCAGAAAAGATGGAGGGCAGTCACCAATCATGTGCTGAAACGCCTCCACGTCCAAACCAAAGTCCTGCAGGAGGAGAACACACAATACCTGGGTTACCATTACACACCTGCGCTGACAACCCTCTCATCATTCAGCTGAATGGAAAACAACAAGAACCAAAAACACCAAGAAACATTGTTTTTCTGAGATTAGGCCCATTGAAACACATCCCAATAAACATTTATAACAAAAATTAAAACATACTTTAAAAATTTATTTTGATTACATTTTTAAACAATAAATAATTTTTCATTAATTGACTGAAATTCTTAAATCCAGTTATTTTTCCATGTATCTTGGTAGAACTTTGTGGTAGCACCAGAACATTAGTTGTTCTTCATAAAACAGATGTGATGTTGAATGACAGGTGACACATCTAGGCCAGTATTCAATTAACAATCTGAACAAAACTAACTGGGAATAGCTGAGAAAATGTCAGTATCCCACTCATGGGTTTCTAAGACTGGGATTCAGAAGAGCCAGTTGTAGGATAATGACTCCTGCGTTTGGTTTCAAGGTAAATTCAGAAAATAGTTCAGAACCAAGAATCCTTCCCAGTGATACCAAGACTCCTCCTCATCTATGACATCCACCTCAGTCCCGGAGGATGAACGCTAACAGTAGCTAGCCACCACATTTTCACCTGGGCTGCATTTGGATCCAACTTAACACGCTCCCTTTCCTTGCTCACTTCCCTCGAGGGAGCCATCTTGTGACGCAATTTCCTACGTGCAGCAAGCTAACTTTAAAGGTGTTCTGCAAAGGAGGATTGATGAGAAACAAACAAAAACGGAACTGAACTGCCCTCGCAACACTTTGGAAGTGCAACTTAAACTAAGGGTGGTCAGCTCTGCCCAGAGGCATTGTGCCATGGCTGGGTGTGCCACTGGGACAGAGTATAAATCTATACCAGGAAGGGTGTGTAGTCTAGAGCAGGGCAGAACCTAGATTCTGACCTACAGTTAGGGCCATTTCCTACACCTTAGTGTGTATATAATATAAATACACAGCACAATGCGCCAAATACATTCAGCACTTCCACACTGAAACACACACACTCACACAACATTCTTAAGTTAACAGTTCTGACTGTAGTTCCTGTTCTGACCCATTCTGCACAGCAAATGAGAACAAAATGAAAGACAGTGCTCTTGATCTGGAGAGAAAGAGGGGAAAAGGGAGGAAGAGGCTACGCAGAGAAGCAAACTGCGGGATTTCCTGTCCATGTGAACTACAGCATTATGCAGAAGAAGCAATACTCTGCTTTGAATGGACGTCAGTAAGAGTTTCCCCCCAATCTTTTCACAAGTCAGCCAATTAGCAATGCCTAGCTCGTCAACGTTCAGATAAAAATGCATGTGACAATAAGTACATTTTGTGAAAAACCATTTCAGATGACACCTGTCAGATCTACACGGTACTTGCTTTCTTCTGCATATTTGTGAAGTAGGTTTGGTATTTGTTGGGGTTGCTACAGAGCCCCTCCACCATCGCCAGTTAAAGGAAGGAGGGCGCAGTACCGCCAGTAAGCAGAACAGGTACTATTGTGTTTCCCTGCAGGCCACACAAGGGGTAGCAGCTGCAAACACGCTCACCGGCGCATGGTGTATGCAAGGAAACGAGCTGCAAACACGCTCACCGGCGCATGGTGTATGCAAGGAAACGAGCTGCAAACACGCTCACCGGCGCATGGTGTATGCAAGGAAACGAGCTGCAAACACGCTCACCGGCGCATGGTGTATGCAAGGAAACGAGCTGCAAACAGCAATCTCACAATGCTATGGTCTGTTATCCGATACAAGAGGAACAGCCATCTCACAATGCTACGGTCTGTTATCAGATATAAGAGGAACAGCCATCTCACAATGCTATGGTCTGTTATCCGATACAAGAGGAACAGCCATCTCACAATGCTACGGTCTGTTATCAGATATAAGAGGAACAGCCATCTCACAATGCTACGGTCTGTTATCAGATATAAGAGGAACAGCCATCTCACAATGCTACGGTCTGTTATCAGATATAAGAGGAACAGCCATCTCACAATGCTACGGTCTGTTATCAGATATAAGAGGAACAGCCATCTCACAATGCTACGGTCTGTTATCAGATATAAGAGGAACAGCCATCTCACAATGCTACGGTCTGTTATCCGATACAAGAGGAACAGACATCTCACAATGCTACGGTCTGTTATCAGATATAAGAGGAACAGCCATCTCACAATGCTACGGTCTGTTATCAGATATAAGAGGAACAGCCATCTCACAATGCTACGGTCTGTTATCAGATATAAGAGGAACAGACATCTCACAATGCTACGGTCTGTTATCAGATATAAGAGGAACATGTTGAATTGGAGAGTTCTGAGCTCTATACAGGATCAGACAGGTTAAAAAAATGTGTAAACAACACACACACACAGCACACTTAACATGCTTACAGTGTTGAAAACAGAGCAGACACAAGCATGAACACTGTCCAGCAGAATGTGTGCTGACTTTTCATAGTTCATAGCGTACTGAAAGCGTACCAACCCCCCTTTGTAGACATTTTCCATAATTTTTGCATACAAATGGCAAACAATGGCATCGTTCATGAAGGTTAGTTTGAAGAAGGTACACTTGTAGGCAAAACGACAGGTCCAGGTAGACTTTGGGTCCGCTATGATGTAATTTTTTGGCGATTATGAAATGGCCTTCACACACACACACACACACACACACACACACACACACACACTTACACACACAAACATACTTAAACGCACGCACGCACGCGCACACACACACACACACACACACACACACACACACACACGGTGTGTGAGATGAAAGGGAGGGCGTGTCAAAGCATATAATACTATTTCCACAGGTATGCGATGTGCATTTGTGTTCACACATTATGCTTGATATCGCAGCAGTGATGACACATCCAAATAGTCTTACAGCCCAGATAAGACACCAAGAAATATTACAATTAATGGAGAGATCAGAAGACAGCAGTCACCTTTTACTGCGCTCTCCTGAGAGGGGAAAAAAAAAACTAAAACCGCAAGATCCGCACCGAATTGAAAATTTTGCATCCATAAACCAGTCCGTACCAGGATGGAACAATTATATAGTGCTGTAAAACAGAAGATTGACAATGTTTCGCCTGCAAGCCCCATCAACCTATGTGAGAAAAAACCGCATCAATTTTATCTGGATTTTATCACATGCATGTCCTTGCTACAAGCTCACTCCAAACATTTTAAAGGGGGGAGGGGGGGGGGGGCATATTAACATATGATTTAGATGACATGAGCCTTTGATAGGGATCAGTGAAAAGGTCCCTGTGCTTTAAAATATGAGCAGCAGCAACCATCAGTAAGCACAGGGCACTCTGGGGCTGGGGACCCTGGGTGACCACATTACATTCCTGTGGCAGATGAACTGCTGGTTGTTCCCCTTCCCTCTGTGCTCTGGGTTTATGACCGTCGTATATCAACACTACTGCTCTTCCTTACCACCCACTGCACTCTCGGGTTTAACCGCCAATCCAAACTGGTCATTTTCCTCAATCGGAGCAGAGGAGGATTATATGTGTATATATGTCTTCATACGTGTGCACCAAGGCAGATCAGAATTGTGCGGTACGGTTCTGGAACACTGGTGGTCGATTGTGTGGAACACAGAATCATAGAACACACGGACAGAAGAACAAGGGGAACACTTGAAGGTTCCAGTTCCACTGGGAGGTCCTAGGGGTTAAAAGGAACTGTTATCTTCTCCCATCAACCAACATACATGCGTGTTCAGTAACTGAATACAGGATAAGCACCCCCTTTGTTAGCATTAGCACCAAGCTTAATGTTCTGTAATGGATGTGGCTTAAACATTTCAATTTATAATCAACAAACAATATCCTTTGTGAAATTAATTTAATCACAGATTAAGTTTTATGAGCTGAACACACTGGCACCACATGATAAGCAACAGAGTGCCGGCGAAGACAAAGGATACATGTTAAAATGACTGTCTGAAAGGCTGAGACACAGTCCAGCTGTGTGTACCTTACATCCCCCTGAAGAGTCCCTCTGACGATAGCCTCACAATGTGCGACAGCCGCCATTAAAGCAAAACAGATCCACTCACATGTTATACTGCTGCCAATGTCTGTCACAGAACCACAAGGTCAGGTAACTATCCGTTAGGGCTCAAACACTGTACAGTTCCAGAATCAAAGCCATAGCAGGATCGGGCCCTTTTAAAAAATGACCAAAGACAGTGGTTTTAATATACTGTTAAAATATATGCATGGCATCTGTCATCTTGAAGTCAAATAAAATTATCTCATTTCTGGTGCCCAGATCTGCATCCTCTTGCATAAATTCAATACAGGTGGGATATACACTTGAGCACAGGTGTTTTAAGGACACTGCTAAATCACACTTTGGGGGACAACAATGTGCAGAAGCTCTGATAGCTACTATGACATCACAGCTTCTATCGGATGATGTCCTAAAATGGACTGCGCTCCCCTGGCTCTACTCATATCTCCATAAGACGCATTGAGCTCAACATTACTACAGGGCAATCACATAACCACAGCTCATTCAAGCCTATAATAGAATGCACTGATTATGTCCCCATAAGGTAACTTTGATATTGAACATTAATAAGCACTGGAAAAGTGCCAACATGAAGAGGTATGTTCACCTCAAAGAGAGGAATGTCTATATGACATTATAACTTCATAAAATAGATCGATAAGATTATGAAGATGAGGCCATTTTGTTAATTATTACAATGGAAGCAATAACACTGGCAGAGATAACCTGAACTACAGTCTATCCATATATGGTTTACAAGTACCTAACAAATGTGCACATACCATGATGGTGTAGCAACTAGCTAGCTATAATAAGTTGCTACATCACCATGCACAGTACAATTCAATTTGTTCTTGAGAGTTCTTGGCAAGAGACTGAATTCTAGCACTCCTCAAACTTTCAGTTATATATTATTGGACACTGGAAACTTTTTTGAGACCTTCTTGTAAAACATTTTGGTGCAAGCAAGACAATTATCAGTAAATTTCTCTCTAAATGACTGGTAACGACCTGATCTGGACTTAAAACCTTCCCATTTTCTCCTCATCTAAAACATTGGCCACAGCCTTGTCAGGAGCTCACAAGATAACCTCGAAATCAAACAATGCAATCCTCCCTTAAATGAATCCCAGTTAAGACACTTACGCAAAATAATGTGCAGTATACTTAGCTATACCTACAACAAAATCCTTGTTTTCGACAGTCAATGCAGGCAATAACACCACTTACCAGAGCAATGTTACATAAATAATTAATTGCAAACGGTAAGCAAGTCAGCTTATAACGTAAAAATCTTCACGGAGCACATTAAGCTGCAGTTCGTGTATCAAGGGCAGAGTGCACAAACTACACTGCTATTTCATGATGTCTCAGCTCTGCTGGATATGGTAATCAGCTTGATAAAGTACAACCTTTGTTTGATCAGCAGTTCATAACTGATAATCGCATAGCACAGGCTCCTAACATGTATATAAAATTTTAGCTTGAGAATTTGGAAGGTGATATTTTTGCAATTCCTTGCCGTCTTACAAGCCCCCCCACAGTGACTAAATGACACATCAGAGTAAATGAGCTCCGTTATTATTATCCCCGGATGAGGAAATTCCTCGCATAGCTCATACTACAAGGCATGTGGAAAAAGCACAGTACATTCACAAAAAAGGGTTGAGTGCACAGAAACTGAAATGTCCGATAGTCTTGATCCGGCACCTTTTCACCATTTCAAATGCTAAGAGCTGAGCCAAATGAAGATATCTCTCCATCAGCTGATCATGAAGTGCACTGTATTAAACCCCACAAACCACATAGAGCCTCATAACAACTCAATTTAAACACAAACAATGAGTAAATGAAACCGCAACACAAAATTAATACTGCGTGACCTATTGGGATTAAACGGCAAAAGAATAACCAGCCTTTGTGCCTTTTCGTCTTAATAATACACTCATTTCAATAATACACTCATACAAGTCATTTCACCTGATGAGGTCATTGTGGTAACCAAAAGGAAACTAATAAATGTCTTGTCAAATGAGACAAGACAACATAGACAGAGACAGCTGCCCAAACAAACTGTGCTCACGTTAACACTGCATGCAATATTTAACAAATACAGTCACTCCGTCCATCTCATCTTTTTAGATTTGAGTAACACAGAAAAAATAGCTCCTTACTTGTTTAAGTGAGGAGCTGCATTTTACAGACAGCAGAAGGCTAAGCTAAGGGACAGTCACTAATGTGCCAATCAAAAAAAATTGTGAAAAACAATCTCACACCTTGATTTCCCTTGTGTGAGTGAGATTATTTATTTATTTTAACTTGACTTGATGTTTTAATACCTAGTGTGAATAGACATCGAGTCTGTATAGTCCTGACTGTCTAATACACCTGTACAGAACCCCTCGCTGGAATCTCTGACCTATGTATGTGGATATTGCTGTGTGTGCGCAGAGCGTGCGTGTGTGTGTAGTGCAGGTGGAGCCTGTGCAGTGTCTGTGCAGCACGTGCGAGTGTGTGTGTGTGTGTGCGCAGTGTTTGGGTGTGTGTGTGAGCCTGTGCATGTGAGTGTGTAGGTAACGACCATGCTCCAGTACCTCAGTGCGGGGCAGGAAGTCAGGGTCGGCCTGTATCCGGGCGATGATCTCACACAGGATGATCCCGTAGGCAAAGACATCCACCTGGAACAGAGGTGTGGCTCATCACACACACTTACACCGACACCCACCCACCCAGACCCCACTCAACAGCTGACCTACATGGTATGGTTTAGCCATGACAGAATAAGAATGCACTGGAACAAACTGTTCATAGTGGGAGTGTGGATTTGCTCATTACCATCCATTCTGAAAAGAAATCCTGCACATATCACTATGGTCTTAAAAGGGAAAGTGCACCCTAACTTGATGTTAATGCATTATCCTTAACCCTTCACTGTAACCTTCAGCATTACCCTCATCCCTTTCCTTCAACATACATTAACAGTGAACAGAAACATTTACAGTCAAAAAATGTCTTCTAGTGTGAAGTTCCTCTTCAACTCAGAGTCCCAACCTTACTTTCATATTCATGAGCCCCCCCCTCTTCCTGTTTTTTATTTTTTATTTATTTTTTATTGCTGGTGCCCTGCCATTAGTTCCCTCTGCCGTCCCCCTGTGGTGTTCTCCCTGATCCACAGATCTCTATATGGACTGGAACCAATTTCTACCATGGCATCATACCTTCTCATTGTAAAGTTCTCCTCTTAGCACTTCTGGGGCCATCCAGTAGGGGGAGCCCACCACAGCCAGGGGTTGTTTCTCCATTCCCTCGCTGTGGTTTATTTAAAA
The DNA here is from genome assembly GCA_022702515.1 of Ilyophis sp. 1 JC-2022. Classification (NCBI taxonomy): domain Eukaryota; kingdom Metazoa; phylum Chordata; class Actinopteri; order Anguilliformes; family Synaphobranchidae; genus Ilyophis; species Ilyophis sp. 1 JC-2022. The sequence continues at coordinate 101,310,441 of CM040404.1, read as the reverse complement.
AAATAAAAATTAAAAAAAGCATTTCACCATGTCTGTGGGGCTCACTCACCATGGCAAGTACAGGCACCACAGTACTGAACACCATCAACACATTTCACAATCTCTCTCACTCATCAATGTGACTGCACGGCACATCAGCGCTCAATAAAAAGGCCCTGGTTATCAGCCCACGAATAACAACCCATGACATGAGTACTGACTAAAGGAGATGCTTCATCATGCCTTACTGAGAGCAAACCAATTATATGAACACCAACAGCGGTCACAATCAAATTTCATTGGCGCTGTAATTGCATCCGAGTGCATGTTTACCGCCAATGAAACCGATGCAATTTGACAGGGGAAAGCTAATAGCCTGTTTTGCATGTAGAACAAGCCACACATGATGCGTGGTGGCAGATAGCTTCCACTGCATGCAGACGGGGACGGGGATGGGGACGGGGTCATTTCATCCACTTACAGGACCAAAAGTTACACCACTGCATAAACAGACTAAAGGACAGGAGAGGAAGAAGAGAGATGAAGGAGAGGGGGGGGGGGGGGGTACGAAACATGGTCAGACAGAATTATGGCTCCTGCAGTAAACACCATTTGGGGAAGTGAATGAAAAGTGGCCGCTGGGCCAGGCACGGTGGAATAGTTTGTCCTTATAAGGAGAGCTTTCAAACCCCCCCCCCGCCCCCCGCCCCCCGCCTCTCTGTCCCAAAAAATACAGTACAGCACACAGCACCCATGAAAATTCAGCACGGACACACGTGCGCCCTACAGACGCACACTGCATAGGCAGCACACATCATACACGCAAACGCATAGCAGATGTGCACCTGCGTCACGCACAAGCAAACACGGGCTCTCAAACCCACACACACGCGGACACAAACACAAAGATGTGCACACAAGACAGGCGCTCATCACACAAATGTACACAGAGGAGGACATGACGGCCAACCTCACAGCACGCAGTGCCCGTGGGTGGGTGGGGGGGTTTGGGAAGGCGAAGCAGAGAGACTCAGAGCCAAATAAAAAGGCAGCGGTCAGCGGTCAAAGGTCAAAGTTCAAAGGGACTGCACATGCAGATGCAGGCTCTCACCACCGCCACATCTAAAGGAGGGGTACTTGTCACTTCCAAAACAAAGGTGGCCTTGTGTCAAAACCAGTGGTGTGACAGCCCCTCAAGCCATAAATCAAAAGGCCTTGAGAATGGAGGTAGGTGGTATATTGGTAGAAACTACAAGTTACGTCATGTGTTTTCCAGCTGACAATGCCAACGGGAATCTGGTTCAGCACTTCCTGCCCTGCACTGCGCCGGCCGGAATAATCAATGCCCTGGCTAAAAACTGTTTGGGTGACTGAGTAATGAGAGTTCAAATAAAAAATTTACATTACGTCGTTAAAAAAAAAACAATGGCTGAGACTTTAACTTGAGTTATTAATTGTCTTTAATAAACATACATTTTTATGTTTGTTCTCCCCCCCCTTTCTTATTTTCATTAGTCAGTTCATTAAAAGTCAGGTGGGCTGGAACTGTTTTTTTTTTCCTGCATTCTTCAGACACCCCGGATGAGGGATTTAGCTGAGGTTGGGAGGTTGTGACTCAGCTGGTTTTTAAACCTCTTATAGTGGCTGATCCGCTCTTTCTCTCAGCTTGTTGCTGCAGATTGAACAACACCACTTCAGTGTTACACCGCAGAAAAATAAAAACCCAGGGTCTTCAAACAGTGTTGATTACTATCATTTCATTTTCATTTCATGTCCTTGGTCAGAGAACAACATGTTTTTACAGCTAGTATGTGCAAAAAAAACAAACACTGCATAGCTGGACACCCTCTGATGATTCACCTGGGTTAAGAGCACAACACAATCTCCTATGAGGCTTGGACACTCAACCCTTACCGCTACACCTTTTGCCACACAGTTGCCCCACACAGCTCATAACAGCTTCAAATGAATAAGCAAGAGCTACAGGCTTTTCACAAATTTCTCAATTGAGTTCTGTATATTGAAATCAGTCCTGATTGGCTCCGACAGGTCACATGGCACATAGTGAGTGCAGTCAGAGGCAGTCGCTGACATCAGAGAGTACATTGACCTGTGGCGCCAGGACACCAATGCAGAAAGGGAAGGAACTGGAGGGCAAAGGCGCTATATACACACACACACACACACACACACACACACACACACACACTCACACACAGACACACACAGATATTACTGATGGAAGGACAGAGGTATTTACCAACCTGTAGTCTGGAATTTTCTCTGCCAGGCCAAAGTCCCCCACCACCGCACTGAAAAGCCCATTCTCACAGCGGACCAGGCAGTTCTGCAAATTAAAGGGGGGGCCAGGGGCAGGGTTGTGAAAAACTCAGCCGGGGGTGGGGGGGAGATAAAGTCCTTTGCAGTAGCATACAGCTTTATAAAAGGCGTGGGCCTGTGTGCATATGCACACGTTCTGTCAAATGCACCGTGCACTTGACAATCGATCAAATGAAATATCCTACTGTGCTATTGATCATCCTTGTCAGCATTATATTTAAAAAGACAGTCATCTATAAAACCCCAAATAATGCAGATACACTGAGATGCATTACGATTTGTGTGTGTGTAGTTTGTGCGTGCGTAAGTAAAATGCAGCACGCAGTACCTTAGAGGTGAGGTCCCTGTGGAAGATGCCCTTGCTGTGCAAGTACTGCAGTCCCTGGGCTATATCCAGCGACAGGCCCATTCTCACCGCCCACGAGAGGTACATGTCGCTGTCCAGCAGCTGTTCCAGGTTCCCCCAATTAATGTACTGTAACCACAGCAACAACACATGCCAGTCATTCATTCAGAAGCCCAGAGCTGTGAGCCATGACAGCACAGCTGGGGCAGGGGCAGCAACCAACACCAGCCGTTACTATGGAAACTCCAGTGTCTGGAAGGAAAACACCTAGGACCAACTGGGAGGGCCCCAACACAAAATAATTATAGACACAAGTCACACACAAGACACCATAAACACACACACACACATACATATGTGTACATGTATGCGTGCGTGTGTGCATGTGGCTGTGTGTGTGTGTTTATGGTGTCTTGTGTGTGACTGGTCCATAACCAACTGTCTGTTTTTCTCCACCAGAATAACCTGCTTGACCCCCATCAGTCCGGCTTCAGAACCGGACACTCCACGGAAACTGCTCTCCTGGCCGTGACCGAGGCACTCTCCAATGCTAGAGCCTCATCCCTCTCCTCTGTCCTGATTCTACTTGACCTGTCTGCAGCATTCGACACGGTCAACCACAAACTCCTGATCTCTACACTTTCTGAGATGGGCATTTCTGGGACTGCCCTCTCCTGGTTTGTATCGTACCTCACTGATAGATCCTACCAAGTCTCTTGGAAGGGTTCTGTTTCTGCACCCCATCCCCTGTCTACAGGAGTCCCGCAGGGATCTGTACTTGGTCCTCTGCTGTTCTCCATTTATACAAAGTCTCTTGGTTCAGTAATCAATTCACATGGCTTCTCATACCATAGTTATGCTGACGATACTCAACTCTTCCTTTCTTTCCCTCCCTCTACCCAACAGGTGAAGGAGAGGAAATCTGCTTGTCTGGCCGACATCTCTGAGTGGATGACTACCCATCACCTGAAGCTCAACCTCGACAAGACAGAGTCTACCTGCATGACCTGATTCAGACCTATGTTCCTGCTCGACCACTTCGCTCATCTACAGCAGGGCGCCTCGCACTTCCCCCCCCTCCGTGTCAATGGCACTCGCTCCTCCCGACTGCGGAGCTTCTCCACCCTAGCTCCCCAGTGGTGGAACGAACTTCCCATTCCCCTACGCTCAATACCAACCCTGCCTGCTTTCCGTCGTGGCCTGAAAACACACCTTTTCAGGCTCCACCTGGACTAATACTTATCTAGGACCTCATGGTATGTCTTCTTGTTGAACTGCGTATTCAAGTTTATACTATTTAGAATAGAATTGTAGTAGAGCTGATTTACCCAGTTCACTGTGAACTGCATTGTGTTTGTTACTAGGGATAGCTGCTACTGTATGGGAAGAATGTGCTTTCTCATCTGTTCTGTAGTTACTTCGATGACCTTTCTATATGCACTTACTGTATGTCGCTTTGGATAAAAGCGTCTGCTAAATGAATGTAATGTAATGTAATGTAACTTGTGTCTAGGATTATTTTGTGTCGAGGCCCTCCCAGTTGGAGGCACACACACACACACAGCTTCTCCCGGCACTACAGATCTCTGGTCAGTGCAATGTGAATGAGAAATCTGCCCATTCCAATGGGGAGCTGTGATCAGAGATGAGCAGTGTGTGAACAGACTGAACAGCATAGAAGCCGGCCACGTTCTTCTGTACGCACTGAACCCTGAACAGTGGAGCTGCAGCACACAGGAGCCTCCTTTTAACCCTGCGCTGATAGACCCACATTCAAGCTGTGTGGTATCCAAATGACAGCATTCTCATTATAGGATTGGAGACTCGTATCCATCTGTATTGTGTGCTCTGCTCACAGTTGGCTTTCATTGTGAGTTGTGTGCCCAAATCCTTCTGCAACCATGGCCCATGTGTGTGTGTGTGTGTGTGTGTGTGTGTGTGTGTGTGTGTGTGTGTGTGTGTGTGTGTGTGTGTGTGTGTGTGAGCCTTGGACAGCAGATGAGTATCGCACCTCCGTCAAAGCGTGGAGCTGTCCCTCATGTACACACACCCCAACAAACCTGACAGAAGGAGACAGGAAAGAGGAGGAGAGAAGGGGGTGGGGCAGAGAGATATTGTAAAATCAGCACATTGAAAAGATCCCTCTTTTAGCTCTGATGGTGAAATAACAAAAATACATTCTGTTAGAGTGTGTGTTATTAAGGCAGCATGCACTGCACCTTGGGGTTAAGCACTTGTCAGAAAATAAAAATGACCATGTCTACCTGAACACCCTTTTCTGTAAAAACACCATGTGAAACATGCGATACACTGCACTACAACTTTGCAGACCCACACATATAGAAAATGTCTGTATAAAATTTAGCTCTCAACATGAGCAATACAAATAATTTTCTACTCAAAGAAGATTGTAATACATTTTGTCGATCCCTAAGAACCACAGTGTGAGAGTTTGACCTGAACAACGGAGCCAAGCTAGCAGAAAGAACGGTTCCTTGTGACAAAACTAAAAATCATGACACGAACAAGTACACATGGCGCATAAAATGCTCTCCTATTGATAGCCTGTTCATGACAAGACATACTGGGCGTGAAAGATGGTTTTCAATGAATAACCTGCATTAAAAAACTAAATAAAATCTGAAAAGCACGCTTACATGTGCCCAGAGGTAGTGGTATATTAATTGTGCTTTTACTCAAAGCTGAAAAAGAAACATGAAAGAAATATATTTGATGTAGCATGTAGCTACCACCACTATCTTTGAGGTGTCAATGCTTTTTTTCCTAGTTCCTCGGTTTCCTTTCTCTCTCTTTTCACCCTGCCAGTGCTCTCGTTTCAACCCCTAATTATCAGCGGCCGAAACTTGCTAGTTTTTTTTTTGTATTTTCTAAAGGACTGCATTCACATTCTGCCACAAGGACTTTGAGCGGATAATATTCCCTTTCTCAAGAGCCAAGATTAGGAGCTGTGTTTACTTCTCCTTCATTGCTCGAGTGCCCAGTGCACCAAAAAAAACTGCATTTAAAAACAGCCTCTAGTGACTTGGCTACATTTACAGCGATAAGGTAAACATAGAATCTCTGACCCTTTTCAGCTCTTAAATGTGATTTATATGGGTGGAAAACAATGAAATGCCATTTAAAACAGCCCACCTACATAAATGAGGAAAAAACATTTCAGTCTGATCATTTTCAGGTTGAAATAGCCCTGTTTTTTTTTTGTTTTTTTTGTTTTTTTTGTTTGGCCGCTTAGAAGTGCGGACTGACCTGAGTATGTTGGGGTGGGAAAGTCTGTTCATGAGTTGCACTTCTCTGAGCATGTTGGCCCTGTTGCTGGCCAGCGTGTTCATCTTCAGGGCCATCACCTGCCCTGTGATCCTATGCTGAACCTGTAGGGGGAAATAGAGAGCAGGCTCTTCAGTCAACGCAGACCCTCAATGATAAAGACCCAACCGGCAGTAAAGACCATGAAAGATGGCCGCTTAGATAGCACAGACTCAGGGTGACTAATGGCATTTGGGGGCTGAAATCCCAAAACAAGACATGTGCCAAACAAAAAGAGCAAAAGGCCAAACCTGGTCTACGGCAGAACAAACAACACTGCATCCGCCATTCCATTCACACCCTCCGCCATTCCGTTTCACGGGACCTATTCCAGCATCGGTTTTACCAATGTACTTACCGTTCCTTATCAAGGCAGCAGTACAAAGGCAGTGGGGCTCAAACTTAGTTCCTGCCATCTCTATATGATTGTCTTGTTCTAACGTGTGATCTCCTGGAACCATTTCTATTATGCGACCACACACCCATAATCCCATAATCAAGTTTCTGGTTCAAAATATGAAATGTGCTCAAATATCACATTACTGTCAAGTTGTGATGTGTCTGGAATCAGCACTTCACAGTAAAATCCCTGGAGCAAGAGGTTTGATTTTTAAGTAGCCTTCATATCTTATATCATTGAGCAACAGACACGCTTATTATTATAATCAAGGCTTTTCTATGTCAGGCTGAAAATGACATTTGAAAACATGCCAGGAGCTTTAAACATAGAGCGGATGTGTATCATTATTGCAAAACTTTGTTCTGACTTACTACCAAAAAAAAGAAACGGGCAGCAGGATTTTCATTCTTGAGACTGGATCACTTTTTTTCCCTCTTAAAATGAGAGCAGACGGGCCCTGCCCTCCTTTCGCATCTTGCTTTATTCAGACGGAAAGAAAGCAGAGAGGGTAACGGATAGAGGGCAGATCACAGCTCAGAAGGTGCCGTGGTGGGGAATCGAACCCACGCCCACATGGAGGGGATTGTATATGGCGCGAGAGTGGGCCATTCTACAGACTGCACCACACCTCTCCCCTGCATCACTCTTTTTAGAAGATTTCAGATAACCAAGGATGCACCTACTCCAGCTCAGTTCCGTCTACTCCAGAACACTGATATATCCACATGTCCCAGAATATTCACACCCACATATTCCATTCCAGAACAGACACAAATGTGTTCCAGAACTCTTGCACCTTTGGGTTCCAATACAACCACATCTGTATGACGGCGAGCATCCACGCCGCAATATTTCTAGATTATGCGCACAAACGGAGGATTGGATATCCTGTCATATATGGATCAGCCCTCATTGCTCGTCTGAAATCAATGTGCGAGGCTGAGCCGGAAGCTCTTGTCCCGTCAGCCCCCTCCCATCGCCGTGGAGATCCGCAGTGGCCTAATCGCTAGGCGGTAATGCAGGTCAGAACCGCTCACATGACGGACCTCTGCACAGCTGGCTCAGCAGGCCATTTAACACAGAGCGTAATCCCCCTCACACGCCATCTTCGGGCTTGATAAGTCACACTGCCACATCTCCACTAGACATCTCTCACAGATGTATGTGTGAAAGCCCACCCCAGCAACCCCTACTGCAAAAGAGACCATGCCCAGGAGAGGTACTGAATGCATGACAACTGAAAATCCAATCGCCTCCCTTTTCCCTCATGAAGAGTTTCATTTTATCAGCGTGCTCATATCTTCACATCACAAGTTGCTTTTATAGGTATAGAGCACGCACATACACACACACATAAACATAGACAGGGGCCGTGTCTTCTGGAGGAACCAGTATGTCAGACTCGAGTGACTTTGGTGTACAGTGCAGACTAGGGATGCAACGGTTTACAAAACTCATGGTCGGGTTCGATCCAGTTTTGGTGTCACGGTTTTTGGTTTGGTTCAGTTCTGCACGTTTTTGGTAAGGCAGAGAAAAAAGTTACCATTGCTAATGCCTAATGTAATTTTTATTTATTTGACAATTATTTTATTAAAAATGGTTATTAAAATATGATGAACAAAAGCTTGAGAAGAACAAACAGGTTCTCACAGGTTTTGTTTCAAAAGGAAAATTACCACCATTTTCAAATAGAAAATAATACCCACATTGGCCTGTCTGAATCTGCACGGAAAGGGTGTGTAAACGCTGTGGAGAGGTGGAGCTGTTGCGTTCCTGACTCTCTCCTTACAACGGACACACTGGCTGACGTCGTGGTAAATGGGCCATCATGTTCGACCTGTTTACATTAGCATATGGCACACTTGCACACAGACGTAGTTTTAACTTTTATCCACCATCTTTTCCACATCACTACCGTTGTTAACACAAAATTCATAATGCTCCTAAACAGCAGACTAAAACAATGTCCCAAGATCCTCAAACTCTGGATCCTTGCACTCTTGCCATCTCACAAACTTACCGACTGACTGGCACTTAAGCAGCTATAAGCAGAACATTCGCCCCAAATTCACCTGTGCAAAATCTGAACTTGAACAAATTAGATTCAAATGAAAGCAGTGTGACTTAACTGATCGTATATTCCTTATTTTCAGTGTTGCATGACATCAAACAGAAATGGCCAATAGAACCTTTACATGGCTATTATTTGTAAAGCACAAATCTGTGAGTGCCTATATTGAAAAGATAGCTAAACATAAGAGCATTTATGAAGCAAGTGAACTGAACCAAACACGTGCAAACTGAACCGTGGGTGGCAAACCGAACGGTTCAGTTTTTTCATATGAAACATTGCAGACTGTACATATTGATCACTTAGTCTATATTAATTGTGCCTGTCCTCTGTGTGAGCATGTCTGTGTGTGTGTGTGTCTGTATTTGTGCCTCAGTGGATTAAGTGTGTGTATGGATTACACAGTTTGGCCTACATGCTTGTATACACACGTGTCCACACTAGACTGTGTGTATTTGTGTACATTATGCATACTGTGTGTGTGTGTGTGTGTGTGTGTGTGTGTGTGTGTGTGTGTGTGTTTGCATTTGTGTGTGGTTATATGCATGTGTGTGTGTCTGTACAAGTATAGGCATAAGATGGTGCATTGTGTCCAGCATGTCTCAGTGCATTGCAGATTAATGGCCTTCCCCCACTGCTGTAGCCTGGCCACTAATAGGCTTTCTGGATTTCCCATCATTCCTCTGATCTGCTTTCTAGCTGAAATCCAGGACACCGCCACACTGACAGCACAGGCAGACCAGCTGATCCGGTGGCCGTCCAATGTCTCCACACCTGGCCCCTCACTGAGTTCTGTCTCAGACAGACAGAATTTCCTTTCTTTGCAGTCATGTACTAAATTCCTATTGGAGATCTTCCACCCTCTCCCTCGTGCTCATGTGTGTATGTGCGTGTGTGATTTAGATAGACATAGCAGAGAGAGAGAGATCTCAGTGAGCGCCTACTGTGCAAACGTACAAATGCAAAAACACTCACCCACACGCAGAACAGAAATACAACACAAAAAGCACCCACTAAACCACACAAATATAAATACACATCCATACACACCCACCTAACCACACCTCTTTATAAACACATCACACACCCAGCAAACCTTGAGGTGCTAGTCTCCGCCCAGCAGGATAAAGACAAACACACTGCCAATTATCCCCAGCAATCAACCAAATCTGCATCAAGGTCCACACCCGACTGCCAATTACTGCCCACAGACAGGACCCAGAACAGTCCTGCCCTGGCATCAGAACCACGCCCGAAAACTGCCCTGGAACCGGCGTCCGAGCCTGGTACTGTCAAGCAATCAGAACTTGGGCCTGTCATTGAACTAAAACCAGTACCTGGTCACATTGTTTTGGAACCAGCACCTGAGCTTGCTACTGCTATTCAAACAGAAACAGAGCCAGTTATTACTCTTGAACAGGGATGGGCAACTCCAGTCCTGGGGGCTGGTGTGTATGCAGGTTTTTGCTTCCACCATTTACCAATCATTTAATTAGCCCAATCATTTAGATGGTCTGATATTTTAGCTACATTCCACGATATGAACAGAAGCTGATGATTGTTGCTGTGCCTGTATGCATATATTGTTGCGTTTTATTGTGGTCTAATTTACGAGTAAATTGATGTTGGTGTATGTCACTAATTAGCTTATTGAGCCAGGGTAACTGGTGGCAGCAAAAACCTGCACACGCCAGCCCCCCAGTACTGGAGTTACCCACCCCTGCTCTAGAACTAGGTGATATCTATCATCTCTGCAATGAAGACAAAACCTTAAAAACCAGTCTAGACTAGACTAGTCAGCAATATCACTTACAGTTGTGCACATACTTCTTAAATTTCTGCAAAACCCGCTCAAGATCGTGTCCGTTCAAACTACAGCAGTGGTGTTCACGCCTTTCTTTGGGAGACCCGAGGGGCATGTTGGTTTTTGTTGTCATTTAGCACTTAATTGTTCAATTAAAGAAGTTGATTACACAGTCAACTCACATCAGCTGGTTTCTTCAGTTAAGTTATTTTTCACCCAACATGGAAGAAAAAATAACCAGACACCCTGCAGTTCTCCAAGGGCAATGACACTGGCCTACAGCATATACACTCCATGGAGGAAATGCAAAATGACTAATGGGTTATTCGAGTCTTCAGGTGTGCAGTGGTGTTAAAGGTAACCTACTTCACTCGTCTTACTGATGGATTGCACAGACACTCAAGATGATCAACACAAAAAGGGATTTCCCTTTACAAGGATGGTACAAAACCTTGATTGGGTTGTAGTTCTGGTCTTGGCCCCATCTGCATGAATGGACGACAGGTCCCAGCATAACTTAGGAAGAAGAGTACCTTCACCCAATTTTTATCTCAAGTGCTGCTTTCTTTGGTTTTTCACCTTTTACTTTGGATTATATTTTATTAATAGACATTAATTTGGCAGACACTTATCTTGCATAAGCACAAGAACATCAGTGTATCCATCTGAGAATATCGATAAGAGTTGTGAGAAATGTGTTTCGTCGTACACTGCCATACCTTTTCATTGCTTTTCCATCAAACTCCTCATTCCCACTTTTTGCAACTTACTGCAGGCTGGTGAGGTGGACACCAAGGGCGGATGTGGCAGAAAGGGAGGGGTTTGGAAGGACACCGAGACACAACCAGAGCAACTTTCTCATAACAGTGAGGAGAGGTACAACAGAGCACCATTCCACCTGCATGCACAGATCCTCTGGGATCTAATCTAATACATCACCCACGCTTTTTCTCTTCTGGTGACAGTAAGCTGCTGGGGGGTTCTGATTGACCAGTGGGTCCTTCACTAAAGGTTTGGTTTTGCCTTGCATGCACGCATACATGCATACAGTAGTGCTACAATCACCAGTCTCCAGTTACAAGGCAGTAATTCTCTCCACATTCATTGTGACTTATTGTACGTACACACAGAGGGGCCTGTGAACTCACCAGCCTGCACGCACGCACACGCACACACACACACACACACACACACACACACACACACACACACACACACACACACACACACACACACACACACACACACACAGAGGGGCCTGTGAACTCACCAGCCTGCATGCACATGCACAGACACACACACACACACACACACACAGAGGGGTCTGTGAACTCACCAGCCTGCACGCACGCACGCACGCACGCACACAGAGGGGCCTGTGAACTCACCAGCCTGCACGCACGCACGCACGCACGCACGCACGCACGCACGCACGCACGCACGCACGCACGCACGCACGCACGCAGAGGGGCCTGTGAACTCACCAGCCTGCACGCACGCACGCACGCACGCACGCGCACACACACAGAGGGGCCTGTGAACTCACCAGCCTGCATGCACATGCACAGACACACCGTCAATAATAGAAAAGAAAACCTATATTTTGTGAAATGGCAATCGGTGGATATTAACAGATAAACACTGGTTTAAGTGGCCTGATCGGGCCCTTCCATGTTCCTATAATACTCATACGAGTAATTCAGTGATTCAGTGATGCGCAATTCTGGCTCTCAGGGTCATAGCATAACTGGTTCTCTCCCTTTACCTCTAATCACAGACAGATTTAGACCCGAGAGACCAGGTGAGTGGACCTGTGAGACCAGGTGAGTGGAATCTCTAGCAAATGAACAACATTAATCAACCACATAAATATCAAGTACAGGTAGAAAAGAAAACCAGCAGTGGCCTCAAGGGTGAGATTTGGATAACTACGCTTTCGCTCATGGCTCATCTAAATATAGCTCCCCAGGGTATGGTAGGCCTTCAATGTTTTTTTTTTGTTTTTTTTAAACAGTGATAGAAATTGTGTAATACAATCTTCACCTTAGCAATAAGACTGAGCTCCTCTGTACAAAATCACACCATCAGTGTCAAGGGGGGGGTTCATATTTGTCATTTTTCGAAATAGAGGATTCATGATTTCACACACTGACATTTGTTTCTAGAGTAGAAAAAAGGCGACAGGCCTAAATGTTACTGGAGAGAGAACGTGGCCCGCACGGTAACACAAAACCGCCGCCATCCTGTGAGATGGATGTCCCCTCCGGATCACTGGGCCAGCTAAGATTAGCATACAGGAACCAAGCGACAGAGCTGGCTGCCTGCATTGTGCACGCTCCGCCAAAGGTCACAGCGGCATTAATATCAATAAATTATAAACCATAATAAGCCAGCCAACAAAGACATTTTTTTTTTAACCCTGCCTAAGATGTCAGTTGGGATGTTCATAGCTCTCCCTTTCTATTAAGGTCTCAAATGCATAAATTTCACTGGATAAAAACTAGCTCAACTGCTGCTGGCAGATGAGAAAGTTCGCAAATGAGACATTCAGCCATGCCTTCCCCTGCACGTCAGCCGGACTCTCAGGAGCAGATGCCACTCGTCAATATAGATACGTGGAAGGGGAGCCAGACCCCAGCCTCTGGGAGCCAGCCAATGAAACGCAAGGCCGAGCTCATGCAATGAGGGCACGGGTGAAACACAGGCTCTCTGTGGAGCCAGACGCACAGCAGGCTCACGCTCCTCCGCTTGCCGTTGGCTCCTTGGAGGGCATCCCTTTCGGCTTCTTTTTAACCAAAAATGTCTGAGGGAGCAGCAAACAATGACATATTCCTGAAATACACATATTTCATACATTCCTGGGAGTGAGGGGCAGAGGCCACACCTTGACTCAATGAAATGGTAAATACCTCTTATCTGTTAGACAGGACAATACAATATTACACAGGCCTGTATATTTGTTCAAGTTCAGATATCAAATAATGTGCCTTATGCACAATAAATGTGTAAGTTAATGTATTGGCAATGTAATAATATTTGGGATGGAATGGCATTGGCGTTTCCCCATGCAGGCTTTCTGTCGTTCTCCCCCCCAGTGTTTTCATTTTACTCTCAGTAATGGAGGTGCTACAGTGACATGAAATGGAGACACCCTGTTCACACAGACCCTGACACACCCACCGACCACAAAATACCATTACGCTCACCTTCCCGTGTCACCTGACAACCAGAAAAAAAAAAAAAAAACATCATACTCCACTGTCCCAACTGACACAGAAAATACCATATTTCAACCTGTACCAATTGACACCCAGAAAATACTATTATACTACCCCTGTACCAAATGACACCCAGAAAGTACCTTCTTACACTCTCTGTCTAGCTCGGTATCAGAAGATGGTGCCATAGTCTCCCTCCCATCTGAGAAAAATAGCTGCATATGCATCACGCCATCATGCAGTAAAGATGATATACTCTGTATGCATTCCACCTCACTCTTCCAAAAACTCTCTCTCTCTCTCTCTCTCTCTCTCTCTCTCTCTCTCTCTCTCTCTCTCTCTCTCTCTCTCTCTCTCTCTCTCTCTCTCTCTCTCTCTCTCTCTCTCTCTCTCTCTCTCTCTCTCTCATCCTCCGTTCATTTCATTGTCTTTCCTTTTCTTCTCTCCTTCAAATGACCTCTTCACTTTTTCCCTTGGCTTCCGTCAGCCGTCCCCATCTAGCAGTGAGCCTCTCTCCCTATCTCCCCCCTCGCTCTCCCTCTCTCCGTCTAGCCTTCTCTCCCCCTCTCCCTCTAGCCTTCTCTCCCTGTCTCTTACCAGCTGATGTCCTGTACACCTGACCGCAGTCTTTATTACAAGCAGAGGAAACATCTTTATACACAGAGGTCCAGTTTTTGATGCTCATGAATGGTAATTCTTCTAACCGTGCATTGTGATTGTGTTCTCTCGTTCTCAACTAATTCAGGGGGAATGGATGTCAGTTTGACCTGACCAAACTATTGCTATTATTTATTCCTTATTATTGCTATTACTAAAACTTTTAAGAAGCAGCCCCAACAACTGTAGCAGAGACATAAGTTTGAGCCATTTCTGGTTTTACTGGGAACGGGTTAGAGTACCGAGTGGAACCTGCCTTTTGTTGGTACACCATCCTGCTTCAACTAAGCCCTGGAACGGCAGACACCACAATGCACTGAAAGTGCCATTTGAATCTGTGGTACCGTCTCTCGTCCGTTCATTCACCGTCTCCATGATTGACAGGGGCAGTGCATAACCCAGTTTTTAGTGTGCCAAGTGTGTGGCAACAAAGCACTACCAGGAAGTCTGCTATTGAGGACGAACAAAGATTCAGTTGGACCTAATGGCCAGAATGCTGGAGGAAGCAAAGGCCTTCCCAGTGTCTTAAGAGTCTCTCCGCCGCCCTTGTAAACTGGAGAATTCATAAAGAAAAGGTCACGGGCACCATTTCTGAAGCCCCTGACCCAGTGTGACAGTCACAGGTTGAAACAGAGATTAAATTCACTGCTCAACATAGTAATTTCCTCCTTGGTGAGATGCCCTGCACCAGAGCGCGTTCGACACCGCGCAGCGTCGCCTCCCAGCCGCGCAGGAGCGCTGCTGATCCTGCGGCATTGTGCTGCATCCCCTTTGCATATCCACCATTTAAACAGCCTGAGGCTCCCTCCACACAGAAAAAGCCTCAATCGATGGTGCAGCGTATTTCAGCAAAGTGCTGCTGGTCCATGCGGCGGTTAAACGTGAGAAAGTGGGCCAGTGGTCATGTCCTACCAGTATATTTTAGCTGAACGAGTCCTGTCCCGAGTTCTGTCCCCCCTTCTCTCTCCCACTCTCTCTCACTCACTCCATCTCCTTGCATGAGTTTCAATTATTTAGTCTTCTCTGAAGCTCCTCTCGTTCGACGTGAAATTAAGTCAATTTGGCTATACCCAACTAGTGGCTTTTTGGCTGCAATTTTAAGAGGTGAACAGTGGTGGTCTCTTTCAGTCTCTCTCACCAGCTCTCTGACTGATTGAGCTCCCTCAGGAGTGACATTTTACCACTAGGTACACCTTAAAAGGCAAGAGGGCCAGCACAGTAATCACAGCCAACAGGAACAGGGCTCGCTCTGTTCTTGTTTTTCCTAGGTTTAAGGAGATGAAAATAGCAATGCAAAACATGACCCGAATACACAAGTAACAAGTTTGTCTAACTTGATTAGGCAGGCAAGTTGCCTCACCTCCCAACACCCGCCCCCCCATACTTCTTAATTAACTTAACCCACAGTTTATGGCAGCCTTAAACCAATATTGCCAATATAAACACTTAAAAAGGCAGGTTCTCTGTAGTGCTTCGCCTGGGTGAAAACAGGAGAAGCTCTGTGGGCCTGCCTCCAGGAAGGTAAAGCACCTCTACGCTCATGTCTGGAAGCGTGTCGCAACGGCTCTTCAAAAAGGACCCCTCCATTGCTCCAATGCAAAACCATTTTCTACTCTTCCTTTGCCAATTCCCAAACAATTTCTCTGCACCTGGGGCATTGTGGTTTTTTTTTTTTTTGGAGGGAGGGTAAGAATGAAGGATCCTCAATGACTGCAGTGATTGGCCTGCCTGCCACACACACACACACACACATTAGCTGCTCACTCACCAGCTCCAGGGATGACACTGAAGCAAGCCCAAACTCGAAACCCATGTGGAAAAACACAACGGCAGGGGAAAGTGCTGCTCTAGGCTCAGGAGGTTCAAGTCAAAACTGGCTCACCACCATTATTCTCCACCATTTCACAACCAATAACCCTGTCGCACTGTGGTACCTTAATCCTCACAATGAAGCTTGTCAACTGCAGGCTTAAGACAGCTGATGTGCTGTACAGACTCTGCCCCCATGTTATTGAGGGGTTTCTTTTTTGTTCTGATTGCCTGGAACTTCTATTCTCCGCTTAGGGGCACAAACATTCATTCAAGAGCCAAGCTGACTGAAGAGATGCCCTCTAACATGGTCAATAAGGCCACAGTGAGATATATGCAGACTCTTTTACTAGACTAAAATATATTATATTTATGAATGTGCCCTTATTCTGTCAATTGAATGTGTCTGGACTATATGTGTCCCAATATCCCCAGGTTCCTCAATTGAAAATTGTCAGTTGCATCACTGAAGCAAGACACTTTAAAAACATTTTTTATTAACAGCTTTTTACTTAATCACCAATGCCCAATCCTTGCTCTGTTAAGTCACGACCCAGCACAGCAACACGAGTGAAGCTGGCCGCTGCACAGCCATTACATCAGCGGAATACACTTTCCGCCCAGCTGGAGCAGACTAACTGTGGGCACAGGGCAGCCGATCGACAATCTGAGCGGAGCCACTCTCACATGTTGAGCAAACCCCGTAGGACACAATGACCAATCAGAAAACCCGGAGGAGACTCTAACCAATCAGTTCTGTGTGTCCGTGGAGCACATTTAGTTTATTTTAACACCAAAAACATTTCTGTAAATGTGCCAGTTAGCCAGGGAGGCTAATTTCCACCTGTAGTCCCTGAGATACACATCTTCAGACTGTGGGAGAAAACCCACAAGGAGAACATGCAAACTCAATGCAGGAAAGGTCTAGGGCGGCTGGGACTCAAACCCTGAACCTCCTTCTTGCGAGCCTACAGTGCTGACGACTGAGCCACCGTGCCACAGCAAAAGCCAGAGATTCACCTGGATCCCACAGCAATGAGCTACATGCTTCAACACTGCTTTGAGTGAACATGTTTAGTTTGGACAATGAGCTAAATAAAAATCCTGATAATGATCAGAGTAACAACCTATAGGCCACACCACAATGAGCACATGCACTACACTGTAATTAAGTGATGACAAACTGTAATTATGATGTGATGTGCTTTAGCCCCAGAATCTTACTATATATTTAGATGTTTGCGTCTGCTGTCATCTTATGCAGTATGATTATGTCATTTAACAGTCATTAACTCAGACAACTTGAAAATATACAGTACTATCATTAACACTAATGATTATTGCAACAGTACAATAATTACACAACATTCAGCGCGTAGCAAAATCACAAAATAATACACTTTGTTACAGAAGAGAATGGTCCAATCAGGATACCCACAGACACAGGCATATTCTCTGGCCAAATGATACATCATATTTAACACAACTGCTTGTCAGTTACACCACGGCAAACTCGTCACGACCCCCCCCCCTCCGCATTTAAGAAAAAGCAGCCAATTTCCACCAGATGAAGAGAAGCTGCTTCCACAAGCACACTGAACAAACGGTTGTATGAAGTAGCATGAATTATACAAATTTTCCAACCAATTAGTAACTGAAAGCCCATCCCAACATCCCAAAATCCCTTATCAATTTGGGAAGGCGCAGTCTGCCGTGCCTTTTCCCTCAAACACGTGTGAATCAATCGCGGTTCCTTTTCGCTGCATCTCATTTCAATTCAAAAGCAGAGATTACAGGAGCCATAAACTTAGCTCCCACACAGGGGGCATCTCTTTAGCCGTAGCATAGAGGCATTATTCGACTGGAGCAAGAGCCATTATGTCTGTTCAAAACAGAGGAATCGCAGCAGAAGCGCCTGCCATATAGACGATACTCCTGGTGGATTTCTTCATGTGCTGAATCAGCAATACTAAAAGCTTTGCACTCTATATCCACCACCACATTACTTGG
The DNA here is from genome assembly GCA_022702515.1 of Ilyophis sp. 1 JC-2022. NCBI lineage: Eukaryota > Metazoa > Chordata > Actinopteri > Anguilliformes > Synaphobranchidae > Ilyophis > Ilyophis sp. 1 JC-2022. The sequence goes on along the minus strand of CM040404.1, from coordinate 101,292,483 downwards.
CATGTTAGACAGACTGGGTAACAGTCCAGCAATGCAGTCTCATTCTGCATCTCAGCCTCCGCTTGCCAAAGGTCACTGTGAGCTCCAACGCCATGATTTAAAAGGGTACAAAATCTAAATTTAACACATTTTATGAGATTAAAATGAAACTCATCTGAAAACGGTAGAGGAATAGAAGCTTCACTCTCCTGGCAACGATTATACCTCAACCTACCCTCCCCTTGCTTGATAGAGAAAAGGAAGAAACCACCAGTGAACAACCGCTGCACTCTGCAGAAGAGGCTGCTCCCCATCATCGTTTCAGATTCATTTTGATTGTCTAGATTTACGCTCTAGATTTATACTTCCAAACAGCTAGGCTATATGCATAAATCGTATGTTGATATTTCCACAATAACAGGCATCTCTAGGACATTCATGCAATCAAGAATACATACATAGGAAGTCCTCCTACATGCACTGTATTGGAAAGCCCTGGATGGTAGTAAGCCTTTGCCTTATTGACTGAGGATAAAAAAGACTTGCTTCTTGGCTCACTGGACATGGTTCAGAATGCATGTTAGGACTTGACAAATGTTGTAAAACATAATATTTCCATTCTTGACTGCATTTCCCATTTAAGGCTTAAAACCACATCCACTGTTTATTATAATCTTCATTACCAGAAGCAAATTAAATGCAGTCACCAGACACAAACTGACATAAAAATCACACAATTCTGGGATCACTTCTTACAGAAAACCATTTTCATTTAAAATGTTTTTTATGCAGTTAACAATTGAGAAAAGCTGTGTTGTATTCCCTTCAATGTGACCATAAACACCTAAGGCTTCTTGGATCAATACAGGCAATCTGTAAAAAAATTTTTTTAAAGATTATAAATAAAAAAAACTCTTGATTTACTAATCAATAAAAGTACTGTGAAAAATGCCTAAAGGAGATGGCTATACTCCACATAAGGCACGTAGTAACCATGGCCACTGATTAAGTGCTGTCATCAATTGGACTAAACCAGAGTGAACCATTTGTTGATTAATTAAACCTTAGCAGTCTGGGTAAAAAATTGAGCTCTCCCCCACAAGGTATTTCTCAGCTGCTGCTAGTAATCTAGTAGGTATATGCAAATCTGGCCTTCAGGGCCAGTAGTATAGCTGGTTTTCACTGGCCCCCTCCAATCAGGGCTGTTTTTGAACTGGGGGATCTCATTACTAATCAATGACATTAATCAGTCACTTAACTACCAGGAGTGCGTCCCAATACTCGAAAAATGCACCCTACCTTCCTCCACTACCACCTCATCTCCTCCTTTCCCCAGAAACGGATCTTTGCGTTTTAATCTAATGTTGCCGATTACATCTTAATTACGTATTAATGGTTACATATTAATGAATGTCTCAAAGCAAACCGCAATGTCAGGTACATTGTATACTGTACACGTAAATACTTGTACTCAAAACATTCAGGCAGTTTTTCATACTTCCGGGTAGGAGGGGAGTGGTAGTGGGTGAGTGGAGGAAAGGAGGTGGGGAGTGAAGAATATTGGGACGCACCCCAGGTAGAAAAGAAAGCCAGGGTGTCACGGTGGCATAGCCTGTAAAGCACTATCCACATGCTCATTGTGAGCCGCAACATGGGCGGATTGAATCCGGCCGTGTGACCTTGGTCGCATGTCTCTCCCTCTCACTCCCATTCTTCCTGTGTCTCTATAAACTGTGCTGTCCAATGAAGCTGAGAAGCCCTAAAATTATAACTTAAGAAAACCAGAAGTTCTACCGACTTTGAGGGCCAGATTTCAACATCCCTGAACTGCAGTATCAGAGACAGGCCATCAAGTGTGTGATACAAGCAGTGATACACAGAAATCAGGATGTCATGGCATGCAAAGAATATGTGACCAAATATTTAAAAAAGAGTACTTTATTTTATATATAAATGATTGTGGCACACATGGTTTTGTTTAAAATAATAATTACAGCTTAATCTAGTCCCACCCCCCAATTCCAATAGCGATCCATTCAAATGCAGAGGTTATAGTATTGCCTCTAAGAGTACCTAAAAATAATATATCAATGGTCTTTTGATGTTGTTGGGTCACAGACAAAGAATATGCAACCAAATATTAAATATGACTATTTAAATTTATGTTAATTAATATTGGTGCCTTAAAATGGGGGGACTATGTGTTATAATGGCTACAGTTGCGAAAGTAGAAATAGAATAAAAATAGTAATTTATAACATTATCAATGTCAACTGTATTTTTTGATCAATTTAATGCTACCTTGGTGGATACAAGTATCAATTTAAACACTAGTGTACATGTATGTATTTTTTTATTTTATTTTTTTATTTTTTAACCCAGCAGTACACAATGACTCATCCTACTACAAGAGGCAAACCCCTTCAAAGCACTTAGAAAGAATGAGGCAAAAATAATGGAATAATTTTCCACAGTTTACTTGATTATTATTATGTAATGGACAAAGAGACTGAAAAACTATAAGCTTAAGAACTTGAGAAAGGACTGTAGTACAACAGAGTGACAGAAAGGTCTCTGAGGTCCAGTAGACTTAAGTGTGAAAATGCTCATTTACACTGCACACAGTAAGTGGAATCATTTAACCTGCCGTCACATTTATAAACTGGCACACAGGAAGTCAGTCTCATTTGCTTCCAAATGCAATCTTGAGAGAAAGACACTTGTGAAATGAACCCTATATTAATGAAGCCTGTTTGGGTCTGGACTAAATGTTCTATTGCTGGGAGCATATGGCTAAAAACGTATTCTTAAACTTATCCTTTTTTAAATTTTATTTTATTTTATTTACTGTTATAGATTATTGTACAGGAGCCATTGGGAACAAGCATGCATTAACCTCACCCCTAACCCAGACCCAGAGACCTTATGTGAAGACTAACAGGAGAGATGAAAACAATTCAAGAGATGCTGTACAATTCCCCTCCATTCAGACACTGACGGCATACAGAAGCACACAAAACCAATCAAAAAGAGTATCTGATAGCTAATAATGCAGCCAATATAGTTCAGCTTAACACAGAATCCGTTCCAATATATAGGCCAGATATGTAGTGGTTCCATATACGAGTGCATTCCATACAGAAGAAAAACATTATGCAGCACTTCCCACAGAAGTCCAGGGTTTGTGGAAAAAAGCACTGCTGTACACACTATCACAGCATTGATCAGTGTTTGCCTGTTGAACTTATGCCAAGTCCAGTCCCATGCACACGTTTCAGACTTTCGACCCCCAAGTATATTCCATTTCCATATTCCACTCCAAGTTCCTCGTGCCACTCAGGTATTCTAGAGTCAATATCAGGGGGTCTGCCCTGGTCTTAGGCAGCCAAAGAGTTTAGACCTTAAAAATCAGTCACCAATTCAGACCCAAGAAGCCAAAAAATGTTAGTTAATTTCAGTTGAAAAAGGTTGATTTATCAGTTTTCAGAATAACAACAAAAGCAACAGTCTATGGCTTTCCAGAACCACTATTGCAGACCACTATAGCCTTCGTCCCATAGTTTAATTGTATTGAAAGCCTACCATTTGATAGACACCTGGCCACAGGAACCCGCTACAGATTGTATTTAGTCTTAACCTGCGTTTCAGACCAAATAGACTAGTTTACCGATATTGAACACTGATAAATATTACACACTTAACATTGTAACTGAAAAGGGGAGGGGAACTGACGTTAGGAAAGTAGGCTACATTTGCAGAAGCTAAACATGTAACTAAGCAACGCTTACCTTGAATACTTCGGAGAAGAATCCGGAGCCGATTTTCTCGCAGAAAAAATCGTCAATGCGGGCAAGACTGGACACGGCGCTCCGCAGTGCCCGGTACGAGGAGGGCCGGATTCGATTTGGTCCATGAATCCCGTGAATAGGGGGTTCTGCCACCTCCTGGTCCGCTTCAACACACTCCATGCCGGCAAATTCCACAGGAGAAGCACACGGAGCTCAAAATCCAAACCGCGTGTTTACATTTCCCATGTCGGTGGCATGAGGTCCAGAATAACTAATGTCTTCACACGGGTCAGGCTACTTAGCCCCCGAAAGGTTGTGTAACGCCAAGAACTCCGCTGTAGAAATTATCTCCGTCCATATCAAACCACAGGACAGCTCCTCACTTATGCGTTCTTCCCCAAAAACTATAGTCAATTGCCATACCGCATTCGGTGTTCGGAGTGCGTGGTTCGTCAGACTCTCTCATGCCGTTTTTATTCGACTCCAGATGTGATGGGGTATGTTACCTTCCCCGCTGCAGATTCACAAGGTGTCCTCTGTCCGGTCATCTAGCCGCACTCTCCCCCTATAGCTACGTAGGCTAGGCTATCTCTTGCACAGCCAGTGATGGTTCCCTTAGCCCCCCTCTCTAGCTCAGCCGTCCTTTGCAAGGCGCCGTCGATGCCGGCTAGTGGAGAAAATAAAAAAGGACAACACTGCCAAAAGAAAAATATATATTTTTATTTTATTTTAACTAAATATGCATCTTATTACCTACGTATAGCCAGTTGTAGTGATGCATAGGCAATGACCTATTGTTTTAGACTAAAATAAATAAATTTAATTAATTGGTTGTTTCAATCTGATCAAATCATATGAACCATAGGCTATTTTTTAAATACAAACGTTGAATTCAATCGAATATACAAACCAATGTTGTAAACTCAAAACTGTCGGTCCATAAGCAAGGGTCGCTTATTAGTGTGATTCGCTGAGCATACAACGGGAAGCACCATGTAGGCTATCGTGATAAACCTCTACAGCTCTACTGCGGATAATAAATTATAAATGTGGCCTGTGAGCCGCTACGAGGTCTTACATTTTCCAGTCTCCATCATATGCTATATGCGTAGCCTATGTCTGAACGCATACAGGCATGCATGTTTAGGCTATCCAGTCTCGTACATTATATTGACATGTCTATCCTACAAAACACCGCAATTTATGAACAATTAAACAGCCATTAGTATAGCCTACTCTTCGAGCACATCTCGATGTGGTTCGACATCCGTTTACCTGTTCTAGGTGATCCGTCAGGTACGAGTCCACAGGTCGACTCACTGTCCTTCGCTTAACGCGGATCTCGTGTTATGTTACTGGAGCTTTTATTTATTTAACTGGGCAACCTTGTCCGCCCTCTTGCTCTCGGCCGGCTCCCGTGCGTCTTGCCTCCGTTTGTCTTGGCCTGCTCTTGCCGACGCCGATCCGAGCGGCTTTAGTTTAGCTCAGCTCTAAAGGAGGAGGAGCGGCGGATCGCGGATGGGCTGCGAGGGCGGTTCCAGCATGAGGCACCGCGGAACTCCACCTGCAGGGGCGCCCGGCGTGGAACATTGACACAGTTTTTATTAAGCAGTGGGCTACTGCGTAGTGACACACATTACTGTAGTTTACCCATTCAAATTAGCCTACTATTCTGTATAATCGTGTGCATTTTACACGACATGACAACGAATGGAGCCTTCATTAATTGTCATTGGCCTAGGCTACTGGCAGGATTATTTTAATGCCATAGCGTCACGTCACGCGATACAAGACATAGGGTACCCCACATAATAGCGCTATGAATCAATATTCTTATCGAGCACAATACAACTGTTCCAAAACTGCTACCAAGCTTTGCACATCATACCGAACGATGCACAATTTGTAGGCCTGTAGTTTAGTGGAAATGTATTAGGCCTATTCATTAATTAATTAATTAATTTTCTCTCTTATCCACAGAAGCTCACAAACACAAGAAACTCAAGTAACACAATATGTGGTTTATACCTTTGTTGCAGACACAGGTATTTGCATCAATTATTTACAGCACTGCTGCTCACTAATTTATCACGCATAAAATTGTATTTGTTAGAAGATGTGTACGGAATAAGTCGGTGACCTCAGGATTGCTGAAATCCCAGGTTAATCACATGTCACAAGTTGTTTCAGCTGGGATGCCCAGGCAGAGAAATAGATGCACGTGTGGACTGATGTTGCTTGGAATTAATGTGTCAAATTGTTTTGTTTTTGTGACACTGGTTGAACTCTTGCTGTGTTGAAGGTTAGAACGCAGTGTTTTAAATATTGAATGAATGAACTGTGCAGGTGATTTTTAAGTTAAATACAAACTGTATTTTTAAACAGTGTTGACTGGACATGACACAGCTGCACCCCAGAGCTCAGCATATACAGTACACTGGGCTTGCTCAAATAGACTGGGCAAAAACACTTTTATTATACAGAGAATATTATAATTCATCATGTGACTTCGTCATAATTTCATCAGTCATAAATGTCATAAATAAATGTCACAAATGGAGGCTCATGAGGGACATACATATTGTAGCACATTCTGAGGGGACTTTTATTTGCCTGTTAAGGAACTTCAGTTGTAGCCAGTGGTGTATTGGTGCATAGAGAAGGAGGTATACTCTAATTTAACAAATTGATGACTAATAATTGATACGTGCACCAGTGGGGATTAAGAAGTGAGTATACTCTATGCCCACTAAGAAAGAAGTGGGTAATACACGCGTATACCCTCCACTACACTACTGGTTGTATCCCCAGTAACAACAACAAATACATAGACAGTGGGGCAGACCCACAACACACAAACAAACATATCAAATAGAGACAGTCAATAGAATCATTGCATTAATTAAACTAATTAAGTGAATTAAAGTGCAATGCAGCCATGATTAAAAATAGCCCCCGCTGTCCCGAGATGTCCAGTGTTATTAAGCAGTCCAACACACAAACTCCGCCTCCATACACGCAGTGTTGCGGTCTCTGTACACTGTCATCAAAACGGAGCACCGAACTGCATCAACCTTCCCAGTTGTCGCCTCACTCCTCCCCCGCATTATCTTCTTCTTTCCCTTCCCTGGTTGCCCTTTGAAAATCGCCTGCACTCCCGGATCAGTCCTGAGTCCCGACATCTTCAACTTCGATTTCAACTTCAATCTTCAACCTGTTTTGCTTGTCAAACTAAGATCGCGTCATGATTATCTAGCATACGTATCTCTTTGTATTTAGTTTAATTGTTTTATGTCTGCTGCTGGTGGTGAGATAAACTTCATCACTAAAATACTATTGTTTTTCAAAATAATAGTTTGCACATTCTATTATTATTATTATTTATTTATTTTATTATTATTGTCAGAAAGATTGTCACTTAGCAACCAAAATATAGGCCGGAAAGCAGACATATTGTATAATATAAATGTATACAATACAACAAACAAAATACTGATACATTATGTACATATACCATAGCTTTTCCTGATTTTGCTTGACCCATTTATTAATTTTTTTTGTATTATTATTATTATTGTTATTAATAAAGCTGGATGTTTTTTTAACACAGAACCATTTGTTTCAGTTGGCTCTACACACTGAAATGCTCCTGTCACCACATGGAGCATCTTCCATCCTCAGGAGCATGGGGGACTGGGGTCAATGGGCCACAGGGCAAAGGGAAGGGTTAAAATCACCCTCCAATAAGCTGCTCTCTCCATGGTGTGTAGGGCCGTGTCCAAATCAGCACTCTTCCACACTATTGAGTAGCCTTGGTGAGTAAATAGGATGAGAAAGTCGTTGAGTAGGCGAAAGTTTTTCAAATTGCAGTATACTTGAAAGACCTGGATGACACACTTACTTCCGAGGTTTCGCTGCGTACATTTGGGAGCACACTTTTCAAGAAGTGCACAAACATTTTGGTCACATAAATATGACGTGAAGCATCGTTTTAAAAAAATGAGGCGTAGCTTCGCTGACATTTTCCTTCAAATACAACAAAAACAACACGTGACATGGCGCAATGGTGAGCCGCAGGGTTGCCAGAAACTTTCCAGTCAAATGGCGACTCAAAACTAGCTCAAAATATATTTTTAACCGAAACCAACATATTTTAAATAGAAATCATCATATTTTTACTTTTTCAAATACTAGGGCAGTGCCCGTACAAAACGTGCTCGTTCGGAACGGGCCGATTGCTTGGCCCTCGGTATTGATGCTTGCAGATTTCTCGAGAACCACTCACTCAATCAACTTTACAGTCGACGCGGCAGTTCCGTGGGTCATACAGTGCCCGGTTGTCGAGCAAAGCTAAATGCAAACACACAGACAGCAGACACACAGACACAATTTTTTCCTTTATAGTTAGATTTAAGTTTAACACAGACATGATTTCTTACTTTATAGTTAAAAGTCCATTTCTGTCTCCATTGAAATGAATGGTGGAATGTTGACCATTGTGATGTCACATTGTACTCTCTGCCCTCTAGCAGGTGAATTCTTACCACTGCAGCTGATAATGTTCCAATGCACTCTAGCACAGCGGTTCTCAAACTGTGGTCCGCGGACCACTGGTGGTCCGCGAGGGTACTGCAGGTGGTCCGTAGAAAAAAGAATGAATGAACGTGAATGTGTTTACTCACTATCTTGCAATAGAGGCCTGTCACATAGAACTAGGACCAACCCTAACAGAGACGCTTGACGTTACCACTGAACTAGTAGTGTTCGCTACTCCAGGAAACGAGTTTCATGCTAACGCTACTATGATTGCTGTCCTACAATGACGAACTTCTGCACTGCGTACTGATGTGCGAATAAAACTGGGAAAAGGCGAAAATGTCCTTTTACATGATAATCTGAGTACTCACCATAGTAGCTAAACTACCAGGCAGGGTGAACGAACTACATTTTACGACTGAAAGAAGAGACTGGTGGTTGAAAGCAGTGAGGAGTGAGCTGGATTTAGACAGCAACCAGGCTCGGATCGTTACAGCATAGGCTCGGATCATTAATGGTAAATTACGTTTTATGAACAAATTATAAAGTTAGCCAGTTAATATATACATAACTAGCTGGCCTAATGTACATTTATGTGCATTATCTTAATGTTAGAAAGTTAAAAGTGAATTAATCGCTTGGTTTAGCTAACGTTAGTAGCTATATCATTTGTGTGATCGACTGCTACGCCTGCGAAACATTAATGTTAACCTAATGCGATACGTCAAGCATATTGTGAACATCAAAACAGTGTTCATTTGAACTATTATTACATTGCTAGGGGTGCTACGTTGTACGATGTCTCACAAATAGATTGGATAAACTGTAAACATTAGCTACCTGTGCTGGCCAGGCAGGGTGCGAGCAATATGAGAATCCAGAAGAGGGCGAAAAGAAAATGTAACGTTACGATATTAAGCACCAAATAACAATGTATTTGAAAGTAATAATGAAAGTAACGGTAAATTTACTTTATGTGTTGAACTGATTTGCCTTTTATGGTGTCTACAACTGAAGTTCCCTATCGGGGGAAAAAAGTTATTATATTCTATCCATCGAGCTAAAATGTTTTATTGCTGAAGTAGGCTACTGTAGCCTACCGTTAATACTTTAACATGTAACCTATCACTTTGCTCCCATATTAACTGCACAAGCACTTTACTTACCAAGGTGGTATACTACGAAGCAGGATTACTGAGTTAGTACTAGCTGGATAACTCAATAAAACCCAGAACAGCTCTTTTTACTTCAGTCCATGCATGTTCCAGATTTGGGAGGGTTCCGGGGTTTACTCCTCATTGAAGTCCATTAAAAACTACAAAATTACCCATTATTTTGTCACATTGGACTAATTACTCTCCAGGGAGCGATTTTTTTTCTGCGCCCCACAAAGGTTATACGATTTTTTTTATTTATTTCAATTGGGTCCGCATGTTTAGGTACCCAGTGCGCATGCTCTTCTGGTTCCAAAAAAAACTTGCCCCGGGCCCCACACATCCTTTGAGACGGTCCTAGCAATAGCCTAATTTAAAAATCGCACCCCCTCGCGAGCAGCCGATGACATCGGACATCGGTGATGTTTGATTAGTCGATGTGACGATGTGAAATTTGTTGACATCGAACAACCCTACATCATAGTCATGTTGCACAATACAAGCCAAACTGGCTGAAATCATAACAGCTGCAACAGATAGTTTGTTTGTCCTGCTATTTAAAGTATTTTGAAACCCATCACATCATCTCTTCAGAGATATAGAGCTACAGGATTGCAAATCGCATTGGTTATCTCAGAAATACGAGTTTTGGTATTACCTTTGTTAGTTATGGGTTTTTATTTTTTTATAAAGTTGATTTGCACGTTATTCACTGTTTGTTATAATAGACTGTACTGCTTGTTTGATTCAAATACTAGTTAACTCTTAATTCTGTAACACGATTTGCTTCATGATTAAAAAATATATTCTTACTGTTCATGATGTAGCCTATGTAGGCTATGCACAAATTATCTTCTTGTGTATTTTGAGTGTTAGCTGGAATGGGCCAGTTAATTAGCCCCCATTGTTACACAATCATTCAGAACGTTCAGTTATGGTTATTCCAAACACACCAGTACATGTCTTGCTACAATGACAGACTTAGCGATTCCTTGTCTTTTAATACCCGTTTTCATTTGTACTAAAATGCACCGCAAATACCTTTCCCAAACGTACTTTCGGGCTTCGTAAATCCCTTTACACGTGCTCTATTTGCATGACCACCCCCCACTATTTTGCGAAATAGCGTAGGGATGCCCAATTTTGCATATTCACTCAGCTAATTGGTAGAACCATTGGTAGGGACACGTATCATTAATTTATAGGGCTACTACGACAAAAGCTGTTTGACCGTGCTGTCTCGTGTTTAAAAAAATCAATCCACAGGTCTGACCTATCATGTGCTACTGCATCATCAATGTGGGAGTGGTGTCTACATTCACACACCACTCCCATTCCCAATACAAAACAGCAGTTATGGCTTTAAATATTCAAGCAATGTGACTACTATATTCAATGCAATACAACCGATGGCTGCAAAGAGGTATTCCAACATATCGCCAAAAATGGGGAAAATATTTTAAGTCTGGGTTCCTGTAACCAGAAGGCCTCAGTAGGTTTATTTTTAGTGAGTATTTTAATAGAGAATACAAACAATTAAACATTCTAAATTGGAAAGAATGCACTTGTGCTGAGACATTATCTACACAGCATATGTTGAAAAACATATGTTGCGCATGTTTAGGTACCCATATGTTGGTTTAGCCGGGAATGGGAGTTCCACAAACACATGACCTCATCTCCTGCTTTCCGTCAAAGTAACGGTAAGGCCGAGTCTGCTGTGAAGACTGTCAAAACCCTGATGCTGAAAGCCCTTAGGGCAGGAAAAGACCCTTACCTTGCAATGCTAGACCACCGCAACACACCGTCGCAAGGGCTAAACGCTAGTCCAGCGCAGCGACGAACGAGAACTCTCCTACCAATGTCGGACAGACTGTTACAGCCAGAGGTCAAGCAGACAAAACAAGCCCTGTTGGAGAACCAGCGACGACAAGAACATTACTTCAACAGAGCAGCAAAATACCTTGACACGGTGAAAGGCGGTGACTGTGTCACAGTCCAGCGATTGGATTCAAAGTCAGGCTGGAGGAATGTGACTGTCCTGACACAAGTGAACAACAGGTCAGATGAAGTTCAACTGAACACAGGGGGCATCATCTGCAAGAACCGTCTTCACCTCAGACAGGCCAGGGCCCGACCGCAACAAAAGGGTCAATGTGCAGCTGTCCAGACACCCCAACATCGATCAGCCAACCCCAGTCCAAAACAGCACCGCTGTGAGAACAGCCAATGGAGTCTCTTGTTACGACCTGATCGGGCTGCACTATGTCCGGCCTAGAATCCTGAGGGATTTTGTTAATTGACATTGACATTGCTTGAGGTCATGTGGAAATGTGACCAAAAAAGGGAAAACAGGGATCCATCGTCTTTCCGTCCCAGCCCAAGCCTCCGGTCCCGTCCCATCCCACGCCTCCTGTTCCGCCCCGCCCCAGTTCTCCTGGCCCGTTCTGTCCCAGCTCATCTATCCAGTCCCGTCCCAGCTCTCCTGTTCCGTCCCGTCCCAGCTCTCCTGTTCCGTCCCGTCCCAGCGCTCCTGTCCCGTCCCGTCCCAGCTCTCCTGTCCCGTCCCGTCCCAGCTCTCCTGTCCCGTCCCGTCCCAGCTCTCCTGTCCCGTCCCGTCCCAGCGCTCCTGTCCCGTCCCGTCCCAGCTCTCCTGTCCCGTCCCGTCCCAGCTCTCCTGTCCCGTCCCGTCCCAGCTCTCCTGTCCCGTCCCGTCCCAGCTCTCCTGTCCCGTCCCGTCCCAGCTCTCCTGTCCCGTCCCGTCCCAGCTCTCCTGTCCCGTCCCGTCCCAGCTCTCCTGTCCCGTTCCGACCCAGCTCTCCTGTCCCGTTCCGACCCAGCTCTCCTGTCCCGTTCCGACCCAGCTCTCCTGTCCCGTTCCGACCCAGCTCTCCTGTCCCGTTCCGACCCAGCTCTCCTCTCCTGTCCCGTCCCGTCCCAGCACTCCTGTCCCGTCCCGTCCCAGCTCTCCTGTCCCGTCCCGTCCCAGCTCTCCTGTCCCGTCCCGTCCCAGCTCTCCTGTCCCGTCCCGTCCCAGCTCTCCCGTCCCGCCCCGTCTCAGCTCTCCCGTCCCGTCCCAGCTCTCCCGTCCCGTCCCGTCCCAGCTCTCCCGTCCCGTCCCGTCCCAGCTCTCCCGTCCCGTCCCGTCCCGTCCCAGCTCTCCCGTCCCGTCCCGTCCCAGCTCTCCCGTCCCGTCCCGTCCCGTCCCAGCTCTCCCGTCCCGTCCCGTCCCAGCTCTCCCGTCCCGTCCCGTCCCAGCTCTCCCGTCCCGTCCCGTCCCAGCTCTCCTGTCCCGTCCCGTCCCAGCTCTCCTGTCCCGTCCCGTCCCGTCCCAGCTCTCCTGTCCCGTCCCGTCCCAGCTCTCCTGTCCCGTCCCGTCCCAGCTCTCCTGTCCCGTCCCGTCCCAGCTCTCCTGTCCCGTCCCGTCCCAGCTCTCCTGTCCCGCCCCGGTCCATGCCTCCTGTCCCGCCCCGGTCCATGCCTCCTGTCCCGCCCCGGTCCATGCCTACTGTCCCGCCCCGGTCCATGCCTCCTGTCCCGCCCCGGTCCATGCCTCCTGTCCCGCCCCGGTCCAAGCCTCCTGTCCTGAGCGGCCGAGCCCGCTAGCCTCCTGTCCTGAGCGGCCGAGCCCGCTGGCCTCCTGTCCTGAGCGGCCGAGCCCGCTAGCCTCCTGTCCTGAGCGGCCGAGCCCGCTAGCCTCCTGTCCTGAGCGGCCGAGCCCGCTAGCCTCCTGTCCTGAGCGGCCGAGCCCGCTAGCCTCCTGTCCTGAGCGGCCGAGCCCGCTAGCCTCCTGTCCTGAGCGGCCGAGCTACAGCATCCACATTCTATTGCATCGGTTTTCAAAATGTGCCCATTGACTCACATTATTTTTTTTGGCGATAAAAGGTCAATTATCTGAAAAGGTGTATATGGTATAAAGGTAAAAAGTAATAGCAACTTGGAGGGTGTATAAAAGTATAATATGAGGTATGAATGGTGTTGATGGTGTGAATTGTGTAGGGGATAGGTTCTCAAAAAGTGGCGGAATAATAATAAGTATGGTGAACAAAAAGGTCTGGTTTTGAAAAATAACTTAGATTCCTGGGGGTTTAACTGGAGGTTCACGGTATACCACCACGCCACGCCCCCTGGTCTGCAGGCTGCAGTCGGACCCTTCCCGAACATTCCGTCCCTCATACTTCTGAAATGATGGCTCGCCCCTGGTCATAACATTTACAAATTGCCTTCCATAACTGCAGAATGACTGAATATTTTAAATGCCCAGTATCAGAGAATAGGTCAACTACGCGCATTATTTCCCTGCTCCTATCACCACCAAGCCATCAAATATCGGTAAAACGCTGGACTATAGTTAACGCACAAGAACCATTAAGGGAATGTGCGAATCAGCATTGTTGGCCTAACGGTACTATTACAGATTTGTTCCATGGTGAAATTACGATATATAAGGCTTAGCTACGTTCATACCCAGAGCCTTGAATCAGTCACTCGCTACTATCTTGCCATCAACGATGGAAACACAGAACGGAATAGAACCTTTTTGCTGCGTAATGATATCTAACCTGCTTCATTAAAGCTGAGGCGAAATTGCTTGACGTGCACAACGGCCCTCTTGTGGTTCTTCCGATTCGCTCCTGCCACCTTGTGGAACTGGAACTAAGGGCATACAGTGAAAGTGCAGCGGCTACGTTTTCAACGTAGCCTTGCATTGGATGCATGGAAATATAGATGAACGTGTGCAAAATAATCAAAGCTCATATTACATTTCTCATTTTAATTCTACAATAGAAACAGGAAAACATAACTTAATAATTTGCATTCGTTTGACTCGGGTGAGTTGCAGATATGATTTATTTTCTTCTTGTATGTGTTGGTGTTCTTGGTGACGTTTGAGGTTCGCTAGTAACAAGGAGCTATCTCCATAGCGACGGGTAGCACGCATTTCTAAAATGGTCATGGTCCAGGTAACCTAATATGGCACCACCAGATAACTTTAGAATGGTTAGGAAAGACTGTAACAGTCGTGGCACAATTTCCATTTCCACGTTCGTTTTAAACTTTATTTGTTTAAAATGTGGTTACCCATTAAAGGGGGGGGGGCTATCATATTTCATACTACAGTGGAATATATGTATAGTCAGAAGCTATAAAAAGATTGCTACAATGTTCCGCATCCCACTGCATGCTGGGAATGGGGTGGGGACTCATTATACTGGTGTGCTTTCAAGTTGACCGAGTTGACATGGCGCTAACACGTTTCGAAGGGTTCCAAAAATGGATTCTATGCACTTTCAAGAAAGTGCTATTCGTCCTCTATCAGCTGCTCGCATCTCGACCGTCTGATGTGGCTTCCAAACTCACACCTATCACCAATCCTCTGTTGATGGTCTCTGGCATACAGCTTGCTCAGAAGATTCGCCTTAGGGAGGTTTGTATGTGTATATACTAGGATTTTATTTGCAGAATAAAATTTAAATAAAGGTATCAACGGTATGTACGATAACGTGATATACAAACGATTGTTTGCTTGGGTATTTCTTTTCGCAGTGTCGTATTCTGGGAGATGTAGCGTAGTTTGTAGTTTTCAATCGCGCTGCACTACGACCGAGTTGTCTTACTAGTACCGCCGTTTGCATTAAACAAATATTGCTTTCAGGTTATGAAATGTACTATATGGCAAATTATTAATTGTTTCTAAATTATAGGCTACAGTGAAATCGGTGGGTTCAGAAACCAAACCATTTTGAGAGCTCAGATACGAAGATCAAGGGATTAGTTCAAGAAAATCATGAAAAACTAGTTTGAGAACTCTTGTTTTATAAAGATTTTTCTACGTAGGATATTCACTGAAAAGGAGCAGCCCTAATTTTTAACTAGCACTTCCTACTTCCCCGAGTAACACAGCTAGGCTAAGGAAAAACGTAACAGCTGTAGGCTACTCCACCACATATAGGCTACCATATGCATCCACAAACACAAATAACCAAATTATCTTTAATTATATATGGTCTATTTTAACCACAAGAGGCCAGATGAGAACGCATGCAGAATGAATGGGACTCCATGAAGCTCAGCACGGACGCTTATCTCCATTGCGTCTCATTCATATTTTGTTCCCATGCAGGCACCCGTCTGCTACCCTCCAATGACAGCTATGATGTACTTAAGTAAAACGAATTTGAAATGGGATTATTGGAATGGGACAGTTAGTCTTAAAAAACGTTAAGAAATAACATAATTTACTTTTGTCAACGCAACAAAATAAAGTCAATAAAAAGATAATATCAAAATGGCTTTTGCATTTTGCATTGGTGGCTTAAGATAACATTTTGCTCATTGGCCTGGATGCTTTATGAAATAAGAATGCAAATTTTGATTTCCATAAAATAATCATGGAGCGCATTTGAAAGACCATAATGTGTAGGTCTTCATAGCTGAGCTCCCATATTTGGTATCTGTCCCAGTCGTAGTCATCTGAGTGGCAGGTGACAGATCAAGCCTGGGCTGTTACACATTAAAACCTCCTTCCATATGCAGCTACTTATTAGTTATTAAAAATTGAATAATAAAAATATTATTATTATTCGAAGGGCACATTTCATACAATGTGTGCAGCACTAAAGTGCTTAATAGAAAACAAAGTATAACAATATGTTAAAAAGTTGAATTAAAATTTCAAAACAAAGATATCCTAAAATGAGATTCAATAGTAAAACAAGAAATAAGAATAATCACTCTATGAAGAATATTGTTCTTAAGACTTAACGGATTAACTGATGTTTGCATTCTGACCTTCTGTTCAACCCAAGAAAAAATCCCAAATAAGAAAACATTGGTGAATGCCAGAATGTTCATAAAAACGTTTTAAAGAAAGTCTTAAGAACAAATTTGTTTGTAGAATGGTTGGTGAATGAGGCCCAATGACTATTAAAAGGAAGTTATGAAAGTAGGTAAATACAAGAACCAGTGAGATCAAATCTAAAAGAGCCATCATGCAGAACCTTTGAAATCTGAAATCATTCTTGCAGAAATCTTAAAAAGGTGGTTTTGATATTAAAATGTTGATGTTGATTTTTAACATTTTAGTAATATTTTGTGCAGTATGTTCCAAAGTCTTTAGTTTTACCTAGGGATGCACCGAAAATTCGGCCACCGAAAATTTTCGGCCGAAAATGGCCCAAAAGTGCATTTTCGGTTTTCGGCCGAAAGACCTAAATCACCGAAACAACACGGCCGAAACAGAATTTTTTTTTTTTTTTTTTTTTTTTTTTTTTTTTTTTTTAATTAAACAGAATTGTAATGACGCAAACAAAAAGCGCAGCCAGCACACGGTTATCTGGATAAGAGCCAGCATGTCGGCGGTGTGGAGTTATTTCAATATCTCGGAGAAAGACCCACGGATAGCGATTTGCAAAAAATGCAGTGCTGAAATTTCAAGAGGGGGTGCATCTGCAAAGAGTTTCTCCACGTCGGGTGACTTAAATGCACTTTGTGTTTTTATGAGAGAACATATTTAATTTTACAATCTTTCAGCAGACCAGTCAGTTATAGGCCTGTACATTATTATTTAATGTACACATGAGCGGGGTCAAGTTAAACATTTTGTTTTGAATTTTAATTTATATTGTGCATTGCTGTAATGTCAGTGCTAAATAAATATTTTCATACTTTTGTAATTGATTTATTCTTGAATTGCAATGCTTTGATTTTAGTGAGGTTAGTACACAGTCATAGCCATAAATGCAATGGTTCTAATAATTGACAATCATTTCTTTCGGTGTTTCGGTTTTCGGTTTTCGGCCTTGGTTTCTCATTTTTGGTTTTCGGTTTCGGCCAAGAATTTTCATTTCGGTGCATCCCTAGTTTTACCTTTGGAACACAGAATGTCAGTTGTACTGTACATTTAGGCATCAAACCATTCTGTGCATTAAAAATGAAAACACAAAGTAAATTCTGAAACTCACTGGCAACCAGTGTAAGTTTGAAAGATCTGGTTATATGGGTTCTCTTGCTTGAAAAACATGGCCGCTATACATTTTTTAAAAATTGAATAAAAAATAGTTAACCATTACTCAAAACGTAACCACGTTTTGTAAAAATGCTAAACAAATCATTGCAGGGATATTGCCAACATTGCCTACAGGCTACAGCCACACTTTAGTTATCTTTTCTTGAAACCTTTCTTGCATGGTTAACATAGAAAGTTTAGAGTGGGATTATTTAAAAATGCTACAGTAATATTTCACCCAACTTGATTCAGAGGTACAGTGAGCACCATAATTCATTGGACAGTGACACATTTTTTGTTATTTTGGTTCTGTACTCTAGTACTTTGAGTTTGAACGGATACGATGACAATGAGGAAGTGCAGACTGTCAGCTTTAATTTGAGGGTATTTTCATCCTTATCGGGTGAACAGTTTAGAAATTATAGAACCTTTCGTACGTAGTCAGGCATCAAAAAATATTGGACAGTTTAACATAATGTAGAATAAAGTAATAATTTTTAATATTTGGTTGCATATAATTTGCATACCATGACTTCCTGATGTCTGTGACTCAACAACACTCTTGATATCTTATTTTCTGGTACTTACAAGCGATACTATAACTTCTCTGCATGATATTGATATTTTGATATGTTGGGTCATAGACATCATGGCACGCAAAGGATATGCGATTTGAGAGCCAATTTAAACAATTTTACACAAATTAGGCTAGTTATAGTCATCTATAGTCTAACTGTAAGGAGTTTATTGAGTGTTCGGAGATTCAAACGCAAGGGTGGGGAGATCAGCTCACAACAGTGAGGACCAATAATTAGGGGAAGAAAATAATAAAGGAAGAAAGAAACGACAGGAATCTAATTCCTTAAGGCTAACAGCCAAAACGAAAATCAACCCACAAAACCGGGCGCACTACTAAAACTAGTAGAATACAAACGAAATCTCCCGAGCTCACGTAATGAGCTAATAACGGAAACTTCGTAAAACAAAAGAACACTCTCGGCTAATAATAACTCAAAGCCGGAAGACTGCAAAACCAAAACGAAAGAACAAAGAAAAACTGTCTCAGACAGAACAGCAAAGAAACAAAATAGATAACACAAAAAGCTACCAGGTAGAAAACAATCCTATGCCCGATTAAGTAGCAATAGCAAGTCCCCCCTAAACATAAACAGAGTTTAATATCAGGAAGTCGGTAGTTCTTGGCTATACCTGGCTCGAATGCAATGTCGTGAGACAAACAAGCACCGGAGAAGCGGAAGTGAGGAACTGAAATACCCGGCAGGCAGAAGGGCAGGTGAAAACAATAATGAAGGCTGCAAACCACGAAACGAAACGTGGAAAAAATCTGATTTATTCCCAATCGTGACGGCAGAACGATAGCCGCAAAATAAAAGAAAACAAAAAGCCACAAACCACTACACTAACAGTATAACTAGTTAGTTCTCAAAACCATTTGTAGGCTAAATCTCGTAATTTAGTCTGTTCACATACTTCCATAGTTCTTCCTTTGAGATATTTTCCTGACAATTAACTTCAAGCAAGACACACGATCAGAAGATTAGAATAAAACTAGATTAACAATTCCTAAAGAAATTGTAGGTGTAGTTGCTTCACAGTGGTATCAATAGCTGGAAATTGTATAGAAAGATGGTAATATGGTATAGTGTGAGGTGGTAAATAAAAGGTGGAAATGGTATGAAGCAGTAATGTGGTATAAAGGGATCTAAATATGTTACAGCATCCACATTCTATTGCATCGGTTTTCAAAATGTGCCCATTGACTCCCATAAAATTTTTTGCAGATAAAAGGTCAATTATCTGAAAAAGTGTATGTGGTATAAAGGCAAAAAGTAATAGCAACCTGGAGGGTATATAAAAGTATAATATGAGGGGCCACTAGCATAACTAGCGGGGGCAGGGAGGCCACTCGCCACCCCGGAGGCAAAATGCCAAGAGTCGGGCCCTCAGCTGCTTGGAGGCAAACACATACATTTAAAATAAAATCAAAAATTAATTATTGTAAACAGTGTGGTCATAACTGAACAAAATATAGGCTATAGCCTATATTTAAAATGTGGGGAAATATTTTCATTAATATAATTCATATTATGTTGTTTGACTTCCACAAATGCACATTGCACACACGTTCCTTTCCGACGTCAGTTAGCAGCACAGTTAAAAAGAAAACAAAAATCGGATTATTCGAAATGTAGCCTAAACAAAAAAAACAGCGGGAGAATACAAAAGCTGCGTTAACATGTGTAGCCTACCACTAACTAACTTATTTTTGAAGCATAACCTAAGGAGGCTCAAATTGAGACTGTCTCAATTTGGAGAACATAATCAACAAGTTTGCCAGGGCGAAAGAACAAAGAATAGACCACGTAGAGAAGGAAATGCTGCCGCAATGAATGAACTTCATTTTTTGACGTATGCTATGACATTTTAAATGTACTACATGAATTAATTAACTGAATATTCAATTTCTCATATAGCCTAGACTTACCGTGTCAAAGATAAGATGACGAGTTCCATGTCATAGCGAATTTTCTAAAATAGCCTAAAAAACATATTTTTTTGTAAATCTTTATTTGTAGACATCAATTAGCTATAGGTAGCCTAATATTGCTACTGAGTGTAGGCCTATTACTTGCTTGAAGTGATTGATGTTATACCAGCACTTTAGAGAGATGAGTTAGGCTATTTCTGTAGGCTATTGCTGTTATGTTGAGTTCTGTCTGTTCTGTATTTTTATTTTTTCATTCATGTATTTATTATTTTCCTTATAATCATTGCATCCCCCTCTGTTTGTGGGTTGTCCGAGTCTCATCTGTCTGTCTTTGTATCGTGTTCCCCGAGATTCCACTCCCTGCCTTTGTCATTGCACTATTGGGTGATTTTGGTACATTCGGGTTTCCTCTGTATTTCGTATCTCGTTTTCTTCCTTCCGATTTAGTAGAATATATAAATATTAATTAACATATGAATCGTACTAACTGTTAGATTAGACTTAGTACTAACCTACTAACAAACTAACATGTACATAATACTAAATAACTAATTTACTAACATTAGGGATTTAGAATTTTCTACTAACATTATTAATTACTCATTTATCTTGAGTTTCTACCTGCAGCTGTCATTCTCCCTCGTTATCCTATCCCTGTATCTATCTGTGATTTCGCATTCTCTGCACATGTGTCCACTTCCGTGTTCCTCCCCTTCAAGCTGTGCACATGTAACCTGTTAACTCCGGGTCAATTGTTATCATTGTGTTTACGTGATATCCAGTCAGTGTCTGACGTCTACCCTCCTTATTGTTTTATTGGTCATTGCTACTCTCATTGTTCTCACCTGTGAGCTATCTCCCGTCCCCACCTCTGCACACCTTATTCCCATTATGTCTGTCTCCCTCTGTGTATTTAACCCAGTCTTCCCAGTCATTATTTGCGAGTTCTTCACCATTTGTTTGTTTTTATTAAATTTTTTAATTATTTATTTAATTTTATTTTATTATTATAATTTTTTTAGTCTTTTTCTGAGTACCTGTTTTTTTTTTTTCCCCTGAGTTGTCTGTTCTGAGTTTCTGTGAGTTTTGTATTTGTTTTCCTTGTCTTGTTCTCCTTGTTTATTTTTCTGTTTCCTTGAGCTTCCCCGGTATTTCCCCCGAGTTGTCTGTTTCGAGTTTCTGTGAGTTTTGTATTTGTTTTCCTTGTCTTGTTCTCCTTGTTTATTTTTCTATTTCCTTTAGCTTCCCCAGTATTTGACTTCTGCCTGTGTTCTCGCGACCCTGATTTTGGACTCTGATTTTGTACCTCTACTGTGTCTTCCCGGTTCCGACTTCTGCCTGTCCTGTGACCACTCTTTGGTTTTTGTACCGTTGCCCTGTCATTAAACTTTGGTTTTTTGTACTCCCTGCGTGTGACTGGGTCCCTATTCCCACCCGTCCTAACAATTGCTGCCTTTAAGTGCTCTTTGGAAGCTCCTATTTCCCAGTTGCCAAATCGTAACTGGTAGGCGGCAGTGTAGTATAATGGTTAAGGAGCTGGACTTGTAACCGAAAGGTTGCAGGTTCGATTCCCAGGTAGGACACTGCCGTTGTACCCTTGAGCAAGGTACTTAACCTGAATTGCTTCAGTATATATCCAGCTGTATGAATGGATAAATGTAATAAGAAGTTGTGTAAGTCGCTCTGGATAAGAGCGTCTGCTAAATGCCTATAATGTAATGTATAATGTAATTGCGATGTTGACGCATTTACATGATCCGAAATCGGAATTACCAGCAAACATGGATGTCTAGAAAGTAAATGTTTCTTGTGATCCTTTACGAATAAAGAAATACATGGAGAGTTGCTATCACTTTCTGTATGAAAAAGAAGAGGAAATTAAATGTATGATGAGAGCCATTTATGATATATTAAAGTATATTTTACTGGTTGTGTGCTGTGTGTGACCATCAATATGATAATCTGCTGTGCTGCGCTGCCTGGTTGCATTGTCTTATGTGAATCTATCCTATTTTATGCCATTTCGACTTGGCAACTGGGAAATATGAGCTCCGAGGAGCACTTGAAGGATAGAGAGGTAATAGGTCAGTGCTGGTTCGACTTGGAGGTTTGTTCAAGTGCAACTTCCATTTCGAAAACTGATTCGTATTTTCGATAATTCTGACAGCACTTGAATTCAGCTTAGGCTATATCTCTGGCTCACCGACATACCCAAGGGTCATATACATTTTTTAAATATATCTTTGTCCCGTAACAGAAGATTACAGGAATTATTGGCAAATATAGGCTATAAATCATAGCTTTATCCAGATTAATTGTGAGTAGTCTATACATTGTATAACCTTTGCATGTACCATCGCACATCGCCTGGATGTTGATGGAGTGGGCTGAAAGCAATCTAATGCGCCATTCCCCTTCGCTGAGGGACAGGTAGTCTTTGACCTATAGACCCTTATATTATTGTGCATTTTTTGATATATACACAATAATATTTCACATTGTAATCTTGATATTTTTAGTCAGGCTTGTGCGCGCCCCTGTGGAGGGTGTACGCGCGTTGTGCACACGCTTATGTAGACGCACTTATATGAGCCGTTAAAATAACAAGTAAACAACTGCGACAGGACTTTAGACCAGGTTTGTGGTGGTTTTAGCGAAAGCGCTTTCTGTTGGCTCAAGATAGCAATACGACAAAAATTATCCTGGCCACTCCTCATCTTAAGACCAACACGTTTTGTTCACTTGCAATTGGCGCAAGAATACATGGTATGTAAACGACTAGAGCGCAAGGCGTTAGAATGAACCCTGCGCCGGGTGTAAGATAGCAAAAACACTTGCGTTTGGGTTAGCGCTGCTTAGCGCCGGGTGTAAAATAGGGCCGAGGTATGAATGATGTTGATGGCGTGAATGGTGTAGGAGGAGATAGGTTCTCAAAAAGTGGCAGAATAATAATAAGTATAGTGAATAACAAAAGGTGTGGTTTCAAAACAACGGTTCTTGGAACCGGGTTAAAGAATCAGTTCCGATTCCAAATCAGTTCAAAATGTTTCCCATGAAATGCTGTCAATGCGTTGCTGTATTAATTAGGGATTTCAATTGCAGTTAACCATAACTAGCCTATATCAAGGTCAAAACATTTGCTAGCAGCATTGCCATTTTTGGCTTTATCAATAGGCTGATTTCACAATAACTTTGGCTTCTCCTAAAGCTGTTTATTGTCGCCGTGAAACGTCATGGATTTGGCTTTTTTGGTTGACAGATTGAGTCACTTGTTTTGGGATTTAAAAAATTAACCTGCCTGCTAGCCAGCTGATATAGGCTAAAGCTGATGGCTACTAGCTAATGTTTATAGCTTGTGGCACGTCTTTGCGATTAATTTGTCAATTCTGAATGTGATTAAAGTTTGACCCGGCATTGTGAACTTATTCAAATGGCTATACCTTTTAAAATAGGCCTAGCCTATAGCTACTTTAGGATAGCTACTTGTTACTGATCTGATGTTAGGGTACTCACCATGTTTCCCTGACGCAGGCACGGTGACCAGCACTGACAGTCAAAATCTCAAAATGGTCTATTTTGATTCCATCTGCGTGTATTGGATTGGTTCTAAATAATAACTGGAATTGAGGTTGTCTATTTGAAGACACAATTCTAAACTTAAAAAAATTATAAAATCAAATGCTTTAGGCTATTATTGATAGCCTAATGTTTGATTTCCTTAGTCTGGTCTTAAATATTTTTTTCAGAAGCATATCCTACTAGCCTACAGCAGGAGGTTTTTTATTTGTTCTTAAATCAAGCGTCACCGTCAACTAAAAAACAGTGGGGGAAAAGAAAACATGTGAAACAAGTGACGACCTATGAGCTAAATCCACCCCTGGTTGTGTTGCTGTTAGCTACAGGCTATAATTCATATTTTACGTGTAAGCTATCAATCATGAAGTTTAACTATGCAGACAATGAAGAAAGACAAATTTGTGATATGTGGCAATAGTAGTAGCCTAGCTATGTAGTAGCCTAACCTAGCTACAGTATAAAGGAGCCTACCTAGATATATGTAAAACTTCCCCCGCACCCCCACTTAATAAATGGTTCTTGCTTCTCTGCACACAACCGAATGACCAATTTGACAGAGCAATCTGTTTCTTGCCAATGTTAGCTGAATAGTGCAACCATGCTTAGGTTACCAAACAAATCGTTCATTTCTTAAGAACCTTTCCTTTTTGGAGTTTTATGTTTCCATGTGTTGGTCATCATAATCACATATACAGTAGGCCTAGTTTTTTACTTCATTCATGAAAAAGCCTTACTAATAACAAGCCTATGCTATAGCCTAGGCTACGGCACCTTTCACTGCATAACACAGAAGGTTAGCTCAAGAGGCCAAGACTGGGCTTTCGTTTTGAAGCTCACTTTCTGGTTGGGCTGGGAGCAGCCATTGCTCACTAGCGCTACTGCGGTTGGCTCCAGTAAAGGTCTTTCACCATGTAAGTCAATGGCAGCAATGTGGTCAAAATACTCAGTCAATAAATCCCACAAAAAAATGTAATTGCAATAGATGCCTTTCCTTCATCTAATGCCTCTGCATGTGCTGATTTAAAAAAAATGTTGTGTCGTTTGGACAGAGTATTAACATTTGTTCAGGACCAGTCAGAGGGACATGTTGAGTTGTCTTCAGCTCCACGAAGCAAACGCAGTGGGTGACGTCACAGTGACTTTGTCCATATTTTTATACAGTCTATGGGTATAGTGTAGTATAGTGGTAACGTCCACTAAAATTGTTTACACACAAAATCATGATGTAAATTATACCAAAATGACATAAATCAGTTGTATTTATTTAAGTGTAATGCATGCATCTTTGTGGTAGTTGGGTTTCGACAAGCGTCACTGATCTCTGCTATCCAATAATCTCTTAAAAGTAGCCGGACGTTGTTTCTGAGCTCAGTCACAACATTTATCACTGAGTCATAACTCGGGCAGATCACTTTTGCGTAATGTAGGCTATTTAAGTATTATCTCTAGATCTGCATATGCACTCAGGCAGGGATAACTTCGAACAAGACGAAGAACCGGAATTGTTACATTCTACAATTTGGAACCGGTTCCTCAGTTGCGCGTTTGGAATCGGTTCCCTGGAATCGATTCCAGATTCTCGCCCATCACTAGCTGCAGTCGGATCCTTCTTGAACATTCCAATGTCCCTCTTACTTCTGAAATGATGGCTACGCCCCTGGTCATAACATTTACAAATTACCTTCCATAACTGCAGAATGACTGAATATTTTAAATGCCCAGTCTCAGAGAATATGCCAACTTACACGCATTCTTTCTCTGCTCCTATCACCAGCAAACCACGCTGGACTATAACGCAAGAACGATTAAGGGAAGGTGCAAATCAGCATTGTTAGCCTAATATTACACATTTTTTTCCGTGGTGAAATTACGATATATTAGGCTTAGCTACGTTCACACCCAGAGCCTTGAATCAGTCACTAGCTACTATCTTGCCATCACCGATTGGAACACAGAACGGAATAGAACCTTCTTGCTGCGTATGGATTTCTAACATTCTAACCTGCTTCACTGATTCAGCTGAGGCAAAATTGCTTGACGTGTACTACGACCCTCCTGTGGTTCTTCCGATTCGTTTCTGCAACCTTGTGGCACGAAGCTGGAACCAAGGGCATACAGTAACAGTGCAGCGGCTACGTTTTCAATGTAGCCTAGCGTTTGGTGGATGGAAATATAGCTGAATGTGTGCAAAATAATCAAAGCTCATGTTACATTTCTCATTTTAATTCTACAATAGAAACAGGAAAACATAACTTAAAATAATTTGCATTAGTTCGACTCGGGTGAGTTGCAGATATTATTTATTTTCCCCTTGTGTGTGTTTGTGTTCTTGGTGACGTTTGAGGTTTGCTAACAAGGAGCTATCTCCATAGCGACCGGTAGCACGCATTTCTAAAATGGTCATGGTCCAGGTAACCTAATATGGCACCACCAGATAACTTTAGAATGGTTAGGAAAGACTGCAACAGTCGTGGCACAATTTACATTTCCACGTTCGTTTCAAACTTTATTTGTTTAAACTTTGGTTACCCATTAAAGGGGGGGGGGGGGGTGGCTATCATATTTCATACTGCAGTGGAATATATGTATATCCAGAAGCTATACAAAGATTGCTACAATGTTTTGCATCCCAGTGCATGCTGGGAATGTGGTGGGGACTCATTATACTGGGTGCGTCCCAATCACAGAACTATATCATATAGTTCTGTGCAGGGTCGTAGCATGACATTCTGGGCCCCGTGCAAAGGCAGTCTCTGGGCCCCCTTCCCAATGCAAACTCTTTAGTACGGGCCTTCTGGGGGGCCCTGGGTGGTCAGGTCCACTTGTCCCCTCACTACGACGCCCCTGGTTCTGTGGTCCCAATAGTTGAAAAATGCACCCTCCCTTCCTCCACTACCACCTCCTGTCCTCCGTGCCCCGGAAACGGATCTTTGTGTTTTAATCTAATGTTGCTGATTACATATTAATTAATGTCTCGAAGCAAACTGCAATGTCAGGTAGCCTACATTATATACTGTATATGTAAATACTTGTACTCGAAACTTTCAGGCAGTTCTGGGTAGGAGAGGAGTGGTAGTGGGAGTGGAGGAAAGGAGGTGGGGAGTGAAGAATATTGGGACGCACCCATAGATTATATAAGGACGAACCCCTGGTGTGCTTTCAAGTTCCACGAGTTGACATGGCGCTAACACGTTTCGAAGGGTTCCAATCATGGATTCTATGCACTTTCAAAAAAGTGCTATTCGTCCTCTATCAGCTGCTCGCATCTCGACCGTCTGATGTGGCTTCCAAACTCGCACCTATCACCAATCCTCTGTTGATGGTCTCTGGCATACAGCTTGCTCAGAAGATTCGCCTTAGGGAGGTTTGTATGTGTAGATACTTGGATTTTATTTGCAGAATTAAATTAAAATAAAGGTATCAATAGTATATGCGATACTGCGGTATTTTTTTTGCAGTATTAACGTGTCGTATTTAGGTAGTGATGGGCGAGAATCGGGAATCGATTCTAGGGAACCGATTCCAAACGTGGAACCAAGGAACCGGTTCCAAATTGTAGAATGTAACGATTCCGGTTCTTCGTCTCGTTCCAAGTTAACCCTCTCTGAGTGCAGATGCAGATCTAGAGTTAATAATTAAATAGCGTACATTTGGCGAAAGTGATCTGACCGAGTTATAACTCAGTGGTGAATGATCCGACTGAGCTCAGAAGCAACTTCCAGCTACTTTTAAGAGTTTTTAAATTTTATTTATTTTACTTTTAAGAGATTATTGGATAGCACAGAGAAGTGACGCTTGTCGTGTCGTGAAGCAGCGCAAGCTCGAAACCCAGTAGCACAAATATGCTTGGTAGCTATTCATTACACTTAATACATAGCCTACGTTTTATTAACTGATTTATGTCATTGTGGTATCATTTACATCATGATTCTGCGTGTAAACACTTTTGGTGGACGTTATTATTGATATTAGTAAGGCTATTTCACGAATGAAGTAAACAACTACGCCTACTGTATATGCGATTATGATGACCAAAACATGGAAATAAACTTCAAAAAGGAATCAAGAAATGGGACCAATGCACGATTTGGAAGCCTAAAAGTGGTTGCACTATCTTAGTCAGCTTACATTGGAAAGAAACAGATTGCCCTATCAAATCGGTCGTTCGGTTGTGTGCAGAGAAGCAAGAACCATTTTTTTGAGGGGTGTGGGGGAAGTTTTACATATATATATTGTGGCGAGCCATGGAGTCGGAGTCAGGTTTGCTTCAGGGTAATAATTTATTGAAGAGCACAATCTCTTATTCCTTCCTTCTCAGCGTACAGGCAGAACAGACTACGCGCGCTGGACTGTAGCCAGCTTTATAGCCCCTGATATGCAAATGAGCATGCTAACAAAGGCGACCTCTAATAGGTGCCCTGCAGCTCACCTTAACCAATCACACGTAATCCCCTCAGTCATACTCGAAAACAACCGTTGGCCTCGCTCGAACATTCTCTAGAGCGGACCTGGTTGAGCGCATGCTATCACATTTAGCTGAACTGTATACGACTGTTGTTTATCACAACAGTCGCCGTTCTGGCGGGAGGTTGTATTCAAATATTAACCGCCATTGTTACTGTACACGTCAGAGCTTTTGAACACGCTCTGATCATGTGATTACATCAACCCTCACTCGTGCACTGGGTCTGCACAGCACAAGTACACATACACAACTCGAGATACACAACAATCCACATCACTCGTAATCGCCCCGGATCGCCACACTGCCCCCACCTAAGGGGTCAGCAGTCCCCTGCGACCCCTTAAACTGTCCGCACTCACGCACAAAGTCCCGGAAACGGGCAGGAGTTCTCCGTTGGCGAGAAGGGCGATTCGGGCCCTCAGCTGCCGCTGGGTTTTCTGGTGGAGGAGGGGTGGGCGCACGTAAAGCGGGTTGATCCTCGCCGACGCCCATCCCCTCCTCAACACCGTCCTGGAAACGGGCAGGAGTTCTCCGTGGGCGAGAAGGCCGATTCGGGCCCTTAGCTGCCGCTGGGTTTTCTGGTGGAGGAGGGGTGGGCGCACGTAAAGCGGGCTGATCCTCGCCGACGCCCATCCCCTCCTCAACACCATCCAACAGCGGCCGGTAAGGAGCTAGACGGTCCCGGTGAAGCACCACCAGTTTCCTTCGGCCGGGCATGCGCACTCGATAGACCACCTCGCTAAGCCGGCCCACCACTTCACCAGGGCCCCGCCAATGCGACTGCAATTTCGGGGACAGACCCTTCTTACGGATCGGACAGTAGATCCATACCTTGTCTCCGCTGGTGAAGGGCTGCCCCCGACAGCGCACATCATACGCTCGCTTCTGCTTAACACTTGCGGCGGATTGGGCCTGGCGGGTAAAGCTGTGGGCGGTCTCCAGGCGCTCGATCAAGGCCCGTGCGTACCCGGCCTCTGACTGGTGGTGCTCCGTTGGTCCGGGCGGGGCTCCGAACACCAAGTCGACGGGCGTCCTCAGCTCGCGCCCGAACATGAGCGCAGCGGGGGAGCACTGACTGCTTTCCTGCACGGCGGAGCGGTATGCCCACAGGACCAGGGGCAAATGGCGGTCCCAGTCCCGCTGGTGCTGGCTGGCTAGAATTGCTAACTGGGTGGCCAGTGTTTTATTAAAGCGTTCAACAAGCCCGTCGCTCTGGGGGTGCAACGCCGTAGTGCGGGTTTTGGCCACTCCCAGCCGCTTACACACAGCCGCCAGCACCCGCGACTCAAAATTTCGCCCCTGGTCGCTGTGTAGCTCCTCGGGGGCTCCGAACCGGGCGAACATCTCAGTTACGAGCCTTTCCGCCGTCGTGTCCGCCGATTGGTCCGGCACCGCGTACGCCTCGGGCCACTTAGTAAAGTAGTCCATGGCCACAAGCACGTAGCGGTTGCCGGACTCGGTGACGGGGAAAGGCCCTAAGATGTCTACCCCGACCCG
Source organism: Ilyophis sp. 1 JC-2022 (assembly GCA_022702515.1). Taxonomy (NCBI): domain Eukaryota; kingdom Metazoa; phylum Chordata; class Actinopteri; order Anguilliformes; family Synaphobranchidae; genus Ilyophis; species Ilyophis sp. 1 JC-2022. The sequence continues at coordinate 101,262,971 of CM040404.1, read as the reverse complement.
TTCCATCGGAGCTCCCACGACGTACCGCTGGAGGGGGGCTTGCGACCGCTGCGTCGGCCCCTTCTTGGCCGTGCAGGCGTCGCAGCAATGGACGTGCAGCTCCACGTCCCGGCGGCAGGCAGGCCAGTAGAACCTCCTCCGCAGTCGGTGCAAAGTCTTGCTGATGCCAAAGTGCCCCGCCCCCACAGAGCCATGTACCAGTCCCAGTACCTGGGGGCGGAGCGCACGGGGCACCAGCAGCTGGAGGAGGTCCTGGTCGGAGCCGGGGGCCTGCCACCGCCTATAGAGCAGCCCACCCTGCGACGTCAGGCTCCCCCACTGACTCACGTAAGCCTTCACAGCTGGGCTACTGGCCGACACTTCCCCCCATGCAGGCCGTGCCCCTGCCGTGACCCAGCTCTGCACCTGCTGCAGTTCGCCGTCGCCCTCTTGCGCTAGGCGCAGGTCCTGCTGGCTAAGAGGCAACCATTCAAACTCCCCCTCTACAGCCTGAACCTGGCATGCTATCGCCGTCACCTGCTCTCGCTGCTCGGCTTTAGTGCAAGGCCTACAGTCCAGCTCTGCACAGGGCCTCCGGGAAAGCGCATCTGCATTACCATGCAGCTTTCCGGGCCTGTGCTGAATCTGGAAATCGTACTCCTGCAACAGCTCGAGCCAGCGGGCTACCTGGCCTTCCGGATCTTTAAAATTTAAAAGCCAGGTTAGTGACGCGTGATCTGTCCTAATGAGGAAATGGCTGCCTTGCAGGTAAGGGCGAAAATGGCGAACCGCTTTGACCACCGCTAACAGCTCGCGCCGAGTAACGCAGTAGTTTCGCTCTGCCTTGCTCAGCGCGCTACTGTAGTAGGCTACCGCTCGTTCCCCGTCTGGTCCCACCTGGGAGAGTACGGCCCCGACTCCGACATTGCTAGCATCCGTGTCGACGATGAATGGTCGCGCGACATCCGGATATGCTAGAATGGGAGCCGCCGTTAGGGCGTCTCTCAACTGGTCAAAAGCATTCTGGCAGTCCCCTGTCCACTCGAACTGTTGACCTTTATTGGTCAAGCGATGAAGCGGACTAGCCAGGGTGGCGAAGCTCAAGACAAAGCGTCTATAGTACGACACTAGCCCCAAGAAGCTCCGCAGCTCACCCACATTGCTAGGCGTCGGCCATTCCCGCACAGAAGCCACCTTAGCTGGGTCAGTGGCTACACCCTGCTCACTAACGACGTGCCCCAAGAAAGCTGTCTCCCTCCGGAGCAGCTGACACTTTTTGGGATTGAGCCGTAACCCAGCCCGGCCAATCTCAGTAAGCACGTCGTTTAGATGAGCGAGGGCTTGCTCGAAGTCGCTGGCGTGTACTAAGAGGTCGTCCAAGTACACGACACAGGAACTCCGCGGGACGGACGACAGCACCCGCTCCATCAGTCGCTCAAAAGTGGCAGGGGCGTTACAGAGCCCGAACGGCATGACCCGGAACTGCCACAACCCTTGCCCTATGGTAAAAGCTGATTTTGCCCTCGCTTCCGGGGACAGCCTTACCTGCCAATAGCCACTGCGGAGGTCCAGCGAGCTAAACCAACTGGACCCCGCGATATGGTCTAAGGCCTCGTCAATACGGGGAAGTGGATAGGCGTCTTTCTTTGTGATCTGATTAAGACGCCTATAATCTACACAAAAACGCCACTCCCCGTCCTTTTTCTTAACCAGGACAGCAGGGGCCGCCCATGGGCTTTCAGAAGGCTCGATAATGCCCGCAGCTGCCATCTCCCTTATCTTGTCCTCCGCCACCTCTCGCTTGGCTAGAGACAGCCTGTGCGGACGTAACCGAATGGGCACAGCCGAACCAGTATCAATCTGGTGTTGAACCAGTTCGGTCTGTGTGCATTCTTCGTCCCGCACAGCGAATAGGTGAGTGTAACGGACAAGCAGGGCTTTAAGCTGCTGGCTCTGCTGCGGTGTGAGCCCTTTGCTGCTGCGCGTCCATAATGCTAGGACGGCTTGCAGCACCCCCGCAGAGGGCTGGGTAGCTGAGGCTAGCCCGCCCGTCTGCGGTGGTACTGTAACCTGAGGTGGTACCACGGTAACAAGCGGCGAATCAGCGGTGGTCATGGCAAGCACAGAACTGGGGCGACAGTGTTTGGGGGGCACCCCAGGGCATTTAGTTCGGCGGGCTGCTTGTAATTCACATTTTGATCGGAGGCCCAGCGTTTCGGTACCAATAGTTATAGTTTCGGCTATCACATTTATGCTAGTTCCCCACAACGCTAACAAATCCAAACCGATAATACATGCATCTTTTATATCTGCTAACCAAAACTCGTGTTTCACTCGCTGGGCTCCTGCACACACTTGTAATTGTTTACTACCACGCATGCCCATCTTCTGCCCAGTGACGGAGGTTAGCTGGGTAGAGGTAGGGGTCCATGCACCCGAAAGCAGCCCGCTAGTACCCCGAAGTACCCCCGGCCTTACCAGGGAAATAGTGGCTCCGGTGTCGACCAGCGCCCAGCAGGCTTGTCCGTCCAAACTGCAAGGCAAGTACAGCCCGGTCTTCGTCCCCAGCCTGCCAATACGAGGCTCGGCCTCGTGGGCCTGTTCCTCTGCTCTTAAAAGAGCATCAAACGGAACTTTTGCTCTTGGAATTTTTGCTAGGATAGGCAGGCTGGGCGCGTGAGTGCTGGTTTGGGGTCGGGCCTGGTTGAGGAGGAGTGTGGCATGGGACGGTGGTCTCCTCATTGGGCCGTCCCGTCGTCGTTTCCCGTCGGCTGTGGAGCTCTCGCTTTTGGCGCAGGGGCGGTACAATCGCGGGCGAAATGCCCCGGTTCGTCGCACCGGAAGCAGCGTCGCTCCCGTTCCGGTCGCTGCCGCGGTCGAGTTTGGTTCCGCTGGACCCATCTCACCTCCTCGCCGTCCTCGCAGTCGGCAGCTCGGACCCGGGGCTTGTTAGCCGGGGTCCCGTTGGGTGTGGTGCCCAGGATGAGCTCCAGTCGCTCGGCCTCGCGAAGCGCTGCGTCCAGGGACTCCGGTTTGGCGATGCGAACCTGTTGTTGTAGGCGCTCCGGAGTGAGGGCCTGCGTGAAGGTCTGGCAGGCTAGCTCCTGCTGGCCTGCGTTGTCGAGTTGAGGGTAGCCGCGGCGAGCTAACAGCCTGATGTCGGCGGCGAGGACGCTGAGGCTCTCTGCTCCGGTCCGCCGTCGCGTGGCGAGCTTCTCCCGGCTCACCTCCAGGAATTGCCGCTGTCCGAACCGGCGTTCCAGCGCTGTCATCAGTGCCGGTAGCGTCAGTGGTTCGGCGCTGTCCAGGTCTAGAAGCACCTGGCAGGCCTCGCCCTCCAGGGCTAACGCTAAGTGGGTGGCTGTCTGGCTCTCGTCCCAGCCATTGTAGCTAGCTGCGAATCGTACCTGGCTTTGGTACGACTCTAGCTCACCCTTTCCCGTGTAACGGGGTAGCTTGATCGCCGCCTTTGACGGTGTGGTCGGTCGCTGCACCGGCACCGCCGCCTGGCTCGGCCTGGAAGCAGGGGCGTCCTCGTTGGCTTCCAGCCGACCTACTTGCGCTCCGCTTCCGGCCGCGGGGTCAGCCACCAGCGCGGGCACCTCCGCCTGGTCTGCAATCGGCCTCTCTCGCTCCGGTCTTGCGGCGCTGGCTCCTTCGGGGAACCCGCCGGGTCTACTCTTGGTCCGCTTCGCAGACGCTCCTGCGATAACGTCCATCTGCTTGGTCACCTGACGTTCCAATTCGCGGATCTGTTCCCAGATCGTCCCGCTTCTGACACCATTGTGGCGAGCCATGGAGTCGGAGTCAGGTTTGCTTCAGGGTAATAATTTATTGAAGAGCACAATCTCTTATTCCTTCCTTCTCAGCGTACAGGCAGAACAGACTACGCGCGCTGGACTGTAGCCAGCTTTATAGCCCCTGATATGCAAATGAGCATGCTAACAAAGGCGACCTCTAATAGGTGCCCTGCAGCTCACCTTAACCAATCACACGTAATCCCCTCAGTCATACTCGAAAACAACCGTTGGCCTCGCTCGAACATTCTCTAGAGCGGACCTGGTTGAGCGCATGCTATCACATTTAGCTGAACTGTATACGACTGTTGTTTATCACAACAGTCGCCGTTCTGGCGGGAGGTTGTATTCAAATATTAACCGCCATTGTTACTGTACACGTCAGAGCTTTTGAACACGCTCTGATCATGTGATTACATCAACCCTCACTCGTGCACTGGGTCTGCACAGCACAAGTACACATACACAACTCGAGATACACAACAATCCACATCACTCGTAATCGCCCCGGATCGCCACAATATGTTAGGCTCCTTAATAGGCTAGTTACTGTAGCTAGGTAGCATATAGCCTACTATTGCAGCAAACACAAATTTGTCTTTCTTCATTGTCTGCATAGTTAAACTTCATGATTGATAGCATACACGTAAAATATAAATTATAGCCTGTAACTAACAGCAACACAACCAGGGGTGGATTTATTTTATAGTCCGTCACTTGTTTCATGTGTTTTCTCTCCCCCCCACCCCAGTGTTTTTTAGTTTACGGTGACATTGATTTAAAAACAAATAAAAAGCCTCCTGCTGTAGGCTAGTAGGATATGCTTCTGAAAAATATTTAAGGAAATCAAAACATTAGGCTATTAATATTAGCCTAAAGCGTTTGATTTGATCATTTTTTAAATCAAAGTTTAGAATGGTGTCTTCAAATAGGCGATCTCAATTCCGGTTATTATTGAGAACCAATCCAATACACACAAATGCATAGACCTTTCTCTGAACGATTGCTCCAATATGTTAAATCTGTGTGCAATACATTTAATAGGCTACCAAAGGTAGTATACATACAGGGAAATAGTTTTGTATCAATGATACAAAACAACTTAAAATCTCCGTTGCGTTATAGCAAACGATTTGTCATCGCGATTTTCAGCACCCTGAGTTCAAAACATCTTCCCGTGCATATGCGCAAATGGAATCAAGATAGACAATTTTAGGATTGACGGTCAGTGCTGGTCGCAGTGCCTGTGTTAGGGAGACATGGTGAGTAGCGTAACATCAGATCAGCAACAGGTAGGCCTAGCCTACCTATCCTAATGTATAGGCCTATTTTAAAAGGTAGGCAATTTTGACAAGTTGACAATGCGGGTCAAACTTTAATCACATTCAGAATTGGCATTTGAATCGCGAAGACGTGCAAGATAAAAATAGCCAAAATTTCCACAAACTAGATTAACGCTAGCTAGTAGCCATCAACTTTATAAAGCGAGACTCATTTTTTTAAACCCTAAAACAAGTGACGCAATCTGTCAACCAAAAAAGCCAAACCTATGACGTTACGCGGCGATAATAAACGGCTTTAAGAGAAAAGCCAAGGTCATTGTGAAATCAGCCGGCCGATAAAGCCAAAAATGGCAATGCTGCTAGCAAATTTATTTGGAATCGGAACCGATTCTTTAACCCGGTTCCAAAACTGAGAACCGGTTCTGGAATCGATTCCCAATTTCAGACCAAATGCCCATCACTTCTGGGAGATGTTGCCTAGTTTGTAGTTTTCAATTGCGCCGCACTACGACCGAGTTGTCTTACTATTACCGCCTTTTTCATTAAACAAATATTGCTTTCAGGTTATAAAATGTAGGCTACTATATGGCAAATGATTAATTGCTACAGTGAAATCGATGAGGTCAGAAACTAAACCATTTTTGGCAGAGAGCTCAGATACGAAGATCAAGGGATTAGTTCAAGAAAATCAGGAAAAACTAGTTTGAGAACCCTTGTTTTATTTTTAAAAAAAAACGTTTTTATATGCAGCTACTTATTAGTTATTAAAAATTGAATAATAAAGAAAAAATCATTATTCGTAGGGCACATTCATACAATGTGTGCAGCACTAAAGTGCTTAATAGAAAACAATAAAACAAGAGTATAACAAGATGGTAAAAAGCAGAATGAAAATTTCAATACAAAGATATCCTAAAATGAGATTCAATAGTAAAACAAGAAATAACAATGGGCCTCATTCACCAATCACTCTACGAAGAAATTTGTTCTTAAAACTTTCTTTAAAACGTTTTTACAAACATTTCGGGATTAACTGATGTTTGCATTCTGAGCTTCTGTTCAACCCAAGAAAAATCCCAAATAAGAAAACATTGGTGAATGCCAGAATGTTCATAAAAATGTTTTAAAGAAAGTCTTAAGAATAAATTTGTTTGTAGAATGGTTGGTGAATGAGGCCCGATGACTATTAAAAGGAAGTTATGAAAGTAGGTAAATACAAGAACCAGTGAGATCAAATCTAAAAGAGCCATCATGCAGAACCCTTTAAATCTGAAATCATTCTTGCAGAAATCTTAAAAAGGTGGTTTTGATATTAAAATGTTGAGGTTGATTTTTAACATTTTAGTAATATTTTGTGCAGTATGTTCCAAAGTCTTTAGTTTTACCTTTGGAACACAGAATGTCAGTTGTACTGTACATTTAGGCATCAAACCATTCTGTGCATTAAAAATGAAAACACAAAGTAAATTCTGAAACTCACTGGCAACCAGTGTAAGTTTGAAAGAACAGGGGTTATATGGGTTCTCCATGTGGTTCCTGTCAGTATTCTGACTACTGTATTTTGTACAGGTTGCTTTTGTACAAGATTCATGAGTAATTTATCCTTTTTGTATTTGGAACCCATTCACCTGGACCCCAGTTTTGTCTTCGTTGTATTACAAGAAATTTCGTGACATCCAGTTCAATGTCATCTTGACGAACTTGAACTTGATCTCAGCTTGAACACTATGCTACTGTATGAAGCAGTATGCCCATAGGAACTTGGCAGGACTCCATTGCTGTGGCCTGGCCATAATATCAGATAATATATACCAGAATATTAATGGTTTCTCTGTGCTCCAGGTGACTTCTGTGGAGGTGGTACAGGCCTACATCGACAGAATTGAGGAAGTCAATCCTCTAATCAACGCTATGGTCAAGGACAGGCAAGTCTCATGACTAGCGACATCACTTCCAACTTTGGTGTGTGTGTGTGTGTGTGTATGCTTAGCACTGTGGGGACATGTTTTTAATTGATGTTCCTCTTGTATCTCTCCCTCTCTCGGCCTTCCTGCTCTTTCTCTGTAAGACAGATTCTCAGCTGCTTTACAGGAAGCTGCCCAAGTGGACAGGCTGATTGACGAAGAGGAGGGTGGTGAGGATGTGCTGAAGGACAGAGTGCCTTTGCTTGGCGTTCCATTCACTGTCAAAGCGGCCTTCGCTCTCCAAGGTACTGAACCTGCCTCCATGTCTTTCTTTGTATGTTTGAATTTCGTTGTCTGTCCGTGTCTCTGTCTCTGTGATTGTTTGTCTATCTGTCTTCTTACTTTATGTGCATGTGTCTGTCTGTCTGTGCCTACGTTTGTCTGAATATTCAAAACCTTTCCCATTTCCCCCTTTTCATCCATCCATCTATTGTTCTCTCTCTCCTCTCCTTTCCTTGGCCACAGGCATGCCCCTGTCTGCTGGTTTGGTGAGCAGGAGAGGGGTAATTTCCAGTGTGGATGCTCCCCCCTTAGCTCTGCTGAAGAGGGCAGGTGCAATCCCACTGGGCATCACAAACTGCAGCGAGCTCTGCATGTGGTATGAGTCCCATAACCGGCTGTACGGTATCACCAGAAACCCCTACGACACAGACCGGATTCCCGGGGGCAGCTCTGGTCAGTCACTCAAAGTAGAAAATGGATAATTAAGAAAATTCACACACTTACTTGTGCTCCAAAGGCAAAACATATTTTTATTCAGTCGTGTGACACTTAAAGTTCCAACCTGTAGGTATTCATGAGAAAAATCGGCACAGTTCACACATGTTAGTTTAAATATTGCAGCCTAAGGACCCCACAGGCATGTGAAATAACCACCTCACACTTGAAAAGGCCTTATAGAAAACATGTTTAACTGTGTGCAAGTGTGGAAGTTTTCATTCTGGATTGTCAAATATCATTCAAAATAAAGAACATACTGTCTTTACCAAAAGGTTTACCGCACTGTTTACCAAAAATTTGCTTTATTTCTAATGTAATTTTATTTATTTATAATGTATTTGGATTTTTGGAGACCTTTTTGGAGTTTGCATGTTTATTCTCTCACCGTCACTCAAAGTAACCATGCTGCTGAGTCTGTGTACTGCAGCACCACTTCGGTATCTGCTGTCTACTCCAAAGGAGATGCACAAGTACAGCAGGCTGTTATAATGGCACACATGCTGTACATTTCCTCCTACCTGACATCTCCGATCTCTGTTTCGCTTCCTACCATGTTTCTCACTCACTCTCTCTCCCTCTTTCACTTTATTTTTCTGTCTCTCTCCTTCACATCCAGGTGGAGAGGGCAGTATTTTGGCGAGTGGGGGATCTGTTATAGGGGTCGGTTCAGACATTGGGGGTAGTATCCGTATGCCCGCCTTCTTCAACGGCATCTTCGGACATAAAACCAGCCCAGGTACAGGGTACAGTGTTTCTGACATTATGTTCCAGTGCAAAGGGATTAACTTTTCCCAAGCTGATCGCACTCTTAACTCTCCGGAAGTAGGAAGGTCTCAGAGTAAAGCTGTTCTCCCAGGATGCATCATGAAAAAAGGACAAAAAACTGAGCATAAGAATTTCAGCCACTCTTGGGGAGAAATGGACGTGAAAAACATTTTTAATGCAAAAAACATTTTTACTAACAGCATTTTTCTCAAAGGGTGGCTGAAATTCTTGTGCCCAACAGTGAAAACAATTTATGAAGTTCTCCATCTGCTCATGAGTGCAGAAACATGAGTACTGACCCTAGAGCCATAATAACAATGTGATTAGTCCTCTTAGCACCCTAGCGAAACATCTCTTGCTACAACATGCACATGGTGTGTGTGCGTGCGTGTTTGTGTGTGATTCTAATACAGTTTGTTTTCTCAGGCATCGTCTCTAATGACGGTCAGTTCCCTCCTTCCTCTGGGCAACAAGATGGTTTCCTGTCTACTGGACCCATGTGCCGCTATGCTGAGGATCTGCTGCCCGTGCTGCAGATAATGGCTGGACCCAATTCTGAAAGGCACTCACACACACTCATACACCACTCCCTCACATACACACAAACACACCTCACTCTCTCTTTCTCTCTCACATGCACACATATTCAGGCCATAGGTTCACCCAGGGGATTAGTAATTAATTCAGAAGGTTACACCCACATCACCATGGAAGAGTGACTGTTGTGACTGAGCATTAATGCAGCCTACCTATGCTGCTCAGAGCACAAAGAAGCAGAGCCAGCGGCATGCATTTGCGATGGTAGTCTGCACTCCTACTCTCCAGCAGATTTTCTTACAATGGCGGTGTATTATTATTATTATTATTATTAGGGGGCTGAGCAGCGAAGCTGCTGGTACGAAGCTAAGCTAAATCTAGTCCCACCCCCAAATTCCCATAGAGATCCATTCAAATGCAGAGGTTATAGTATCAGCTTGTAAGAGTACCAGAAAATAAGATATCACAAGTCTTTTGATATTGTTTGGTCACAGACATCAGGAAGTCATGTCATGCAAAGGGTATGCGACCAAATATTAAAAGTTATTACTTTATTCTACATTATGTTAAACTGTACAATATTTTTTGATGCCCGAAAATGGTACAGAACCAAAATGCTAGAGTACAGAACCAAAATAACAAAAAATGTGTCACTGTCCAATGAATTATTGTGCTCATTGTAGATAATTTGTTTTTTGGGTCAACCCTGTCTAGAATTGTCCACCATTTTGGAGTGTTTGTGTTTGACAAATGCTGCTCATGCTGCTCAGTCCCCGGGAATTGCTGCTTGCAGCTATATTTAATTAAGCCTCCCCCATAGGGGGATACCATATACCAGTTGTTGGGTTTCTTTCTACATTGATTTCCCGCAGGAATTATATGCGTCATCAGACTCCATGTCCACCCACTAGTCCAAAACCACTCTCAAAAAATTATTATTACTATTATTTATTTTTTCTTCTTCTTTTTTTTTTCTGGCTGGTTAATTTTGTGTCGGCGGAATCTCAGAAACCGCAAGGCGCTGGAACTAGTCCTTGTACATCAGAAATGTATGTTTACTTAAGTTGTGCAACATCTATTTGTTTTGTGACCTTGAACTACTTTTCCAAGATGTCAACATGTTTTTGCTGAGAACTATACATCAGATTGGGGCAAACAAAGTATCAACTTGAAGCTTGATGGTCAAGGTCATTTGGCCAATTGAAAAAGAGGTGCGACAAAAATTAGCACTCAAATTTTGTGGAGGCGGAATCTTTGTAGTCTTTGTAGTGTATAATGTATATTAACTGAAGTTGTGCCATATCTGTTTGTTTTGTGACTTTTCATCCGGTAGGGCGGCCATCTTGGAAAACACGTTTTTGCTGATAACTCGAGAACTATATGTCTGATTGGGACAAGCAAAGTATTCACTTGAAGCTTGACACTGGGCACATATTTCACAAATGACAACTATATAGGTCAGAGGGCAAGGTCATATGGATACATTCAAAAAGAAGTGCAACAAAAATTGGCACTTTTTGGGGCTAAAATTGTCTATATATACTCATGGTTTGCATTAAATCGATGCCGTAGCGTAAATAGGTGAAATGCATATAGCCCGGTTATTCAATCTGGACATAAACATACTTTCAACATGGATTTCAACTTAACAGCCTAGCAGAATTTACCCATCTCAGTGTGGGGGCAGGCAGGGGGGAGGCTTTTTTTCTGATCGCTCAGTGATCGGAATTTCTAGTTATTATTATTAAAATGATTATAATACCTGTGTGTCTTCAGGCTGTCCCTGTCATCGAAGGTGGACCTGAGGAAGCTGCGGTTCTTCTCTATGCCCCATGATGGAGGCTCCGTGCTCCTATCCCCTGTGGAAGAGGAGCTGCTCCAGATCCAGAGGAGGGTGAGAGATGAGAGGGAAGGAGTGAGAGGAAAGAGAAAGTGAGAGGAAGAGTGGGTGTATGAGAGTGGGAGGTAGTGGGGACAGAGGGAGGAGGTCCACATATTTTGAGAAGAAATCTCAGGAGGACTGTGGATATAGAGGGGGAGCGCATCCTCCACTGTTTAATGTTTATTAATATGACTATCAGGAGGTGTGAGGCAATGTATCTAGGCCTCCTGGTTACATCATGGCATGGGCTTGACCCAGGAGAGGAACAGGACTGGAATGTAATATTGAAAAGCCCCAGGGTGTTATGCAATGACGGCACATGCACAAAGATTTGCGGAAAGGGGGTTTACGCAACCATAAGATCTTGGACTGACAGCACCCCAACACAGCACAGAATAGCGAACCAGAGCATTCACATGTGGTGACAGGGCGACATCACTGTCTGCTCAGCTCACAAGACAGCCGATTCGCCCTTCCCACACATCTTTAACTATAGGGATGGACTAAAAAGCTAGGCGTTGGGCCTAAGTCTGACAGTTATTACTGAATTATTATTAACTTTTCAGGTGGTGGAACATCTGGAGGCTGACCTGGGGGTCAAAGTTCAAGAGCTGCACTTTCCTCAGCTGAAATACTCTTTTCAGATCTGGAATGCCTTGATGAATGTGCCAGACGAAGATGGCAAGGTCTGTGGGCTGTTTGGTATTTCGCTTATTTTTCCAGCTATATTTCTATATACACTACATGGCCAAAAGTATCCGGACACCTCTTGGTCAGGGGCTGTTTTTTTATGGTTGGGGCTAGGCCCCTTAGTTCTAGGTCCATACAGAAATGGTTTGTTGAGATTGGTGTGGAAGAACTTGACTGACCTGCACAAAGCCCTGACCTTGAACCCATCCTGACAACTTTGGGATCAATTTTTGTCGAGCCAGACCTAATCGCCCAACATCAGTGCCCGACCTCACTAATGCTCTTCTGGCTGAATTGAAGCAAATCCACGCAGCAATGTTCCAGCATCTAGTGGAAAGCCTTCCCAGAAGAGCAGAGGATGTTATAGCAGCAAAGTGGGTCAACGCCATCTTTATGCCCATGATGTTAGATGAGCAGGTGTCTATATACTTTTGGCCATGTAGTGTATGTGTTTAAATATCTTATATTTACATCTCTGTCCCCATGTATCTGCCAGTCTGTTTCCGTGTGGGCGATGCTGTTGAACAATGCTTTGAAACGGTACACCCACTCGCTGTCATGTGTACGCAATCGCAGCGCACACTGAATCTCCAGCAAATTGTTGCGTGCATTCACACTGTAAACAATGACGGCGACCAGTTCCAGGCGCGTGTCCGTGCACCGTTGCTCTGGCTTCCTCTCTGCCCAAGACCCATTTCAGGCCCAAAACTAATCTCTATCTAAACTGACCACTTGGTGAGCATCACAAGTGTGGGGCTTTCCTGTTTCAGTCTTTATTTCGTCAGCCGAGCACTCCCGCTATTAATTGCATACTGTTGAGTCCCTGTGCCAATAACAGCCTTTTCAGTTTCACACATAAGATGTAATAGTAGCATGTCTCCTGTTCCTCCCACAGCCCCCCACGCCCTTCGTGGACTTCATGGCCGACCACGGGAAGAAGGTGTGGCCTCTGTGGGAGCTGGTCAAGTCGTGCCTGGGACTGTCCTTCCACACCGTAGCAGCCATTGGTAACAACGCAGACAGATAAATACACAGTATAGCTCTTCTGTTAGCAGTTTTCACAGCACAGACAGATAAACACACAGTACAGCTCTTCTGTTAGCAGTTTTCCTCAACAGGACAGAGATGATTTTAATACATGCACTTTTCTTTCTACTGATGTACTGTACCATACCTTAACCAGAAACCAAGATCCCAGGTTCTGGCAATGTTTCTGTTACCAACAGAAACCACACCTTGCCTCTTTACTGGGTACAAAGTGAACTCGACAGGACCTAACAATACAGTCGACCATTGATTGGTGAAGTTAAGACTTCACAGAAATAACAATCACTTTATCTTCTCTTTTGAATTTGAATTTAAGGCATTGATTGGCTAAACAGTGTGCACACCTTGTTTCCAAAGCCTAAATTGACTGCTGATTGAAAGGAAATCACTAAAACCAGCAGTCCTCCAGTACTAAAGTTTGAGAGTGTAGACCCCTGCTTTAGCTGGTACTGTCCACAGAGTTGTAGGTATCTGTAGGTACTTTTAATGGGTTCCGTTTTAACGGTTCTGGAAAAAACCTGACTTCCACAGGTTTTTTAAATTTTTTAAAATGTGTTTATTTATTTTTAATTTGTTTCAGATTTTTTCCCATTTTCTCCCAATTTGGTAGCCAATAGAGGCCTGTCACATAGAACCAGCACTGTAGTTACCAATGGTTACAGGGACACGCCGCCATGTTGGAGGACCAACCCTAACAGAGACGCCCAACGTTACTAGTCGTGTTTGCTATTCCATGAAACGAGTCAAGTAGCTAACGCTACTATGATTGCTGTCCTACAATGACGAACTTCTGCACTGCGTATTGATGTGCAAATAAAGGGGAAAAGGGGAAAATTTCCTTTTACATGATAATCTGAGTACGCACCATAGTAGCTAAGCCACCAGGCAGCGTGAACGAACTAAATTTTAACAAATGTATTTGAAAGTAATAATGAAAGTAACGGTAAATGTACTTTATGTGTTGAACTGATTTGCCTTTTATGGTGGCTACAACTGAAGTTCCCTATCGGGAAAATAAAAGTTATTCTATTCTATTCTATCCATCAAGCTAAAATATGTTTTATTCCTGAAGTAGGCTACTGTAGCCTACTACCGTTAATACTTTAACATGTAACGTATCGCTTTGCTCCCATATGAACTGCACAAATGCTTTACTTACCAAGGTGGTATACTACGAAGCAGGATTACAGAGTTAGTACTAGCTGGATAACTCAATAAAACCCAGAACAGCTCTTTTTACTTCAGTCCATGCATGTTCCAGATTTGGGAGGGTTCCGAGTTTTACTCAGTAATTAATCCTGCTTCGTACATATACCCCTCAATAATAACCCCTTATAATATTTCTTTATGTTGGTATTATTAGAATAGAATAGAATATAATAACTTTTATTTCCCGCTAGGGAACTTTAGCTGTAGCCCCAGCAACAACAAAAAAGACATAGACAGTGGGGCAGACCCACAACACACAAACAAACATATCAAACAAAGACATCCAACAGAATCATTACATCAATCAAGTGAATTAAGTGAATGAAAGTGCAATACAGCCATGATTAAAAATAGCCACCACTGTCCCGAGATGTCCATTGTCACCAAGCAGTCCAACACACAGAATTTGGTTCTCCAAGATGGCGGTTGGCGTAAACAAATGGGCGTGTCTGACCAAATTGTGACGTAGGTGACAGGCCTCTATTGGACCCCTATGTAATTAAATTCCCCATAGAAACCGCTTGAGAATTAGCCACTACAACCCCGTCGGTCGGTAGTCGGAAGGAGGCGCCTCTCCAGGGCGAAATTCTTTTCCGGGCTTGTGATGTGATTCCAGGTCGCCCGGGGCTGCGTGTATGCGACCATTCTCTCGTGCTAAGTACAGCCCCCCCCAAAAGGTCTGCGTCTTTGTCCACTGCAGTGCCTTTCCGCAGGTTTTTTTTTGGGGGAAAAACCAGGTACTTTGTACTGGAACAAACAAAGTTCCTAATTCTGATTGTGCCCATACTGTTTGTACAATAGAAAGACACCGTGTTGAGCTATAGCTAGCCTTTTCTGATTGTGCCCATACTGTTTGTACAATAGAAAGACACTGTGTTGTGCTATAGCTAGCCTTTTCTGATTGTGCCCATACTGTTTGTACAATAGTAAGACACCATGTTGTGCTATAGCTAGCCTTTTCTGATTGTGCCCATACTGTTTGTACAATAGTAAGACACCATGTTGTGCTATAGCTAGCCTTTTCTGATTGTGCCCATACTGTTTGTACAATAGAAAGATACCGTGGTGTGCTATAGCTAGCCTTTTCTGATTGTGCCCATACTGTTTGTACAATAGAAAGACACCGTGTTGTGCTATAGCTAGCCTTTTCTGATTGTGCCCATACTGTTTGTACAATAGTAAGACACCATGTTGTGCTATAGCTAGCCTTTTCTGATTGTGCCCATACTGTTTGTACAATAGAAAGACACCGTGTTGTGCTATAGCTAGCCTTTTCTGATTGTGCCCATACTGTTTGTACAATAGTAAGACACCGTGTTGTGCTATAGCTAGCCTTTTCTGATTGTGCCCATACTGTTTGTACATAGTAAGACACCATGTTGTGCTATAGCTAGCCTTTTCTGCGTGTTCATTTATTTGCAGTACTAAACCTGTCTGTGCTGTCCTGTGTGTTTGTGGTGCAGGACTGGCACTGATGGAGATGGTACAGAGCTCTGAGGCCGATCCGTTTTTCCTGAAGCAGAAGGAGGAGCTCCAGAAAGAGCTGGAGGAGGTGCTGGGGACAGACGGGGTGCTGCTGTACCCCTCACACCCCCTCATCGCTCCCAAGCATCACCACCCCCTTTTCACCCCTTTCAACTTTGCCTACACAGGTAACCCACTCGGTACAGATAGCAACCTCCTGCAAATACCTTTGTAAACCAACTTATACCATAGGGGCAGCTCACACAACTGAAAAATAGGCAACTAATTTAATAAAGGTAATACACCCAGTGCATGTAATTTACACTATACATGAGACACGGTCTGTATACATTACTTTTTATTCTTACATTTTATTATGTGCTTCATGGTAAATTTAGCCATATCTGGGCTAGTATACATTTTAGTTTTGGCAGGTAGATTTCTTACCAACTGGCACACCCATGCAAGTGTGAAAAACCGCTGAACCCTGTAACACGCTCTCAAAGTTAAAGGGGCAGTTCACCCAAAAATAACATTTGGATAGCACTCTGGGTATGTAGAAACCTATCTGTCCGTCTATGTAGTTTCACTGAGAACTGACTAGTTTTGTAGACATCTGCTTCAACTCACCTTGACATCACCCCAATATAATGGACCTCAACTGGTCCAAAGTTTGTGACGGTCAAAGGGCCTAAAATTTACTAGAAAAAATCAAAAGCAACGTCTCATTACAAATACAAAAGTACGCCAACTGTGTATATATAGTCTTAACCAAAACACGCCAGTATTCTTGGGCTTATGTCAACACAGTGTACCCTAGAATACTACTTTGCACAGATTTACACAGTTGACATATTTTGGTAGACAGTAGTTTAAAAAAAAACTGCACAAGAAGGTCTGTGGATGTTCTTGAGTAACCGTGTCATTACATTTGGAGAGAGATGTTGCTGTTGATTTTTTCAAATGTAATTTTTGGTGCTTTGAGCGCCATAAACTTTGGATCCGTTGAGGTCTGTTCTTTCAGGGTGATATCACGGTGAGCTGCATCTACAAAACTAGTGTTCTAAGCAAAACTAACTGGGTGGATAGATAGCACTCCGGGTATGTAGAAACGTATCAAAATCAAACAATTTTTGGGTGAACTGCCCCTTTAAAGAACTGAAGTTGATTGTGTGCGTGTGTGTGTCTATGTTTTTGTGTGTGTATCGGTAGGGATCTTCAACATCCTGGGCTTTCCAGTCACACAGTGCCCCCTGGGCCTGACTCAGAGGGGGCTCCCCTTGGGGGTGCAGGTGGTCTCCGGAAAGTACCTTGATCGGCTGACCCTGGCCACTGCGCTGTATCTGGAGAAAGCCTTCGGGGGCTGGAGGGACCCTGGCTCCTCCTCCTGAGCTCTGCCAGCCCTGCCCCCACAACCTGACTCTGCTGCCCCTGACTTTGTGACAGCTCTAAATGCACAAATGCTTCCCGCTGCTTTAGAACTGTCATGTGCCCTGAAAACATTCGCCCAACTCGAGTGCAGGTCCTTGGCTCGATGACATCACCCATCTATCCCACAATCGCAACACTAGGGAACCTAGGGAACCACGTCTCCTGGCTGAACGCATACTGAACACTCAGGCTGCCCCCAAATAGTCGACTAACAGTCGATTGGCATTCTGTTAAAAAATAGAACAGTTGTTATTAAAATATGTCTGAGAGAAAATTCAATGTATGGGAGCATTTCGAGCGCGTAAAAGATGACCCCAAAAACGTGAACTGCAAACTCTGCGAGTAACAATTCGCCTATCATTCATCAACGTCAAACATGTAAGTAACGTTAGCCGCCTAGCATGCCCCGTTCTAGAGAGAGCCTGTTTTGTTGGATATTATCAAGTCTTTTATTGTTCCATTATGCTAAATAATGAGAAAATAGGCCTAATTATACAGACACACTGATGAATTAAAGCTATAGCTAGAAGGGCTATATTCAGATAAGCAGCTAAATAAATATTGCCATATTTCCTATTATGTGCGTTCATCACGTGTGCACATTTTATTTCATCCTCTTAAAAAAATTTACTTAACAGTTTAAATAAAATTAACAATGTTAAATGTCTCCTTGCTTGTTGTTCCGACACATTCATTAGGCTACCGCGTTGTTGATTCCGTTAATAGGCGGCCCGTGCCACAAGCAATTCACCGCATGTGCTTGTAAAAATTATATTTTAAATGCTCATAATTAGACCTACAGTTTTGTATTTCTCTGTAATATAGTATGTTACCTTTATAACTTAGGCCTACTCTTGATCAGCTCTGGAAGTCAAACCATTTTCTGATTCCCAAAAATATATATATATTTAAATGATAAACATATTCCTGTGTGAGGTCAGGTCTTTTTATAGATATCTTTCCTGCAACCATAGTTTGAAATTACAACCATAGATTTTTTGTTGATTATTGAATATTTTAGTTAGATGAATAGTTAATTCAGTTATTCTTTTTGACTTTCTTGAGAATAATCGTGCCATGGCTTTGCTTCCTTTATTCTAAAAATACAGAAGATGTTAGGATGCCAATATCAAATATTTTATGAATTCAATCAATGTTATTATTGCTAATAGGAACTGCAGTGTCTTACTACAGTGAAAAGGGAGGCTGTGTCCAAATTAGAGCCCTATCTACTGGCTCCTGTGTACTAGCATACTGTGTACTGTTTACTGCATACTGTTTAGTACACAACATGCAGTATGCAAAAAATATCCTCCAGACCATTATCAGCGAAAACCCGGAAATAAGTATAGCATCCGGGGATTTTAAGTACACTACATTTAGAGAACATTTTGCCTACTTAACCTACTCATTCAGTGTACTCAGCAAGCATACTCAATAGTATGGAAGGGCATTGAATTGGACACAGCTCCAGAAACAGCCCTGTCAAAAATCTGTGGGTTTATTAAAAATATATATATTTTTTTTTTACTCCTTGCATCTTTTCCTCGCTCCTTAGCTCCGCCCAACAGAGGACATGAGGAAAGGATGCAAGGATCTGATATGAGGATGGAGGAAGCGAGGCAACATACATTAGGCAAATGGAACATCTATTTAGCGGTTTGGAATGTCCTTAAAGATGGCTAACGTCTATCGATTTCCGGGTCAGGCGAGGACCGAGGAGAAAAGGATGGATAAAATAAGCAATTGGAATCCAGCCGAAGGGTGTGTCCCAATACTCAAATAAATCAGGAAACGGATCTTTGTGTTTTCATCTAATGTCGCTGATTATATCTTAATTACGTATTAATGGTTACATATTAATTAATGTCTCGATGCAAACCGCAATGTTAGGTACATTGTATACTGTACATGCAAATACTTGTACTCAAAACATTCAGTTTTGCATACTTCTGGGTAGGAGATGAGTGGTAGTGGTGGAGTGGAGGAAGGGAGGTGGGCAGTGAAGAATATTGGGACGCAGCCTAAGGCCGTGTCAGAATACGACCCCTACACCCTTTTGGGGGCACATATTTGAGTCCACTTTGTCAAAAAGCTTTTGAGTGGGCGACTTTTTCTCACAAATCTCACGATGAACCCCTTATTTCCAGGGTTTTGTTGAGGGAATTCAGGAGCACTCTCATCTGCAGAACAGTGCACTCATCTGACAATTTCAGTAAGTAACCCGGAAGTAAAAGCATAAAAGACATAGAGCGTATGTTGTAAGATAGGTTCATATTACAAAATACTTTTTTATTTTTGTTAATTATTTCTTCATTCATAATCTACATTTTGTGACAATCGTCATATGTTAACTGATTGATATTCTCAATAAAAATTTAAATAAATATTACAAACTACTTCTTCACTAGTTTGGAAAGAGTTTTGCGGGATTTCTTTTGCACACTACTTGCAAAGTGAGGGGACAGGGCACATAGGGACAGTGGACAGGGGTCGTATTCGGTCAAGCAGGCCCATGTCAACGCCAAAGGTCGCTGCCTCTAGATGGACTGCTTTCATTATGCAAGATGTCCTGCTCCATTTAACTGACAGTTGGCCATTTTATTTTTTTAATGCCATGGAGACAGTGCAAGACAATGTACTGAAACACCATCTCAAAAATAAATAATAAAGCATCTATTTACAGTTTGAGTTTGTGCTGCCTCAGTTTGAAAATATTTTTTGTACAACCAGTATATATTCACTGTGCCAATGTAGTAAAGAGACTGTATGGGTCTAATGAGTAAAAGCATTTGCTTTACAAGTTGAGACCTGTGAGGTCAAAGAAAGGTCTATCAAAAAAAAAGAAGAAAAAAAAAAGGAAACCTTTCAAACTCATTGTACACTAGACTTTCAACACTTTAGGCTTTGCGTCAGGATAACATTGTGGCTGTTTGCCCAACTTAGATTCTGGCTAATACACATGACCGTAGTCATCCTGCTTTGCAGTTCTTGGTGTACGTGGCTCTCAGCGCCATTGCCTTTCTTGGTTCCGCTTGACGGACTCAGTTTCGCCTTTATCATTCCTTTACCCTTTTTTTCGTCCCAATTTACAATCCGCAATCATGCATCTCAAAGCTTGTTTGCCCGTAGTTCAAATATTTAACTACCAGCCCTAGTCTTCAAATCTAGAGTACTTCATACTGATGACAGTTACACCCAGTCAAACAAAAACTTACCATTCAGAAAAGGAGCACTGCATAGTGCAGACCGATACACCGCCTTTATGAATTCACACAATGTCAAAATCAGTCATTATTCTCTACGAGCAGTTTGTTCTTGACCTTTGGCTTTGCAGTTTTCTGTTCCTACTTTCGTCACAAAGATAAAGTTGTGATTGATTGAGTTTGGGTGGTGCCAGTCGTTTGAAAAAGGGAAAAGGGAAAATGTGAGCAGGAGCTTTGAAGGACGACACTTAACACTCGCATAAGTCTGGACTGGTTCTGCTTTATTTTCTTCCTTTCTTGTTAGGGTTAAAAAACAAACAGTTGCCAGAATGCTCAAAAAGGAACTTGACAGCTATAGAAAGATAACCACTGTCACAATTTGTTATGCGCTTACGTTTTTCTTTGAACTTGGGAGAAGCTGCAAATATTTTTCACATTTTCTCACAATAAAACACACAAGACGTTTTTTTTTTTTTTTTTTTTTTTTTTTAAACCAACAAACCGCAGTGCACTGCTGCCTCCACAAAGCAACAGTCTGACAGGTGCCAATCAAAAATGCCAATCAATATAGTCTTTCCCCACCCCTCAAACATTCAGGAATCTGAAGGAATTTCAGTGGGCTTTAAAAACAACCAAAAACAAAACAAAAAAAGAATTCCTGCCAGTTGGCAATGCATGAACAGAGAGATGGGAGTGGCTTTGGCCGTTTGGGAGATTTAATCAGCACATTAATGCCTTTTTACCCCCTCTCCACAACCCCCCACCCTCACCCCAACTTAACAAGCTGGATTTGGCCCATACTTTTTTGTTGTTCTTTTTTTTGTTGTTGTACGTTTCTGTATTTTTTTGTTTTTTTAAGAGGGTCCTGGCAGCAACCCGACCATCGTCCCAACCCCCCACACCTGCCCCGCCCCCTCAGGAGACGTTGGTGATTGGCTTGTACTTCTTGAGGCGAGTCCATTGGCCTGTGGAATAGTTCATCTCGAACACGGTGTCCACGAGCATGGTGGTGCTTCCCGTCCCGTCCGCTTTGGGCAGGACCTCCGTGTGCTCGCTCAGCTTGATCTGGATGATGTCACCCTGTTCTGGGCACGGGTTCTCTGCAGTGAGGCAGACAAAAATGGGACAGCCCGGACAGGTCAGACATGATTACGGAGCCAAAAGTTCTGTACGCTTCAGAATGAGGTAGGGGTAGGGGAGGAGGAGGAGGAGGAGCTGTCTACAGCTGTGTGAGAAAAATGGAAGTCATCATTGGCAGCCGTCTGAGACCATTAGTGACAAATAAACCCGACTATGCAAAAGCAAACAAACACATTAACAGAAGTACAAGGATAAACATTGGGGGAAGATCAGGATCAGCCCAAGACAATACCTCGCGATCCGGCCATGAAGCCCAGGATGAGAGCCTTCTCTGGACGGGTGACCTTGTTCGCCGTCTTGAACATTTCTTGCGCGGCATACATCTGTTCTCTCTGGGGAGGAAGTGACAGTTAGTCAATTCCCATATTCTTCGAAAACATGTTCCAGCTGCAATTTGACTCCTCTCCGTCAAGGTTCAAGTCTTTGTGGAAAGTTTAATGACTTTGTACTGTATGAATGAACAAACGTATCTAAGATAAGAGCCATTTGTTAAACAAACAAAGAATCCATTTTCTTTGATAGCTGAGTGTGACATCATACTGCATTCTCACCGTGAGTGAGAGGTTCTTCTTGGGCGCTGGTTGCTGGGCAACTGGTGTAGGCGTGGGCTGGGAGGTTGGGGGCTGCGTGGGCGTGTCCTGCTGTGTTGCTGTGGCGGCAGCAGGTGGGGCGTTGTTGGCGGGGGTGCTGGTGGGCGTGGTGGGCGAGGTGGGGGCGGTGGGGCTGGTGTTACTGCTGTTGTACATGGGCGGCCTCTGTTTGAACTGGCCGGGTAGCGTGGTGCTGGGGGCCGCAGACTCCTCAGCCTGCCGGCTGGGCTGTAGGGCCTCGCGACCTGGGCCCCCAGCGTTCGCTGAACAGGAGGTTACGGAGGGGAGGGAGAAGAGAGGATAGAGGAAATGTTAGTATCCAGT
The DNA here is from genome assembly GCA_022702515.1 of Ilyophis sp. 1 JC-2022. Classification (NCBI taxonomy): domain Eukaryota; kingdom Metazoa; phylum Chordata; class Actinopteri; order Anguilliformes; family Synaphobranchidae; genus Ilyophis; species Ilyophis sp. 1 JC-2022. The sequence continues at coordinate 101,240,943 of CM040404.1, read as the reverse complement.
ACTTTTAGAAATTTCATAATAAGTTAGACCCAATTCCAAATCTGTAATCGGTTACTTGTGTCTACATGCACAATCTTACCAGCGTTCAGAATGAAAACACAAACAAAACACAAAGAAACAGCGATCACAACAGTGCCACGTGAGTACCTGAGAGTAACTCACCAGGCTGAGTTTGAACAGACAGTAACCCACCAGGCTGTGTGTAAACAGACAGTAACTCACCAGGCTGTGTCTCCGAGCTGGGGATATAGGAGGATGAGGGCACCATGCTGGGGGTTGCGGGCAGGTAACTCGTAGACGGCAGAGCGCTCTCGCTGTTCAACGACCCAAGTTTCTGTGGACACACAAATGCACACTGTTCACTGCCTGATAAAGACGTTCCTGTTCTGACACATAGCAGCAGTGAGATTCAGGTGTTTTAAAGGCGTGCGTGTGGTGGTGGGGGGTACCCCATTACCTGTGTGGACACCAAGCCGGCAGCGTAGTCTGGCGTGGTGTTCTCCACCACCGCCTCCTCCTTGGCGGCTTTCTCTCCTGCTTCTGCATCTGCAGACATGGAGAAATCAGTCCTGAAGAGGTCAGGAACACTGATAATACTGAAAATAAAGACATAAAACCTCCACGCACCATTCCAAAACCTCCTCGTCTAGCTTCAGCTACCTTCTACACCATCAGACAGAGTTTCTGGGTGGCAATAACAATGGCACAGGGCACTGCAAACATGCACTAATATTGCTGAAGTCACAAAAATAAATATACTGCCAGTGGACTATATATCCAAAACTCTTTCCCGCACCGTGACTAAACGCAGCGTTTAGCTGATGTTATGAGGTAAGTGCGTTTACCCATAGTCTTTCGCCTCCTCTTGGCTTCTCTCCCACCTCCCACCATGTCCAGCTCAGAGATGTCCAATAACTGAGAAAAACAGAACGGGAATAACTTTTTAAAAAGGTGCAACCTCACACATATGCAGTATATAGCAGTAGCAGCTTGCTGACACAGTATTGAAAGTAAGCTTATGGTGTCACGTTTAATGTGTAAGAAATGTGACATGAAAATTTTTAGAACAAATATTTGGAACAGTAGCATATATTCAGAAACATGTTCATTAATAAGAAGGCATCTAATAACACTCTAAAAAAACAAAGACCCCTGACCTTGACCCCCCTCTCCTTGCGCATGGGTGTCCGTGCTGGGGCGATCGGGGTTCTGTTGCTGGGGGGGCTGAACATGCTGGGCGTGGTGGGACTTCGGAAGGGGGCTTTCGGGATCCCCTTGAGGGGCGCTGGGATGGGATGGAAGCACACAGGAAGTGAACACCCGCACAAATTTAACCCCCCTTTACCCAGGATCAAGGTTCTCACTGTACATGACAATCAGTAGCCTTGTCAGGACCGACATAAAATCTGTCTTCCTCGAAAACAATCGTTTTTTTTTTTTTTTTAACAATTATCTTTTTCCCCCCTTTTTCTTTTCCTTTAAGACTTTTGTGCCTGTTTTGTGCGTCACTGAACTCTGACAGGCTGAGGGGCAAGACTCACTTGTGGTGTCGATCTTCTTGACCAGGCCCCTCCCTTTGGCGTGAAATGGCACCCCGGCAGTCTTCTTCAGCTGCTGCGCAGTTTCTGTGGCTGTGGGGAGCGAGAGCACGAGCACGAGCACGAGCACAAGAGGACAGAAGAATCAATGAGCATCACCTGGCCTCAGCAGCATTCAACCCTCACTCTTAAAGGCATGTCCTCCAATTACAACCATTAGAACTTCACATTACAAGTGGCTTGCCAAGCACAGCACCAGAAATGAATGAGGCTTCTTTCAAACCCCCAGTGTAGAAGGGCTATGAGAGGCAAAAGGCCAATCACAGCCCTGGAGCAGTTAACAGCTACAAAAAGATCACTGCCAACAGCTGCAGCACAGCCGTGCTGAATTTCAGCTTCAATCACTTCTGAACACCCTCAACACTCCAATGTCTATTAGAGCAGGAGCCTGCCAGACAAGGCTCCCACCTCACTTTGGACTTTATTGCTTTTCGCTGGTTGTTCCGACTCTGAGTAATGAGTTTAATTTACGGCTGCAAAGTACACAGCGAATCAATGTTGTCATTAAAAAAAGAAATGCAATTTGTAAAGGATACAGAAGAAAAAATAAAGTGCGTGTTGAGAATAGATTATAATGTCTGACACACATTAGCATCCCAGGAGATGGAAGAGAGGGATTGAAGAGAGGGATGGAAGAGGGGTTCCTACATTTCTGCAGCAGCTCAGCCCTCAGCGTGGCGCTCTTGGGCTTCCTCTTGAGCTGAAAGTGCTTGACGGGCGGTGTGAGCGGCCCCACCAGCATGGTCAGGGCGTTCTTATTCAGGTACTGGCACTCCAGGGGCAGCATGGCGGAGGCCTCACACTCGCTCACTGTGGGAGAAGGGACGACACGTATGTCATTCATATGTATGGGAAAGCACAAACGATACACACACCAGTTCACTCAACGCCAAACACACACTCACACGCTCCAGCTTCACTCAACTACTAGACGCAAGCAAGCATGCGCGCACACACACACACACACAAGCTACAGCTTCACTCAACTGCTACACACACACGCTTCCAGAAATGTGTTTCTTAATATTCAGATGCCTAATGTGGCCATCGGACCTGCAGGGCAAGGCATGATTGCCCTAGCATCGTCTAGGAATGGGAAGGATCAGCCAGTCGGAATGACCGCATCATCACGCACCAGTGACACTGCTGGTCAATTTGGTGCCCATAAGTTCCCCTGTTAAGCTGCATATGAAATGTCTTCCTCCAACTCATGTCTATGTGAGCCTGACTGGTAAACTGCAAACATGAGAGGAAGTGGTGGCTGTCATCATGCACTTCAGTGGAGAGCACATGCTTGTCTGTGCTCTCCTGAGTCAACAGCAATGAGAGCTAATTAAAAAATAAAACAATAACAAAAATACACAATTGGACATTCCAAATCGGGGAGAAAAAGCCTCTTATAAAATATTGCAAAATGACCTTTGAACCACACAACCTTTGAGGTGTGTAGAGACATAGTAACATAACATGAAAACCCAGTGATTAGAGAACCCAGTGATTAGAGAATGAGGCTTCCAGAGATGTCCTCCATCACTGACTTTCTTTGAACCAACCAAAAATCTCTCCAAGGCACAAACAGCAGGGGTCAATCAAATGAGCCAATCACAGATGTTCATAAAAGCCTTGTTCTCCCATCACTTCCTTCAGCCATAACAGGCACCTTTCTCTCGCAGTTCGCCCAGGATGTCCTGGACATTTGGGTTCTGCTCCTCAAGGTCCAGGTTAAGGGATCCCGTCTCGGGAAAAGACTTGAGGATGTCGGCCACCATGAGGACCCAGGGCTCAGAGTCCAGCGTGGCCAGCTGGATGATCTCCGAGAGCGCCTCCTTCATCTGTGGAGGCACGGGTCATGTGAGGTCTGTTCACTTTGTGTCTCAACCATAGACTGTATAAAAATAGGTTTCAACAAAGAGGAAAGAAATCAGCCACTAATGTCCATCTACTAATCAGGTTTCTCAACAAAACTTTTAAAAAGGGTTACCAGATGCCTGAAATTGTATTTCATTCGTGTATTCTTCAGATTTCCCCACTTCAGTTGACTCATATTCATTTTCAAGATCCTTTAAAATATCATGTCAGTCACATGCATGCGCATATAGCATATATAGTCAGAAACGTCCCCCGTGAATAAATCCCCTCATCTGGCAATCCAAGTAAAACTCTGTAGACTTCACTGAATCTTTGGAATATTTATGATTTCACAGGCTTGGAAACTAATCTTCGTATGTACTTTTCCCATATTTATTTTGGTGTAGAGAAACAAAGCCGAGCAGACTCCGAGTATATTAATTGCCACAGTATGGAAATGCATAAGGGTAATGCTCCGAGCATAGCCTACTGTCATTATTATTTTCGTATTTATTTTTCTAAAGTAATTCGAAAGATGGTATTTTATATAACTTATAATGACTGGACTCATACATACCAACGTTCATAGTCAATAAAGGGAATAATCTAATTATTTTAGCCATCTAGCTACCTGCCTAATTTAGCACTCAGTGTTGAGAAAAAGAGGGCGGTGACTCGGCCTTGCCGCCAGAGTAACAAATCGGGAATGTGAACAGAAAGCACTCTTGTCGGTCCATGTCCTCGTAACTTCTACTGTTGCAGAACAGGCGATCAAAATAGTGAAACGATATTTAAAAATCATACCGACCCAAGGCATAACTAGTAACTTGGTCAACTAGCATACTCCCTTCGCCATCCCGAAAGCATTCGTGCATCCATAACAGTTACGTAACTTACGTTACTTTAGAAAAGCTGGCCCCTAACAACTTAGTTAGCGTAACTGCTACTACCTAACGTTAGCAATTACACCATGAACGAGATATATGTATTGGAATAAGAGCAACCATCGTGTTTTTTATAATGTTACCTTTACGGGAAAATGTAATTACTGTTACCAAACTGTCTAGCACAGCTAACGTTATATTCCTACCGCTAGTTAGTAAGCCAGCAGCGCACTGCAGTGTATTCACATGAAACCCAAAATCAAAGCTAGTTCGCCAACTAACTAACTAGCTAGCAAGCAAAACCCATAAACGTTAGCCCAGTGTTTGTATTTCCATGTCAGGCAAACGGAAACACAGTTGCTAGTTGGCTAGCTATTGTGTTGTAGTGTCATAATAGCTAGCTAGTTTGTTAACTGCGGAGTGTGTGCATGACAAAGTAGTTCCCGCTCAGCTAGCCAAATGTAGCAACCTGGCTAACGTTAGCAACCTATCGTACATTGACTCTCTTAGCAACCCATACACTAACCTCATCCACAGTCCGCCTTGGGAGATGTAGCATCCCAAGCAAGAGTTTTAACTTCACAGGAGGCGACAAACTCGAAAAACACAGACGTATGTTGTCGATGACAGTAACGGTAAGCAGCGAAGCGATGCTAGAAGGCGCCCACAACTCGTCCGTCGAGCCCAGCTTGTTATGGAGCCACAGGCCGGTGTCACTGTCCCTCATCGACGCCATCTTGGAAAAAGAAGTGATTTGTGTTCAGGCATTTTAAAACGCTACCTAAGAGAAGACACCAGCCAGGACCCCCATGAACCCCATGTACTTCTGCAGCGTTAGTGAATGCAGGGTGGCCACCAGGCGGACAAACACAAACCACAAAACTGTGTGATATAGCAGTATAATATAAGTAACCTATGTACAAGTTCAAATTCAGTTCTAGGGCATAAACCACAGAACTATGGCGTAAACGGTAAACCTATTTTTCTACAGTCTATGCGGTGTTAATTAAGTCATGAAGATGAACTGTTCGCTGGTCTGATAACTTTATTTAAAATGCTAACATAAATAATGCCGCTTTCTTACAAGGAATTACTTTGTGACACGGTTATACATTTAGAAAGCATACTCTTGTTACTGACGTTTCATTGAGGTTTACCTGTAGCGTTAGGCTAACATATTTATAATGTATAGCTGGCTAACTAGGTAGTTAATGTGTATTAGTAACGTTACAAGAGGCTAAAGCCATTTACTTCTAAATATGGGATCATAGTCGAGTGTGTTTGCCAGGTCTATGTTCGTTGGCGCTAACTATGGTTAGCTAGAATACACAATGATTTTGTGCTACAGATGCAGCGCTCTGGATTGGGGTGTGACCACGGAAGACTGATCCACCCCCCTCCCCCAGTTTGTCAGACTCGCGGACTCGCACAGGAGCAGCCAATTCGTTGCGCAATACGCCTGTCAAAATCCAGCAACAGAAGGCAGGGGTAGGCGGTGATCAGCGGTGTTTTGTTCTCAAGACATTTGGTAAATTCAAATTTACATTAATTTATTAAATCCATTACGATAAGCGTCAGGATAAATTATTTAGACAAAACGAATATTAATGTTTACCTGACTAGCTAACAATGACACATTTGGGAGAATAGTTCTTGCACCATCAGCATAGGCTAGCACTAGCTAACTCGCTACGTACAATTTTTATTTAGCATCTGGCAATATTTCCAATTTTCTGTTTCCCTTTAACAACAGCCCATGTAACGGTAAAAGAAAATCTGTAAATTGGTTAACGATAGCTAACTGTCTGACGTAAATCCAAACAATGTGTTAGCTAGCTAGCTATCCTCTGCTAACGTACCTATCGGAGCTAGTTCGGGGTCAACTCGCTACCAATAGCTAGCTAGCTAACGTTGACTATTTTTTGCGGTAGCTTTTAATAGGGATGTATAAGTGCCATTTTTATTTTTATATTTTACGTTTCCTCCAATTGTATTTCAGTTTTAACAGGTGACAGGATGGGGGAGAAGGGTTTTCGCCAATCTATGCTCACTGCGGCGGTGATGATGCTGTTGATGGTTGAGCTTCTGTGCTTTAGGCCCGTTGATGCCAACCAAGAGTCGGGGACAGTCATTCCAGCTGAGAGTATGTGTTTAGCATTTTATTTAATGTAACCTTTGTTTTACCAGGCAGGTCACTTAAGAACTTCCTTTAGTTAAGTCCTTCAGTATAGAGCATTCTTTCAATATTAAAATGGAGTTTTGCTGCGTTCCAGTCAGAATGAACAGTATTTTGAAAGTGATTGTATAAATGGCTTAAATTATTATTTCGTGACGAGAATTATGTTCTCTTTCGGCGTCTATACTATCTCAGGCCGACCTTGTGTCGATTGCCATGCGTTTGAGTTCATGCAGAGGGCTCTGCAAGATCTGAAGAAGACTGCCTTCAATCTAGACTCCCGGGTAAGCATGACTTGTCACTGAATGTGTCTGGTTTCAACCAAAACTCACCCACTAAAAAGTAACCAACAAGCAGGGTTCCAGTCACTCTGAGAGTCCAATTACAGGGTTTGCTCACAAGTAGTTTGCTGTCTATTGTGTACAGCTCAGGATCTGACTGAAATTGATGTCAAGTTATTTCCATTCCATGGTTTAACGTACATATATATATATATATCACTGAGTTGGGAAAAGAGGTCACTGATCTGTTTGAATTTTAGGTGCCTGTGTGAACATGTGAAGGTGCTCTAAGATGTAAACAGAGGTGTGGACATGGCAGGATTGCTGCAAATTTAGAATTTAGGCACTTAGCAAATGCTTTTATCCCAAGTGACTTCCAAAATGTGCATTTAACTTTGCTAGAAGACCGCCACCAGAGCTAAAGATTGGACCTTGTTTTTTTATGCTTACCTAACTCTTTCTTCCATGTCTTCCAGACCGAGAGCCTGGTACTGAGGGCGGAGAAGAGGGCACTGTGTGACTGCATGCCAGCTAACGCTCTCAGCTGAGGGGTCAGTCTCATCTGAGCACTTTATCTGGGCATCTGTACACCTGCACCAGTGACATCCATTCTCCCACTCAACTCAAAATGGAGCCACGCACCTCCAACCCCTGCAACCCTTTGTCAGTGCCCATCCCACTACTTGTTCTGAAACATTTTGTTAACCATTGAGCCAAGCTTTTGCGCCAGTCATGTGAAGTTACCAGAGAAGGTATTTGGCACACATGAAAACTTTTTTCTGCTCATTCATTCACAGGCTCAAGTTGTCCCATTCTTCTGAAATAGGTCAAAATTTAACAAATAGGAAATTCAGCTTTAGAGGATTGGAAGATGCGTTTCCATTTTGAGGCACTGTTTTCTTTCCAGGCCAAACATACTGGAGTTACATATTCACAATAAATTTTGACTTAGGCATTTTTACAAGTTATTAATATGGCGGCTGCTTCAAGATGCACAAAGAAAATCAACATAAATGAAGTCATTTCCATGATTCTGGACTCGTCCCCGAATGGTAAGTGATAATGTTTACTACAATATTTGGCTAGGCTATAAATGTTGTGTAGTTATTTAGTCTTTAATCCTCTTATGTTACATAATTGACAGACAGCGTTATTTGTAAGTCAATAGTCATCTATTGATATACCCTTTTTATGTGAAATGATTAACAAATATCATATATTCTGTATTTGGTTCAGTTTATTCTGTTTTCTGAAAAACTTGAAAATATGACTTAGGTGATTATTTTAAGAAGGTGACGATATGATGCCACAATGCTCAGTTTGAGCCTTCATATGGCCTTTCTATAAAAACTAGTATCATACAAGGGTTATCAAGCATGTGTATGTTTATGAAGTCTAAGATAAGCTCCATATTTAGTTAATTTATACATGAATGCTGATTAATACATGGCACATTACTTGCACTGTAAATTAGTAGTATATGCACAGTGGAAAGACATGTTCAAATCAGAAAAAAATTTGAATTAATTAAGAAATAAATGACCAGTATTGATAGTAGGTAAGTCAAAAATACAGACAGATAACACTTTTTGTTGTAGAACAGATTTTTTGTACATCTAGTTATTTTGCACAAACGGTACACAAGTGGGGAGCATGTCTGGAGGCATATAATAGTCTAGTGTAGGTTCTACAAAATTCAGAAGGAGTAATATTTATGTCACAACACAAACACTAACCATTGAGGTGCATTATGAAAAAAGCTCTTAATAGAAGGAACAGTGTTTATTTACTCAGTGTTCTACTTTTGCACGCACACAAGCTTTTAAAGGGTTTGCTACAGAGTGGACTGATTATTGTTTAGATTAATAGAAAGACCGGTACTCTGGTAGAGCTAGGGAGAAAATATGTAGCTTTTAAATAGAGATGTTATTAGGAAAATCAGCTTTTGCGGCTTTGATATTGTTGTGTTGTTATTGTTACTTGTGCAAAACTGTCTTTATTTTCTACTATACTGTATGTCAATGTCTGTCAAATAACTACAATTCATAATGTTCTCTAAGTTATTAAATATTAAAACATTTACAACATTGTATTTAAATGTGGCTGGTCTTTGTCGGTTTGCCGTTTAATGGTTTTCAACAGTATGGGACAAATAAACGTTTTGAATTGCACCCCCTGAGGAGTGCCACCACTGGAGTTATGATGCCTCTACAGCAGTAGCCTTTGTCCCACAAACCACAATTTCTATGATGGATATCGTGGCTAAGAGACGAGAAGCAGTGACCTATTTTGTACAGAATTAAAAATGGTGTGACAAGAATCAACACACAGTCCTTTGCTGTGTGTCCACCACAGGTTGACACCTTCGCAGCCAAACGTCCTTTTTTAACAGACAAATTGATTATATATGAATACATACAGTTGACTTCAAGAATTGTGTAAAAATCTTTAGAAATGACACTGAAGTGCCCTTACAAATCAAATAATTTTATTGTAAAATCAGGATCAGTTTTGTCGCATTGAACCTGATACAAGACATGAATGCATAAATGCCATCCCCAAAACGATAAATACAAAAAACATTTTTGCTGTCATCTCTGCTACATCCTTATGTTATCAGATAACGTTACCCAGAGCAACACATTGAGTACCATACCCTTCTTCAAAATATAATTTCTGTTATGTGCATAGTTTGATATTTCTCTGAAACAGCTTGTACAGGGGCAACCAGCTGTACCTCCCAAACGATATTAGTTTCCCGATGACAATGCTACACTACCACATTTTGTTCCAGTGCAGAATTCAGAGGCCTGTGATAGGTACATTATCACTTGCCTGAATATAGAATCATTTCATATTTTGTGTGAAATTACTGTCAGTGCAGCAGCATGATTACACACTACCTTGTAGTGCACGTTTATACCACAAGGGGTCACACTGACTGCTCCGGGCACGGTCTGTCGCATCGATGCAGTATTTCCCGCGGCTTAAAATAATGCTCTGCAGAGCTAGCAGGTTGGCAGAATAAATAGGAAGGCACATAAAACAGACACACACACGCGCACACACAAATGATGGCACCTTTATGGTTGCCAAACACAATACCTATTCCCCTTAATTACTCTGTATTTCGTTTGGTCTTTCTGAACAGATACCTGTATTTTTGGATTAGTTGAATATAAGTGATACGTGCTTGATGAGAATACCCCGTGGGCCTGTTTTGAAGAGCCGCACTGTTGCAGCACAAACAAACCGTCACAAACTGACAGTGATTGAGCTATGCTGATGCATATCAATGAACATTATCGTTCCCTTTTTGTAAAAAAATTTGAATCCCATATTTTATTCTTATTTTCTCCTAATATGGGTGAAGCCCAATCATAGTTTTAGGCCCATGCCATCGCTGCAGGATTCTCTGTTGGATTAGAAGAGCAGAGGCTAGCACGAGTTCCCCCCCCCAACGCCACCACTAAATTTGTCTCTGCAATCCTGAATGTGGGCGGTAACTCAGGCTATGGCAGGCTGAAATGTATTCCATAGTTTTTCTTATCATTGAATAACTAAATAATGAAGTTAATTGTCTTTATGATTTAAGTATGTATGGAAATACTATTTTTAAGCAGAGTATAGATTTTTAAGCAGAGTATTGCTTGGTATAGAACCAGCAAATCAGAACTCTTGTTGCAGGCCCAGTTTTATAAGCACTAGTATCCCACACCAGCCACTTTGAGCGTTGTGTCAGGCAAAAGCATTAGCTTGCCTTCATGTGCAGATACAGTAAGCAAAAATGTATTTGCTTAAATTGATTTGTTTAAACCACAAGACAGGCACGGCACAGGATAGAGGGTGGCTGACCAGTGCCCTCCACCCCTTGACTCATTCTTCAGGAGTTACGTCAACTAACAGCATGACCCGTGGCTGCATAACAAAGTACCTCAGGTCTGCTCACTCCAGTATTCTCTTGAACAACGCATAAGGAATGCAGACAGCCAAGTACGTTTTTTTTAATGAAGCCCAAAAAAATTATGGCAAATACATCATGTCTTTCAATGGAAATAATCTCTTATTTCCACATTTTAACATTTAAATCTAGTCCATATAAATCAGTACAAGTCATTCCAAAGTTCGATCAGCAGGGAATACTGACTGCCCAGTCCACACGCCACTTTTCCAGAAAAAATAGATAATAAAAAATTCAACATTTACAGTCAAGCCGGAAAGTGCACACCCCTTTCACCTTCTCCACGTTTTCTTACGTTACAGACATATTCTACAATAGATTGAGTTCATTTTTTGTCTCACAATTCTACACAAAATAGCCCACAATGACAAAGTAAAAACAGGTTTTTAGACATTTGTGCTAATTTATTCAAAATCAAAATGTAAAATATATGTACACAAGTGTGCACACCCTTTGATATGACACCCAAAAGTGAGCTGAGGTGCATTTTGTTTCCACTGATACTGCTTGAGATGTTTCTACAACTTAATTGGAGTCCACCTGTGATAAATTAAATGTATTGGACATGATTGGGGATTGTCAACACCTGCCTATATAAGGTTCCACAGTTGACAGTGCATGTCAGAGCAAACTCCAAGCCATGGGGTCAAAGGAATCTGCAGACCTCAGAAACAGGATTGTGTCAAGGCATAGATCTGGAGAAGGGTACAGAAACATTTCTGCAGCTTTACAGGTCCCAAAGAGCACAGTGGCCACCATCATTCGTAAATGGAAGAAGTTTGGAACCACCAAGAATCTTCCTAGACCTGGCCGCCCGGCCAAACTGAGCAATCGGGGAAGACGGGCCTTGGCCAGGGAGGTGAGCAGGAACCCATGGGTCACTTTGACAGAGTATCCTTGTGGAGATGGGATAATCTTTCAGAAGATCAACCATCCAGGCAGCACTCCACCAATCAGGCCTTTATGGTAAAGTGGCCAGACGGAAGCTCCTCCTTAGTAAAAGGCACATCACAGCCCGCTTGTGGAAATGCAAGTGGAAAATGCTGTCTTAATATCCCAGAAATGCTTTTGGGTTCAGATCAGATCTGAGATCTGAAGGTTAGCAAGGTAAGACACAGTTTATTTCATGGAGTCCATGATGCCATGTATCCTAACAAGGCTCCCAGGGCCTTTGGAGGAAAAACAGCCTCACAGATCACAGATCCACCACTATACTTCACAGTGGGATAAGGGTCTTTTCTGCATAACTATGCCTTTTATTATGCCAAACCCACTTTTGGTATTTTATTGCCAAAGTTAAATTTTCACCTCTTCTGACCATAGCACCCAGCTACAATCAAAATTCTTGTAACATTTAGTAAACTCCCGGCGCTTACATTTGTAGTATGATGACAACAGAGGCTTTCTTGCTGTAAGCATTTTAAATAGCTTGGTGGCATAGAGGTGGCATCTTATTGTACTTTTGGAGACTTGGTGACCCCAGGATGCAACCAAATTCTGCAATTCTCAAACTGGGATCCTTGGAGAAACTTTTGCCTCTTGAACCATCCTCCTCATTGTGTGTGGGGGCAAACTACACTTGCGCCCTCTTACGCTGCGTTCACACAGCGAGCAACTGGTCGCCGAGTCCATAGATATAAACATATCTATGGCCGAGTCGGTCAATTCTACGAGGCTGGGGTCGGGGCAAGAGCGTCCCGTTGTGTCATCCAAGTCATTTCGTGCAGCTACAATTATTTGATACAGATAAACAACGGCAGTAGTCTACGTATAACAAAGATATATTTGCAATGCATCCAGGCTGGTAGATCCAATATGATATTGGAACCCTAGTGCTTTAACTGCCTACACATAACACACACAACTAAACAGCATTCCTGACAATACAGTAGGCTCTAGAAGTGTCATGACGTTACATTAGCCTACCTGTGAACAGTAAATCATACCTTTTCGCCGTTTTGGCTTCCAATAGCCTAGCCTACATGATATGCTAACGTTAGCTAAACATAGCATTTATCTAGTGTTGTGTGAACGTTTAATTCACACAATAAAATAACAAAGAGCTTACCATCGGTACCAAGGGCACTCGCAATTGCCCTCCAAGCGTCAATTTTTAGGCGCTTATCCCGGTATTCCTTTTGGAATACATTAAACAGGACATGGTAGGCATGGACCATTATTATTAGCTGCTACTCCATTGCTGCAATTTAAGTGAAATCGGGCGGAACAATTATTCACGAAATGGTTTCGTGTCGGTTGGGGAAATATGAAGTGTGGAACTCTGATTGGCTGTTACGGCCGATGATCGGTCAAAAGTTAAGTTTCGGGCAACATTTATCGGCCGATTTTGGTCGCTCAGTTTTCTAGTCGCTCAGGTCGCTGACCGTCGCTCAGCTTCATAGAGAATGAATGGACTTCCGGCGACTGGGCGACCGAAGTTGCTGGATGTGTGAACGCAGCGTTACAGGCAGGTTCATCACAACTCCAGATCCTTTAAATTTTGTTATTGCCCTAATGGTGGAAATAAATAGTTTCAGATATGAAGCTTTTTTTTCTATTGCCATTACCTGATTTACCTGATTAACTTTAGTCTCATTTCATTTGTGTGTTCTCTGATCTTCCCCATGTTGATGGATGACTAAGGGGTTTTGGTCTGTGTGTCACCTCATATTTATACCCCAATGAAACAGGAAGTTAAGAATAACCACATAACTCCTAAAATGTGCTTAAAAACAATTAAAATATGAATGGGTATATACTTCAATTAGGTTTTGTTTATAACTATTTCTAACATTGACAATATGTGACACAAATAGTTATTTTGAGAAAACATTTATTATTATAAAGAACTGCCTTTGTATCTGCCTTGACTATTGCTTTTTGTTTGTTTTTTCAGGTCAGGAATACAATTTACATTGTAGTCATTTGGCAAATGGTTTAAAAAAGCAACTTTAAAAAGTGCATTTCACATGGTAAGCAATGTATGGACAGTATGTTAATGAAGGGATCAGTATAGGTCACACTAAAGGTGTGGTCTATTTTTTTTTACAAAAATGGTTGTTTATTGTGCTATTCCTTTCCGCACTCCACAATTTTTCCAGAAGCATGGGAAATAATTTCTCCAGTTTTTTCCAAAGTAGCTTAATTGTTTTTTGATTGGTTTATTGTTATTAGAAAATCTCCTTAAAGAGATAGGCTACTGTAATTGATGGCAGATTGGTTTGTTGATTTAGATAAGGATTAAGTTTAGAAGGACAATAATGACAAAATTTGGCGATGACTTCCTCCAAATCACTTTTCAAGTTAGTAAATGATTTCTATTCATATATAGGTACATTTTGAGCACAATTGAAAAGCTTCTGCTATGTCGTTTGATAGGGCTCTAATATCTCTGCTATCCAATCACACTATGGCTATTTTACGTAACAATGAAAACACAGGTCAGTGTGGATAAATTGATAAACCAACACAAATACAGACGGGCGACAAATTAAAGAAAAAACCCCTACAGTGAGGGAGTCCTTGGCTCAGTTATGTTTGGGTCCACTTGTCCCCTTAGAGGGAAGGGTCACTGAAAATAAATACAAAATTGAGTGATCACTTTTACCCTATGATGAAACATTTCTAGGATGTTCTAGGATCTCTTCCAGGATGACAATGCCCTCATCTACAGGGCACAACTCACGAGGGGTCACTAAATGGTTTGATGAGTATGAAAATTATGTGAATCATATGCTATGGCCTTTGCCGTCACCAGATCTCAATCTAGTTGAACACCTATGAGAGATTTTGGACTGACATGTTAGATTCCCACCAGATGAGGGAATACATTTTGGAAGAATGGTGTTCCATCCCGCCAGTAGAGTTCCAGAGATCCCTACAATCTGCTAGATTAGAGGTAGAATCTATGCCAAGGCGCATTGAAGCGGTTCTAGCGGCTGGTGGTGGCCCAACACCTTACTAAGACACTTTATGGTGGTTTTCATTTAATTTGTCACCCGTCTGTATATTTAGATTATTAAGTAGGCTAGGCTACCATCTTTACTTCCAAAACTATGTAGGCTACCTCTTGTAGCATATGCACTGGAATTGTTCACAAATAGCATTTGAATATGAATACATGTTGCCAATAAGCCTGTGTATCACCATTAAGCCCACTTAAGACGTGGAAATGGTCTTGATACAAGTAGGGTACTGGCACAGCAGCAACAAACCACTGTGCACAGCTCAGAAAAAATATAGAACATTTTGATTTGGGTTTTAATGGGATGGAGTCATTGGACAAACGTTACACCAATATTTAATTTCCTATGGTGCCGCAACATTATTAATATACTACAACGTCATAAGAAGTTTATTCTCAACCCTTACCTAGGCTAGGCTACCGCAAATCCAACATAAGCTTAGTCGTATTTTTTCACGTTTTTGCAGTAACAATAACACAACACACAGTCAGTGTGCCTTTGGGGCTGTGACTTCACTAAACCATACAAGCAGTGGGATTTCTGCACAGTAACAATAACACAACACACAGTCAGTGTGCCTTTGGGGCTGTGACTTCACTAAACCATACAAGCAGTGGGATTTCTGCACAGTAACAATAACACAGCACACAGTCAGTGTGCCTTTGGGGCTGTGACTTCACTAAACCATACAAGCAGTGGGATTTCTGCACAGTAACAATAACACAGCACACAGTCAGTGTGCCTTTGGGGCTGTGACTTCACTAAACCATACAAGCAGTGGGATTTCTGCACAGTAACAATAACACAGCACACAGTCAGTGTGCCTTTGGGGCTGTGACTTCACTAAACCATACAAGCAGTGGGATTTCTGCAGTTTCATCACACAGTGAAGTATTTAATCTCCCGGGCAACCCCCCAAATATGTAGAGCTCCGAGTCTGGTAGCCTACTGTTGGCTGTTCTATTTTTACCTACGCTTACTGCCAAATGATCCAGAATGGCATATTTATGAAGCAATCTTTCAATAAAAGAAGGTTTATGTGAGCCAATGACATTGTCTGGTGTGATTATAATGCCTTCTGTATGATACACAAGCAGGGTCTGCTCCTCTGAAGGACACAATAGAAGACCATTCCTGAGAGGGGAGCAGAGATCAACCCAGTCCCTGTCTATGCCACCAATTGATAATTACAGCTGCTCCTGTTGCCTGCCTTGTCTTTTTTTTAGTGTGCTGGTTATTGTATTCATTATTCAGTTTATGTAGAACTCACTGGTTCACTTTGGTTTTCTAGCTATGTACACATTCTATTTTCTGTATTCTGTTTTGTTTGTTTGGAACCATGCTTTTGTGCTGCCTAACAGTCTCGCTGAAGGTAGACGCCCCCCAGCCACCAGAGATTGGGTCAAATCCATTGTACGTCAGTGTACTCAGTAAATGAACAGAAATGAAATTCCTTCATTGAAAAAATTCTCAGAATATTCCGGGCATTTTTTCAATTCATGAAATGTGTTTCAATTAATTTCCTGACTTGACTGAGTTGAAATGAAACCATTTACATTACATTCACATTTTTTTTGGGGGGGGGTAACCACACAATATTGATGATTCCTACAATACCGACCCCAATTCTGCCAGTCACTGCTTGGTTAATGCTTGGATGTTCCATTCTGTCCTTTCTCTTGTCCATAGAGTGACCGTGCCTGGCATTATCTTACAGAAAGACTTCCTTTCTGGAGTCAAACCCGTGGGCCTCTGAACCACAAGGTCACAGGTGCCGGCAGTGAAGGAACTGGGGAGGACTTCCATCTCTAGCTAACAGAATCCCAAAGGGGCTGCTTTTAGGTAGAGGTGGAATGTGGCAGTATAAGATAATAATGATAAAACCAATAAGCTCACAAGAACAAAAAAGAATCAATGAGTGTAAAACAACTTCAGTGGTGTGCAGAACTCGGAAAAACATTGATTTCAAAAGGAGATGGTTCGTACTGCAGAAAAACATTTTTTGTTGTTGTTGCAGATAATTATTTTCGTATTTTCCAATTAATTGGGCAGGTTCAATTGAGGAAAGCAAAGTAAAACACAAAGCCAGACATGGGCTGGTCATTAACAGACTAAAACACATAGGAACAGACACATAGAAAGAAACAAATATTGGGATAACTGCCCTTCAGCAAAAGCACAAAAACATCCTGGAATTAGCTGGTTGACAGAGAGACAGAGAGAGAGCATGTGAGAGAAAGACGGAAAGAGAGAGTGTGTGTGTGTGCGTGTGTGAGAGTGAGAAAGAGAAAGAGAGAGAGAGCGAGAGAGAGAAGACTTGCACACGTCCATTATTTTGCCATATCAGTCCTCCAGTCCAAGGTTCTCATGGTCCACCAGGTTGAGGCATCCCAAGTGACACACTTGTTCCCCCTTCATTCAGTACCTCATTAATATGCCAAAAAAGAGGTGATATCATGCTGGGTCTCTTTCACAGAGCACCAACGATAGACAGACACGCACACACACACACACGCATGCACATACACACACATAATAGCATGCACACTCACCCACACACATACCTACACACACACACACTCACTCACTCACACACACAGACACACACACACACAAAGGGTCCCATTCACCTCCCTCACCCCATGCCCAGGGGGCCTTTCTCTCTCAGTTCATTCACAGCAGTCATTCTTTCCATCAACCACTTCCATTCATCTCATTCAGATCAGGAGAAGCCTTGGAATCCGGGCCAAATTTCTGTCATCAGGAACCAAAAAAACAACAGCCTTTCAAGCCTTCCTCTCACCTGGCTGAGGGGGAGCCTTTCCGAGGGTGGGGCATCTCCCCAAATTTCACCCTTTTGCATTGCAGAACGCTCTGGGCCAGAGACCAAGCAAGTAAGATCCGTGGCTGTGATCCTCCAGTACTCAGTGCGGCTGCAGCGAGACTGAAGAACAATAACACAGATGACCCGCAGTGACCTGTGCTGGGGTCCTGGGTTATATAGAGGAGGTAATGTGAAGGGTCTGTCCGCCAATAATGCAGCCCAAATGGGGGTGGGGGCAGGGAAGGAGTTGCAGCACTAATGTTGAGTGGTGGTGAGAGGAGTTGGAGCTCTGGGATTTGGGGCGGGTAAATATTGATTGATGGTTGGGGGGTGGGGCTATGGGTGTTGAGGGGGGGGGGGAGGGGTCAGCATAACCATGGGGAGCAAAGCAAGAGTATATCAGGGGAATATCAGACACTGTGTTGTCTTCCTGAGCCTCTGAGTAGCCCTGCACCCCCCCCCCCCCCAAGATAGCTCCAACCAAGCAGCACGGAGCAGCCATCAAAGCGCCTAGAGGCACAAAACCACAAACTTTCACTCACCACAGATCACATGTTTAACATATATTCAAATGGGTATTTGGGGACAAATCAAGGACAAATAAATGATGCCTTACGTGCTGCTGTGCAATCTCATAACATATGTCTGTGAAAATGCTTTGACATACTGTTTGTGTCTGAATGCCTACCCCACCCCAAATCCTGATTCATTTTGACCAACCAGCAGAAAGAAATACCACATGATGTAAATGAAAACCCCACCAAATATGAAATTAGGTATTAAGTCTGCAGTACATTACATTTATAACAAGAATAAAATAGATAACTAAATGCAGACTTTCAAAACTAAACAGTACATCTATTTGTTTACTCGCAACTGAGCGCGCACCTTCACATCTTCAGCGTTGCAATGAATGCTGCCGTAGATGCAAACTGCGCATGCCCGCTGGCACAACCCATCTGCTTGGACCAGCCGCAGGTGCTGATGCTGTGAAATGAGAATGGAGCATCAATCCCATCTAGTAGATACCGAAAATTCGTACTTTAAAATCTTACGCATGTCTGCAACAAATACGTTTGTTTGATACACATACGTTACGTTTCATAAACTTGATCAATTTAGTAGCAAATATTTCAATATAGTCCATGTAGAGGGCAGACGATTCTTGAAGAGGGGGAGGGGTTCGGTGGAGAAGAGGAGGGGGGTGATCCAGTCTAAACTAGTTCTGTACAATACAATTGCAAGATGATATCTTATCCAACACTATGACGTTGCTTGTATTAGCGCAACTGAACATTATTAACGAAGCGGTAAAGGTCTTACTGAGTTTATTAAATGGTGTATTATGATCACCAACGTTTCAACTTCAAAGCAATAACGCATTTTCAATCGAAACACTTGTACTGCTATTCTCAAGCAATAGCTTACATTTTGTTAACCGCATGATGCCGGTCGTAAGAAGTAGCTACGTTGCCCATAATTTAATCAGGTGGAAGACAATTTTTGTACGTTTCGGTGATGTGTCGTCCTAACCCACTAATGTGCCTACGATATCCACCGAACACGTGCTCTTCCATATAATAAAACCATGCCTCTCGCGACAGAAGTTATTCTTAAATGAAGGCTGATAAGCGAATGACGCGTGGTTTAGCGTGTCACGACAAGTGCGGTTAAGGTTAATAAAAAGCCTTTCTGGAATCACTGCAGTGCACCAGGCACGTAGGTAGAGGGGACTGAACCACAGGGGAAATGTATGATTTGACATAATCAATTATTAGCCACACGCTTAACGTACTTGGTCAGCTGTCCTTATTTTAAGCACAGTTCAATTACACGCCATACAGCACACCTTCAATTCAATCAGATGCGTAGGCTACAACTAAAATAGACTAGGCTAAATACTAGGCGATTAGCAACGACTCAGTCTCCGACTTGTCTGTGATACTCTTTGAGCAATTGGGGTGGTCTGTCCATGATCGGGGACACAACTGTGTCAAAAAATACCTTTAGGAGCAGACACGACTGCGCAGTTAAGCATGAACACTCAAATATTAAGAATTTCGTCGATAGACTGAAATGAATTCGTTTTTTTATAGAAGACAGTCGACAGGGTGTTTCTCTCTCTCTCTTTGCCCTCCTCTTCATATTGCCATCACGTGGTGGACTAGTACAGCCAATCTGTAAAATGTGTAGACCACCCTGGCCCCAGAATCTGAATGCGGCTGCAATAGCGCATTATAAATACTGCTTAAAATGCAGCCCTTTTTCCCGGTCGTGAGAACAGCTCAGGGTTACAGTGGTGCATTCGCCTTTTTCTTTTAATAACTGAAAGCATCATTCTTTTTTTTTCAAGCTTTAAGTATTCCTTAGGCCAGTTGCATGCATTGTTCGTCTCCAAAAATGGTTTGCGAGACTAAAATTGTTGCGGATGAACATGATACCATACCTGGGACCAAAAAAGATTCGATTATCGTTTCTTCTTCTCAAATGTGGACTTCCTCTTCGTCATCCCCGAGTACTATAGAGGGAAAAGATGTGAGAAAAGAAACAGTATTCATCCGTGAATTTGAACGCTCGGATCGTGCGGAGGTCCGGCGAATCTTTTATGAAGGGATAATGGAACGGATACCCAATACGGCTTTTCGGGGGCTAAAACATCAAACTCAAACGCAATTCCTGTATGCTTTTCTGACATGTAAGTGGTACGTTTTTTAATGTGCGGGTGATGTACATTCATAAAGTATTTTATTGTAATAGGCTACTGTTTTGTCATTGCCTGTTACAGCCTTACTGTTTTACATTTAAGGTGTCAGTGTTACTTTAATTGGATTATTTTAGATGGCGTTCAGTGTATCCCACATGCCGTATATTCAGCTAGTATTTATAAAGCTTTAATTAGAGATGTTTTTTTTGAGGAAGTAATTGCCCTTTGCTGTTCAGAAATAATGAATTCACGAGACAGTTTTTATAGCCTACGAGTTTTACTAAATTGCATATTTAGCTATGTTTACATGTATAATTCGTTGCTCTCTCTTTCTTGTGTATACTGGCATGCCGCTCATGTTAAGATTTAACCTCTTACACAAAGGCATGTTTAAATGCATGCTACTTGCATGTTATCGGGTGGAAAGACCATCGGGCCAGTGTATGTGCTCAATGTGTGTGTACTATGCCGGGTGGACGCATGAATGAATGAATGTTAGGATTGGTCCACGACGTGCGCGCGCACCAGCAGCTAAGTTCACAGTACAGGTCTGTGCACGTTTTTTTCTGCTGCAAGAGAGGAAATGCACTGACCGCGCGCATGCCGACCATGTTTACTATTCTTGTAAGGATCAGCATGGTTGCGACTTTATCACAAGTTAAATTCTGTATATGAATGTCAGGTGCATTTAGCTGTGGCTGTAATTACAGTTGTTTTTTTCTGGTTGTGGCTATAGGTTTCGTGTCTTGTGTTTTATAATGTGCACCAAACGCAGCTCACCCATTCTTTGATGGGAAACAAATACAAATTACAACCTTCTTCATTTACACTTTAATTCTGCCCTATCTTTTTAAAAGAACAATGTATACGATACGCATTATGTGTGTATGTAACGTGGTAAGTGATCGGGAAATCGGAGTGTATGAACACCTGCTGCACCACAGTTTGATACATAAATCTTCTTTCGTTACAGATATAACATCCGCTTGTTCTACAAATTGTATGTTTTGGGTCTATGTATAGCCTATGTGCGTATTTAAACGCGCAACATGTGAACGACTCTGTTGACAGTAAACATGCCACATGGTGGTGGAGTAAAAGCATTATAGCCTATTGCATGTGACCGTCAACATAAAACCATTAAAAAATGCAACGTTGCGCAGGTGTCCTGAGATATAGCGGTCCCACTCCCTATACGCGCGCCGCCATGTGGCAATCTTTGTGAATAACAGCCACAGAAACACTTTAAAGACGCAAGTTTTGCTGTGTGCGCAAAATGAATTATGTTTATGAAAGTAGATTTTTACCTTTACGGAATTAGTATTCAGGCAACACAGCATGTAGAATTGTTACAATATATATATATATATATATTTTTTTTTTTTTTGTCCAGTAGTCTCTTGTATTGTATGTGGTGACATTGCAATTGACCGATTTCACAAGTTTTGTGTAGCCTATAGGTTCAGTGGTTGTTCATTTTGAATTGTGTTTTTGTATGTGTACACTGGGTTAATTCCGCCGAAATCAACATTTGATTCTCTTTTCTGACAGGTATCGTTTATTTTTCTCCCTTATCTCCATAGTAATGTGCTTTGTTGTGACCAAATCCCTCGCGCTGACCTGCTGCGCACCATTCATTCTAATGGGCGCGCGGTACTACTTCAGTAGGAAAGTTATCCTCAGCTATCTCGATTACGCACTGCAAACGGACATGGCTGACATTGAAGAGTATTACATTAAACCAGCAGGTAAGGAGGTGCACATTTTTAAAAAGCATGTTGTAATATTAAATGTGTTTTTTTGTCTAAATGACTGTGTGTTGATCTTCACTATATTCTGATAGATTAATAAGTGGATTTATGTTAATCAAAA